>WOAB01000363.1:600000-980365 GCA_027886185.1 Rheum nobile | reverse complement strand
TTTTTGCGAATGTTATGAATTTCAAATTTTGTCAATTTCGTTCCTTGAATTAGCTTAGAATGTCAAAATATTGGGGGGAAACAAAGAGATTAGAGTATGGGCGTCAATCAACACTAAAAACACCTACGATTTACCATTTACGATAGAAGGCACAACTTTGAGCGAAAGTTATGAGTATCAAGTTTTGTAAATTTCTTTCCCTGAATCATCTTATATTGTCAAAATAATTGTAGGAAACAAAGAGCTAAGACTATGGGCGATAAACTACACTAAAAACACCTACGATTTACTATTTACGACACAAGCCACAACTTTGAGCGAAAGTTATGAGTATCAAAATTTGTAAATTTCTTTCCCCGAATCATCTTATAATGTCAAAATATTTGGGGGAAACAAAGAGTTAAGAGTATGGGCAATAAACTACACTAAAAACACTTACGATTTACCATTTCCGACACAAGGCACAACTTTGAGCAAAAGTTATGAGTATCAAATTTTGTAAATTTCTTTCCCTGAATCATCTTATATTGTCAAAATATTTTGGGGAAACAGAGAGCTAAGAGTATGGGCGGCAAACAACATTAAAAACACCTAAGATTTACCATTTACGACACAAGGCACAACTTTGAGCGAAAGTTATGAGTATCAAATTTTGTAAATTTCTTTCCTTGAATCATCTTATAACGTCAAAATATTTTGGGAATACAGAGAGCTAAGAGTATATGCGGCAAACAACACTAAAAACACCTACGATTTACCATTTACAACACATGGCACAACTTTGAGCGAAAGTTATGTTTATCAAATTTGGTAAATTTCTTTCCTTGAATCATCTTATATTGTCAAAATATTCAGGGGAAACAAAGAGCTAAGAGTATGGGCGGCAAACAACACTAAAAACACCTACGATTTACCTTTTACGACACAAGGCACAACTCTGAGGGAATGGTATGAGTTTCAAATTTTGTCTATTTTTCTTTCCGTGAATCATCTTATATTATCGAAATATTTAGGGAAAACAAAAAGATAAGTGTTTTTTGCAACAAACAACAATAAAAACACTTACAAAATACCATTTATGACACAAGGCACAACTTAGAGCGAAAGTTATGAGTATCAAATTTTGTAAATTTATTTCCCTGAATCCTCTTATATTGTCAAAATGATCTGGGGAAACAAAGAGCTAAGAGTATGGGCGATAAACTACACTAAAAACACATACGATTTACCCTTTACGACACAAGGCACAACTTTTGAGCAAAAGTTATGAGTATCAAATTTTGGAAATTTCTTTTCCTGAATCATCTTATATTGTCAAAATATTTTGGGGAAACAGAGAGCTAAGAGTATGGGCGACAAACAACACTAAAAACACATACGATGTACCATTTACGACACATGGCACAACTTTGAGCGAAAGTTATGAGTATCAAATTTTGTAAATTTATTTCCCTGAATCATCTTATATTGTCAAAATATTTGGGGGAAACAAAGAGCTAAGAGTATGGGAGGCAAACAACACTAAAAACACCTACGATTTACCATTTACGACATACAAGGCACAACTCTGAGCGAAAGTTATGAGTATCGAATTTTTTCAATTTCTTTTCATGCATCAACTTATATTATCAAAATATTGGGGGGAAGCAAAGAGCTAAGAGTTTGAGGGCAAATAACACCAAAAAGACATGCTATTACCATTTATGACACAAGGCACAACTTTGAGCGAAATTAATGAATTTTAAATTTTGTCAATTTCTTTCCATGAATAATCTTATACTTTCGAAATATTTGGGGGAAAGAAAGATCTAAGAGTTTGGGTGGCAAACAATACTAAAAACACATATGATTTACCATTTACGACACACAGCACAAGTTTTTGCCAATGTTATGAATTTCAAATTTTGTCAATTTCATTCCTTGAATTATCTTAGAATGTCAAAATATTGGGGGGAAACAAAGAGATTAGAGTATGGGCGACAATCAACACTAAAAACACCTACGATTTACCATTTACGACAGAAGGCACAACTTTGAGCAAAAGTTATGAGTATCAAGTTTTGTAAATTTCTTACCCTGAATCATCTTATATTGTCAAAATAATTGTAGGAAACAAAGAGCTAAGAGTATGGGCGATAAACTACACTAAAAACACCTACGATTTGCCATTTACAACACAAGGCACAAATTTGAGCGGAAGTTATGAGTATCAAAATAAGTAAATTTCTTTCCCTGAATCATCTTATAATGTCAAAATATTTGGGGGAAACAAAGAGTTAAGAGTATGGGCCATAAACTACACTAAAAACACTAACGATTTACCATTTTCGACACAAGGCACCACTTTGAGCAAAAGTTATGAGTATCAAACTTTGTAAATTTCTTTCCCTGAATCATCTATATTGTCAAAATATTTTGGGGAAACAGAGTGCTAAGAGTATGGGCGGCAAACAACACTAAAAACACCTACGATTTACCATTTACGACACAAGCACAACTTTGATCGAAAGTTATGAGTATCAAATTTTGTAAATTTCTTTGCTTGAATCATCTTGTAATGTCAAAATATTTTGGGGAAACAGAGAGCTAAGAGTATGTGCGGCAAACAACACTAAATACAGCTACGATTTACCATTTACAACACATGGCACAACTTTGAGTGAAAGTTATGAGTATCGAAATTTGTAAATTTCTTTCCTTGAATCATCTTATATTGTCAAAATATTTGGGGGTAACAAAGAGCTAAGAGTATGGGCGGCAAACAACACTAAAAACACCTACGATTTACCTTTTACGACACAAGGCACAACTCTGAGCGAAAGGTATGAGTTTCAAATTTTGTCTATTTTTCTTTTCGTAAATCATCTTATATTATCGAAATATTTGGGGGAAACAAAAAGATAAGTGTTTTTTGCAACAAACAACAATAAAAACACTTACAAAATACCATTTATGACACAAGGCACAACTTGGAGCGAAAGTTATGAGTATTAAATTTTGTAAATTTATTTCCCTGAATCCTCTTATATTGTCAAAATGATCTGGGGAAACAAAGAGCTAAGAGTATGGGCGATAAACTACACTAAAAACACATACGATTTACCCTTTACGACACAAGGCACAACTTTTGAGCAAAAGTTATAAGTATCAAATTTTGTAAATTTCTTTTCTAGAATCATCTTATATTGTCAAAATATTTTAGGGAAACAGAGAGCTAAGAGTATGGGCGACAAACAACACTAAAAACACCTACAATGTACCATTTACGACACATGGCACAACTTTGAGCGAAAGTTATGAGTATCAAATTTTGTAAATTTATTTCCCTGAATCATCTTATATTGTCAAAATATTTGGGGGAAACAAAGAGCTAAGAGTATGGGAGGCAAACAACACTAAAAATACCTACGATTTACCATTTACGACACACAAGGCACAACTCTGAGCGAAAGGTATGAGTATCGAATTTTTTCAATTTCTTTTCATGCATCAACTTATATTATCAAAATATTGGGGGGAAACAAAGAGCTAAGAGTTTGAGGGCAAATAACACCAAAAAGACATGCTATTACCATTTATGACACAAGGCACAACTTTGAGCGAAATTAATGAATTTTAAATTTTGTCAATTTCTTTCCATGAATAATCTTATACTTTCGAAATATTTGGGGGAAAGAAAGATCTAAGAGTTTGGGTGGCAAACAATACTAAAAACACATATGATTTACCATTTACGACACACAGCACAAGTTTTTGCGAATGTTATGAATTTCAAATTTTGTCAATTTCATTCCTTGAATTATCTTAGAATGTCAAAATATTGGGGGGAAACAAAGAGATTAGAGTATGGGCGACAATCAACACTAAAAACACCTACGATTTACCATTTACGACAGAAGGCACAACTTTGAGCGAAAGTTATGAGTATCAAGTTTTGTAAATTTCTTTCCCTGAATCATCTTATATTGTCAAAATAATTGTAGGAAACAAAGAGCTAAGTGTATGGGCGATAAACTACACTAAAAACACCTACGATTTGCCATTTACGACACAAGGCACAACTTTGTGCGAAAGTTATGAGTATCAAAATAAGTAAATTTCTTTCCCTGAATCATCTTATAATGTCAAAATATTTGGGGGAAACAAAGAGTTAAGAGTATGGGCGATAAACTACACTAAAAACACTAACGATTTACCATTTTCGACACAAGGCACCACTTTGAGCAAAAGTTATGAGTATCAAACTTTGTAAATTTCTTTCCCTGAATCATCTATATTGTCAAAATATTTTGGGGAAACAGAGAGCTAAGAGTATGGGCGGCAAACAACACTAAAAACACCTACGATTTACCATTTACGACACAAGCACAACTTTGAGCGAAAGTTATGAGTATCAAATTTTGTAAATTTCTTTCCTTGAATCATCTTATAATGTCAAAATATTTTGGGGAAACAGAGAGCTAAGAGTATGTGCGGCAAACAACACTAAATACAGCTACGATTTACCATTTACAACACATGGCACAACTTTGAGTGAAAGTTATGAGTATCAAAATTTTTAAATTTCTTTCCTTGAATCATCTTATATTGTCAAAATATTTGGGGGAAACAAAGAGCTAAGAGTATGGGCGGCAAACAACACTAAAAACACCTACGATTTATCTTTTACGACACAAGGCACAACTCTGAGCGAAAGGTATGAGTTTCAAATTTTGTCTATTTTTCTTTCCGTAAATCATCTTATATTATCGAAATATTTGGGGGAAACAAAAAGATAAGTGTTTTTTGCAACAAACAACAATAAAAACACTTACAAAATACCATTTATGACACAAGGCACAACTTGGAGCGAATGTTATGAGTATTAAATTTTGTAAATTTATTTCCCTGAATCCTCTTATATTGTCAAAATGATCTGGGGAAACAAAGAGCTAAGAGTATGGGCGATAACCACTAAAAACACATACGATTTATCCTTTACGACACAAGGCACAACTTTTGAGCAAAAGTTATGAGTATCAAATTTTGTAAATTTCTTTTCCTGAATCATCTTATATTGTCAAAATATTTTGGGGAAACAAAGAGCTAAGAGTATGGGCGACAAACAACACTAAAAACACCTACAATGTACCATTTACGACACATGGCACAACTTTGAGCGAAAGTTATGAGTATCAAATTTTGTAAATTTATTTCCCTGAGTCATCTTATATTGTCAAAATATTTGGGGGAAACAAAGAGCTAAGAGTATGGGAGGCAAACAACACTAAAAATACCTACGATTTACCATTTAGGACACACAAGGCACAACTCTGAGCGAAAGGTATGAGTATCGAATTTTTTCAATTTCTTTTCATGCATCAACTTATATTATCAAAATATTGGGGGGAAACAAAGAGCTAAGAGTTTGAGGGCAAATAACACCAAAAAGACATGCTATTACCATTTATGACACAAGGCACAACTTTGAGCGAAATTAATGAATTTTAAATTTTGTCAATTTCTTTCCATGAATAATCTTATACTTTCGAAATATTTGGGGGAAAGAAAGATCTAAGAGTTTGGGTGGCAAACAATACTAAAAGCACTTATGATTTACCATTTACGACACACACCACAAGTTTTTGTGAATGTTATGAATTTCAAATTTTGTCAATTTCATTCCTTGAATTATCTTAGAATGTCAAAATATTGGGGGGAAACAAAGAGATTAGAGTATGGGCGACAATCAACACTAAAAACACCTACGATTTACCATTTACGATAGAAGGCACAACTTTGAGCGAAAGTTATCAGTATCAAGTTTTGTAAATTTCTTTCCCTGAATCATCTTATATTGTCAAAATAATTGTAGGAAACAAAGAGCTAAGAGTATGGGCGATAAACTACACTAAAAACACCTACGATTTGCCATTTACGACACAAGGCACAACTTTGAGCGAAAGTTATGAGTATCAAAATAAGTAAATTTTTTCCCTGAATCATCTTATAATGTCAAAATATTTGGGGGAAACAAAGAGTTAAGAGTATGGGCGATAAACTACACTAAAAACACTAACGATTTACCATTTTCGACACAAGGCACCACTTTGAGCAAAAGTTATGAGTATCAAACTTTGTAAATTTCTTTCCCTGAATCATCTTATATTGTCAAAATATTTTGGGGAAACAGAGAGCTAAGAGTATGGGCGGCAAACAACACTAAAAACACCTACGATTTACCATTTACGACACAAGGCACAACTTTGAGCGAAAGTTATGAGTATCAAATTTTTTCAATTTCTTTCCTTGTATCATCTTATAGAGTGCGGTTCCGGTACGGAGCACTCTTCCCGTGCGGACGTGCGGACATACACTATAGGGCCTTATTTGTGCACTTTTGGGCCTTATTTGTGCACTTTTGCAAAAATTTTGAAAAATGCTTGGAAAAAATTTTGAAAAAGATTTTTTTTTTTTTTGACAAAGTGCACAAATAAGACGTTAAAGTGCACAAATAAGACCCAAAAGTGCATGCTCCGCACGTCCACAGAGGAAGAGTGCTCCGCATATGATCCAAACTCTCATCTTATAATGTCAAAATATTTTGGGGAAACAGAGAGCTAAGAGTATGTGCGGCAAACAACACTAAATACAGCTACGATTTACCATTTACAACACATGGCACAACTTTGAGTGAAAGTTATGAGTATCAAATTTTGTAAATTTCTTTCCTTGAATCATCTTATATTGTCAAAATATTTGGGGGAAACAAAGAGCTAAGAGTATGGGCGGCAAACAACACTAAAAACACCTACGATTTACCTTTTACACACAAGGCACAACTCTGAGTGAAAGGTATGAGTTTCAAATTTTGTCTATTTTTCTTTTCGTGAATCATCTTATATTATCGAAATATTTGCGGGAAACAAAAAGATAAGTGTTTTTTGCAACAAACAACAATAAAAACACTTACAAAATACTATTTATGACACAAGGCACAACTTGGAGCGAAAGTTATGAGTATCAAATTTTGTAAATTTATTTCCCTGAATCCTCTTATATTGTCAAAATGATCTGGGGAAACAAAGAGTTAAGAGTGTGGGCGATAAACTACACTAAAAACACATACGATTTACCATTTCGGACACAAGGCACCACTTTGAGCAAAAGTTATGAGTATCAAATTTTGTAAATTTCTTGTCCTGCATCATCTTATATTGTCAAAATATTTTGGGGAAACAGAGAGCTAAGAGTATGGGCGGCAAACAACACTAAAAACACCTACGATTTACCATTTACGACACAAGGCACAACTTTGAGCGAAAGTTATGAGTATCAAATTTTGTACATTTCTTTCCTTGAATCATCTTATAATGTCAAAATATTTTGGGGAAACAAAGAGCTAAGAGTATGTGCGGCAAACAACACTAAAAACACCTACGATTTACCATTTACAACACATGGCACAACTTTGAGTGAAAGTTATGAGTATCAAATTTTTTGTAAATTTCTTTCCTTCAATCATCTTATATTGTCAAAATATTTGGGGGAAACAAAGAGCTAAGAGTATGGGCGGCAAACAATACTAAAAACACCTACGATTTACCTTTTACGACACAAGGCACAACTCTGAGCGAAAGGTATGAGTTTCAAATTTTGTCTATTTTTCTTTCCGTGAATCATCTTATATTATCGAAATATTTTGGGGAAACAAAAAGATAAGTGTGTTTTGCAAAAAACAACAATAAAAACACTTACAAAATACCATTTATGACACAAGGCACAACTTGAAGCGAAAGTTATGAGTATCAAATTTTGTAAATTTCTTTCCCTGAATCCTCTTATATTGTCAAAATGATTTGTGGAAACAAAGAGCTAAGAGTATGGGTGATAAACTACACTAAAAACACATACGATTACCATTCACGACACAAGGCACAACTTTGAGCAAAAGTTATGAGTATCAAATTTTCTAAATTTCTTTTCCTGAATCATCTTATATTGTCAAAATATTTTGGGGAAACAGAGAGCTAAGAGTATGGGCGACAAACAACACTAAAAACACATACGATTTACCATTTACGACACGTGGCACAACTTTGAGCGAAAGTTATGAGTATCAAATTTTGTAAATTTCTTTCCCTGAATCATCTTATATTGTCAAAATATTTGGGGGAAACAAAGAGCTAAGAGTATGGGAGGCAAACAACACTAAAAACACCTACGATTTACCATTTACGACACAAGGCACAACTCTCAGCGAAAGGTATGAGTATCAAATTTTTTCAATTTCTTTTCATGCATCAACTTATGTTATCAAAATATTGGGGGGAAACAAAGAGCTAAGAGTTTGAGGGCAAATAACACCAAAAAGACATGCTATTACCATTTATGACACAAGGCACAACTTTGAGCAATATTAATGAATTTTAAATTTTGTCAATTTCTTTCCATGAATAATCTTATACTTTCGAAATATTTGGGGGAAAGAAATATCTAAGAGTTTGGGTGGCAAACAATACTAAAAACACCTATGATTTATCATTTACGACACACAACACAACTTTTTGCGAATGTTATGAATTTCAAATTTTGTCAATTTCATTCCATGAATTATCTTAGAATGTCAAAATATTGGGGGAAAACAAAGAGATTAGAGTATGGGCGACAATCAACACTAAAAACACCTACGATTTACCATTTACGACAGAAGGCACGACTTTGAGCGAAAGTTATGAGTATCAAGTTTTGTAAATTTCTTTCCCTGAATCATCTTTATTGTAAAAATAATTGTAGGAAACAAAGAGCTAAGAGTATGGGCGATACACTACACTAAAAACACCTACGATTTACCATTTACGACACAAGGCACAACTTTGAGCGAAAGTTATGAGTATCAAAATATGTAAATTTCTTCCCCTGAATCATCTTATAATGTCAAAATATTTGGGGGAAACACAGAGTTAAGAGTATGGGCGATAAACTACACTAAAAACACTTACGATTTACCATTTCCGACACAAGGCACCACTTTGAGCGAAAGTTATGAGTATCAAATTTTGTAAATTTCTTTTCCTGAATCATCTTATATTGTCAAAATATTTTGGGGAAACAGAGAGCTAAGAGTATGGGTGGCAAACAACACTAAAAACACCTACGATTTACCATTTACGACACAAGGCACAACTTTGAGCGAAAGTTATGAGTATCAAATTTTGTAAATTTCTTTCCTTGAGTCATCTTATAATGCCAAAATATTTTGGGGAAACAGAGAGCTAAGAGTATGTGTGGCAAACAACACTAAAAACACAACTACGATTTACCATTTACAACACATGGCACTACTTTGAGTGAAAGTTATGAGTATCAAAATATGTAAATTTCTTTCCTTGAATCATCTTATATTGTCAAAATATTTGGGGGAAACAAAGAGCTAATAGTATGGGCGGCAAACAACACTAAAAACACCTACGATTTACCTTTTACGACACAAGGCACAACTCTGAGCGAAAGGTATGAGTTTCAAATTTTGTCTATTTTTCTTTCCGTGAATCATCTTATATTATCGAAATATTTGGGGGAAACAAAAAGATAAGTGTTTTTTGCAACAAACAACAATAAAAACACTTACAAAATACGATTTATGACACAAGGCACAACTTGGAGCGAAAGTTATGAGTATCAAATTTTGTAAATTTCTTTCCCCGAATCCTCTTATATTGTCAAAATGATCTGGGGAATCAAAGAGCTAAGAGTATGGGCGATAAACTACACTAAAAACACATACGATTTACCATTTACGACAGAAGGCACAACTTTGAGCAAACGTTATGAGTATCAAATTTTGTAAATTTCTTTTCCTGAATCATCATATATTGTCAAAATATTTTGGGGAAATAGAGAGCTAAGAGTATGGGCGACAAACAACACTAAAAACACCTACGATTTACCATTTACGACACATGGCACAACTTTGAGCGAAAGTTATGAGTATCAAATTTTGTAAATTTCTTTCCCTGAATCATCTTATATTGTCAAAATATTTGGGTGACACAAAGAGCTAAGTGTATGGGAGGCAAACAACACTAAAAACACCTACGATTTACCATTTACGACACAAGGCACAACTCTCAGCGAATGGTATAAGTATCAATTTTTTTCAATTTCTTTTCATGTATCAACTTATATTATCAAAATATTGCGGGGAAACAAAGAGCTAAGAGTTTGAGGGCAAATAACACCAAAAATACATGTTATTACCATTTATGACACAAGGCACAACTTTGAGCGAAATTAATGAATTTTAAATTTTTTCAATTTATTTCCATGAATAATCTTATACTTTCGAAATATTTGGGGGAAAGAAAGATCTAAGAGTTTGGGTGGCAAACAATACTAAAAACACCTATGATTTACCATTTACGACACACAGCAAACTTTTTGCGAATGTTATGAATTTCAAATTTTGTCAATTTCATTCCTTGAATTATCTTAGAATGTCAAAATATTGGGGGAAACAAAGAGATTAGAGTATGGGCGACAAACTGTAACACCCCCAAAACTTAACCATTTTGGAAAGGTATTACCGCGAGTGACCCTAGTGTTCCTTACCGAGATCACCCAAGGCTTTACCAAATAAATACAATTTATGAAATGCAATTGATACATAAAGATCAAGCATTAAATTCCAAAACATAACATTGTCAAGGAAAAAGAGTTACGGGATTATAACCCAATCCCGAATAGGTCAAAACATAGTTTAAACCAAACACAGCGGAAGACTAAGAAAGTAATTTACAATCGGAGTTATTGTCCAAAGGATCATAACCTGATTAAAGAAATAATTAAAACATTCAAAAACCACCGCCGACTCCATAGTCCTTCTAATATTCTGAGCTACTTCTTAACTGATGTGCCGAATCAAACGGATGACACCAGCCAACCATGCAAGGGAAAATATTGGTTGGTTAGTCTAAATGAATAGACTAACAAGGGTAAAAAGCAGACTGGTTCGAAGTAGTCATATTAGGTTAGACTCATCGCTTCTCGGATAATAACCGATAACGGTAGTCAACCATCATATTCCTACTGGAATAAACAAGAGATATGCATAAGAGAAGATTCTGGAAGACTGAATCTTCACAGAAATCAACTCGAAAAGGAGACTCCAAGAGAAATGAGTCTTTAAGGAAGTATGACAAATTTGGAAAGTTACAGAATCATTCAACAATGATTTAAAACTGACTGAGATGCTTCGGTTCACGACCAACCTCATCGCCTACATCGAATCTAGATTGGAAAGAGAACGTACTACATTCAAGTCAAGATGAGTTTTTCCTAGCTGCACTGAACTTAGCTGCACTACTCGCCCAAGGTGTATTAATTATGTGCGTCAAGGTAGCACTTATCTGATTTATGTTTCAAAAACACACATCACGTTATAGACTTTTACATGTGTACCCCACCAATGGGACGACACATCTTAGTATACGTTTCGTCGAGAGTGACGTGTATCGAAAGGTTTGTGACACCAGCTAAGTGTCCTGTCTCTACACACATGTGTAAGAGACCGATCATGATCATAGAATAGTACCAGATGGGGACGAGCCATCCCGATACCAGATTATAAAGAAACGACTGGACAGAGTCCGAGTAACGTTCCTATCTAACAGTGCTAACTAAACAGTTACAGCACCACAACATTTACAGGATAAATCCACATAAAGGCCCGAAAGGCGATCACAAATAATAGCGTTGTTCTAACAGATATACAACCTATTATATGATTTTCAAAACAGTTTATCAAAACCGTTTCCAGACAAACAGAAAATTCATTCCAAATTAATTACTCAGATAAACTACTGATAATTAATGTAAATATGGAACGAAAGAGCAAGAGTGAACCGCCACTTGCCTTACTCCGCAGAATAGTCTAAAGACGTCACTGGATTCTGGGCTCGACACGGTATAGTTCCGACAGTACAACAACCTTCAAGTCGACCCATAAAAGGAACCCTAAGTTAGATCCGACATAAACAGTACGAATCTAAACACGGCGAAAGAACATGAAAGGAAAGACGCCACGACGACAACCGACCAAGCCAAAGCCAAGAAGGCATTCTGGGCACTGGTGGCGATCGCTGTTCTTGGCGGCGGTCACCGTATTCATCACGGCGGTCGCCGTGAAGAACACGGCGGCCGCCGTGATGAACTCAGATGACACAGAACGAGAGAAAACTCACCCCAATACACGAGCGGTTCGGCCTCCTTCGACTTGCTTTGGCTTCTAACCTCCAAGGCTAACCAAAAGCTTCACAAAGGCACTCAAGAACCACACCAAAGCAACACCGGCGAGAGCTCCAAATTCCGGCAAAAACACAACTCCGGCGAGAGGCGAATTTGGCAGCGATTCGGGGTTGTAGATGACCCAAAACCCATGTCCAAGCTCATCTATTTATAGGCAAACCCCAAGGAGTGATCTGCAAACCCTCAGATGCGGCAAACAACACAACGGCGCGCCTCGAACGACACCGGCGACCAACGGGCAATGCCCACTGGACAAATACGGCGGTCGCCGTGATTTTGCCTGCGGCGGGCACGCGGCGGTCGCCGTAAATGCGGCGGTCGCCGTCGTTAGGCCTGTCGCGGCCAGCTAGAAGCTGACACGCTGACATCTCGGGCCCAACCACGGCGGTCGCCGTTTCCCCCTTTTCCCGCCCATTCGGCTTTGAACGAGCTTGACGATGAATCGGGATAAAAATTATCGTACGCGAACGACAATTAAACTCCAAGGCAAGGCATGATGTCTGTATATTATTTCACTGAGAAAAATATTATAGATACAGAGCACATTACAGAGAGTCTCAAACGATCTGAATTAAATCCGACGTACACAACGAGTACCCGGGAAAATTCCATAATTCCCAATATAACCTTACAAAATTACGGGTATCACATCTCCTCCCCCTTACAAGAAGTTTCGACCCCGAAACTTAGGTCGAGAATAACTCGGGAAAACGCCAGAGCATATCTGACTCGGTTTCCCACGTCTCCCAAGTAACTTCTTCGGTCCCTGACTTGGACCATAGCACTCGTACCAAAGGTACGATCTTGTTGTGCAAATGCTTCTCCCGACGCTCCAAAATGCGCACGGGCAACTCTTCATAAGTACCATTAGCTTGAATCTCGATGTCCTCATAGCTAAGTACATGAGACTCATCTGGTACATACTTTCTGAGTAAAGACACGTGGAACACATTATGCACCGGGTGAGCCGATGGTGGCAATGTCAAACGATACGCTAGAGATCCCACTCTATCCAGAATCTCGAATGGTCCCACGTAGCGAGGGTTAAGCTTCCCACGCTTACCAAATCTGAAAACTCCTTTGGATGGCGATACCTTGACAAAAACCTTGTCACCGACCTCGAACTCGACAGTCCTGCGCTTTCGATCTGCGTAGGACTTCTGTCGACTCTGAGCGGTCAACATTCTTTGTCTGATCAAAGCAATGTCTGAAGCCGTCCTTTCGACCAACTCTGGTCCAAGCAGAATTTTGTCGGCATTATCGTCCCAACAAATCGGAGATCTGCATCTGCGACCATACAAAGCTTCAAATGGAGCCATCTTGATTGTAGCATGCCAGCTATTATTGTACGTGAACTCAATCAGACTCAAGTTGTCCTCCCAGCTAGTCGAACGATCGAGCACACAAGCTCTAAGCATATCCTCCAGAGTCTGGATGGTCCTTTCAGACTGGCCATCTGTCTGAGGATGAAACGCTGTACTGAACCTCAACTCGGTTCCCATAGCCTTATGAAGTTCCTTCCAGAATCTTGACATGAAACGGCCATCTCGGTCCGATACAATGGTCTTAGGAATGCCATGTAAGCGGACAATCTCCTTCTGGTAAACTTTGGCTAGCTTCTGGGTTTCCCATGTGGTCTTGATGGCTATGAAATGAGCACTCTTCGTAAGCCTATCCACAATTACCCAGATAGCATCTCTCCGACTTCGAGTCTTGGGTAGCCCAGTGACGAAGTCCATGGAAATGTCCTCCCATTTCCATTCTGGCACGGGGAGAGGTAGCATCTCACCACCTGGTCTGCGGTGTTCGATCTTGACCTTCTGACAAGTTAAGCACTTTGCCACAAAGTCTGCTACGTCCCACTTCATGTTTGGCCACCAAAACTTCTTCCTGAGATCCTTGTACATCTTGCTAGAGCCAGGATGCACATAATAAGCAGATGAATGAGCTTCTCTCATCACCAACTGACGAAGACCTTCTGTGTCAGGCACACAGATCCGATCCTGAAACCAAAGTGATCCATCATCCTGAACCACAAAACTGGGAGCTTTCCCATCCATCACTTCACTGATTAACTTTACCAAGATGATGTCATCGACTTGCTTTTCTTTGATTTGATCCAGCAGTGTAGCATGAATCTCCATCATACTCAGGTACCCTCTACGCTGGTCATACAAGACTTCAATGTCGCATGACTCTTGGTTTAGCTTGGTCTGAGCAGTAAGTAGAGCAACCACAGTCTCGTGCGTTGTCTTCCGGCTTAGTGCATCAGCTACTACATTAGCCTTGCCCGGATGATACAACAACTCCATGTCGTAGTCCTTGAGCAACTCTAGCCAGCGGCGTTGTCTCATATTTAACTCCTTCTGAGTAAATATATAATTGAGACTTTTGTGGTCAGTGAAGACTTGGCATCTTATACCATAGAGGTAATGCCTCCAAATCTTCAGCGCAAATACAACCGCTGCTAACTCAAGATCGTGGGTCGGATAGTTTTCTTCGTAAGTCTTGAGTTGTCTAGATGCGTAAGCAATGACTCTGCCCCTTTGCATCAAAACACAACCAAGACCACACTTGGAAGCATCACTATAGACCATATAATCGTCATTCCCCTCTGGGAGTGCTAACACGGGTGCCGAGGTCAACCGTCGCTTCAACTCCTGGAAACTGACCTCGCACTTGTCATTCCAGACAAACTTCTTGTGGACCTTGCGGAGTAGATTGGTCATAGGTAGAGCGATCTTTAAAAATCCTTCTACGAACCTTCTATAATACCCGACAAGTCCAAGAAAGTTGCGCACCTCTTTCACGCTCTGGGGCTGTGTCCAATTAGCCACCGCTTCAATCTTTTGGGGATCAACCATAACCCCATTTTTATTGATCACGTGGCCTAAGAAAGCCACTTCCTTTATCCAGAATTCACACTTGGACAGTTTAGCATAAAGCTGATGTTGTCTAAGGATCGACAAGGAAATCCGTAGATGTTCCTCGTGGACTTCTTCATTCGGAGAATAGATCAAGATGTCGTCGATGAAAACTACCACGAACTTATCCAAGTACTGGTGAAAACATCGGTTCATCAAATCCATAAAGACAGCTGGAGCATTTGTAAGCCCAAAAGGCATCACTATGAACTCGTAATGACCATATCTGGTCCTAAACGCAGTTGTAGGAATGTCCTGGTCACGAATCCTGAGTTGATGATATCCAGATCTTAAGTCGATCTTGGAGAAAACCTTTGCTCCCTGCAATTGGTCCAACAAGTCATCAATCCTAGGCAAAGGATACTTGTTCTTGATCGTCACCTTGTTCAACTCTCGATAGTCGATACAAAGGCGGAACGATCCGTCCTTCTTTTTGACGAATAAAACCGGGGCACCCCACGGCGATGCACTCGGCCTGACATAACCTTTATCAAGAAGATCTTCAAGTTGCTTCTTCAATTCTTGCATCTCAGCCGGAGCCATCCGATACGGGGATTTGGAAATCGGCGCCGTACCAGGCTCGAGATCAATTGAAAACTCTACGTCGCGGTTCGGGGGTAATCCAGGAATTTCTTCCGGAAAGACATCCGAAAATTCCCTAACTACAGGAATATCAAGAACCTCAGGTCCATCCCTCTCGGGCGAATCCAAGTAGCAAAGGTACCCGACACATCCTTGTCGTAGTAGCTTAAACGCAGCCATCGCATTGATCAGCTTGCCGTTATCAGCGTCATTTCGACCTTTGAACTTGCACACGAATTGGTCCCCGGATGACACCGTCACCGTTCTTGAACTGAAGTCGATCACCGCCTTGTGATGCGTCAGCCAATCCATACCGAGAATAATGTCGTAAGGAGCCATGGCTATGCAGATTAAATCTGCCTCGAATTCCTTACCCTGAATGGTAATCGGAAAGTCGGACAAATGCTTGGTTTCCACCAAACGTTCTCCATTAGGAAGATTGACGACGAAAGGGTCGCAAGAATCATTGCACACTAAGTCTAACTTGCTAACACAGCTATCCGAAATAAAGGAATGCGTAGCACCAGAATCAAACAGAATGCACACTGAAGTAGAGTGAAGGTATAGAGTACCTTGAGCAATTGGAGCGTTGGGTCCATCTGCCTCACGCATCTCGTACAAGCGTTGGCCCTGACTTCCAGAAGCAGCTGGGGCCTTTCCCCTGTTCTGAGCAGTCGTCTGCACTGAAGGGCTAGGAGTCTCGGCAGGCTTAAACCTAGGTCGGTTGCTCTGATGAACTGACCCTTGCTACGACTCTACTCCCTTCTGCTTCCCCTGCTTGCAGAACTTTTGCAGATGACCATCACGTCCACACCCAAAGCATGGCCTCCTCTCCTTCCGACACTCAGTGCTCTTGTGCCCAGCAGTACCGCAGTTATAACACTGAACTATACTCCGGGTCTGCCCTGACTGCTGAGTCGATCCCCCTTGCGTCATCTCCGTCTTAGCTCGGCCGAACTTGGCGAAGTTAGACGGTGGCGCAGGGCGCTTAAAACCACCTCCCTGGTTCTGATTCTGCATCGACTTATGTCGGTTGCGCCTCTTGGTCGACTCCTCGAGAGTTACCTCCAGCTTATAGGCATAATCCACATACTGCTCCAAGGTAGAGCATGTGTGGTGCACCATTAATGGCTTGATATCCGGGTTCATCCACTCGTGGAAGTACCAGATCTTTTGAGCCTCGCTGGTGATCTCGGCAGTGGCGTACTGTAGAAGATGGTTGAACTTAGATGCCAACTCGGTCACTCTCAGACCATCAGTCTGAGGATACAAGAACTCTTTATTCTTCTCCTCTCTCATAGCACGAGAGAAAAAGCGATCAACCATCTTGGTCTTGAACATCGACCAAGTCAACACTGGGCTCTCAGCCAAACCAGTGCTCTCCCACCACTCGCTAGCCTCCTCCTTCAGCTGAAGAGACGCGATATGGACCTTCTCGGCCTCCGTACACTCCACGTTCCTGAACAGCCTCTCCATATGGGAGAACCAATGAGTCACTGCCACTGGCTCCCCTTTCCCGTTATAGCAGTCGGGTCTCATGGAAGTAATGGTCTTAAGAGCGCGACCATAGATGTCCCTTGCCCTAACGGCAATCTCCTGAATCACAGGGTTTCTGGGTTCCACAACATCAGGAACCGCTGCGTGAGTAGGCACTTCTTGTGCTTGAGGCGCACTTGGTCTCAACACATCTGCAATTGCCTGCATCACGATCCCACGGATCGCCTCAACAGCTACAGCGTCAAACAGCGTCGGCGCCTGGGTCTGATCCTGACCTTCACGCCTATGCTGGACGCGAGACTCAGACTCGTGTTCATCCTGAACACCTCTTCCTGCTGGTCTGGGGTTTTGGCTAGTCCCAGCACCGGCTCGAGTCAAATTCCTCGTGCTTCTTGGGTTCACCATCTATTTACCGATCAAATTCCAAGCATTCCATACATTAATATTATGCAATTTACTTATGCAATATACCAACGTAAATAAATTACTCAGAATAGATCAACTTGGTATTTTATAGATGAACCTTCGAATTCTTACACAAGTTACACATAAGTTTATCATTCGAGCGTTAGGACAATGTTGCTCGAAGATATAAGTGTTTCTCAGAGTACTTGCCGCAATACTGAAATATTACACAAAGTACAACTTGGAATACTAAGAAGCGAAACTACTACGATGGGCAATGCCACTCTTCCTCAAGGCGTTCCAAAATGTCTCTCATACGACTGGCTACTCGTGCATGGTCTCTTCGGGCTAGGCTCACCATCGAGCTCTGGCGATGGGTTTCGCACCCTGCTTGACCCTGAAGCACATAGTCCTAGCTCAGTCATGGTAAAGTATGGGTCGTCCATGACTGGTCCTCCTATTCCAGCCCTCCTCTGAGTACTGGCGATCAGCTCATCCCTCTAACGCTGCTGTTCTGCGGAGATTACCTCGCTCTGGCGGAGAATCTCCTGCAGCTCGGATTCCGACCTCCATCTCCTTGGAGTAGGGATAGGCTGAGATTCCCTGTCACTTCTCCCAATACCATACTCGGTATACAGTGCCTCCCAATCAGCTTCTGACCTGGGTGTGTACTCTGGTACTGGTGACAATCCTGTACCGGGCTCCTGATTCTACCCTCCAAGGTCCAACTCTGGATCCTCTTCTGGATCATCCTCTATGGGATCCTCATCCTCGGGATCATCCTCGATGGGATCCTCATCCTCGGGATCATCCTCGATGGGATCCTCATCCTCGGAATCATCCTCGATCATATCCTCATCCTCGACAGGATCTACCTTCAGCATATCCTCTTCCTCGTCCTCGTACTCGATCTCCTCGGGAATTGGTCCCAACAGAAAGTCGTCTTGGTAAACCCCTTGTTCGTACCTTGATAACTCATCTTCCTGCTCCCATTCCTGTACTTCCTCCACCCTTGGTGGCGGCACAGGTGCAGGTCTAGGGACCATAGCATTCCTGGCTACAAGAACAACTGACTCGGGGAGAACGTGCTTGACGTCTTCGGGCGGGCTACTCGGGCCTCCAACCTCGAAACATCGCTGAGGTAACGGAAAATCTAGCCTCGGCTGATCCGACTTGGCGTCTTCCGACCCCCTACCAATAGAAAAGCAGACACCCATCATATCGAACAATAAGGAAGGAATTAGTCTTTCTAGA
Organism: Rheum nobile; assembly: GCA_027886185.1. Taxonomy (NCBI): domain Eukaryota; kingdom Viridiplantae; phylum Streptophyta; class Magnoliopsida; order Caryophyllales; family Polygonaceae; genus Rheum; species Rheum nobile. The sequence goes on along the minus strand of WOAB01000363.1, from coordinate 961,418 downwards.
CATAGAAGCAAACTTACTATATCAGACTATAAAGAAGACACGACTATGAACGGTGTTTTTAAAATTCTTTTCACTTTGAAAATTCAGAGCCCTCTTTAAAGCATTTCGAAAACGGATAAATGATTTATAAAATCCCAAACCCGTTTTAAAACCTTTGGCTCTGATACCACAACTGTAACACCCCCAAAACTTAACCCTTTTGGAAAGGTATTACCGCGAGTGACCCCAGTGTTCCTTACCGAGATCACCCAAGGCTTTACCAAATAAATACAATTTATGAAATGCAATTGATACATAAAGATCAAGCATTAAATTCCAAAACATAACATTGTCAAGGAAAAAGAGTTACGGGATTACAACCCAATCCCGAATAGGTCAAAACATAGTTTAAACCAAACACAGCGGAAGACTAAGAAAGTAATTTACAATCGGAGTTATTGTCCAAAGGATCATAACCTGATTAAAGAAACAATTAAAACATTCAAAAACCACCGCCGACTCCATAGTCCTTCTAATCTTCTGAGCTACTTCTTAACTGATGTGCCGAATCAAACGGATGACACCAGCCAACCATGCAAGAGAAAATATTGGTTGGTTATTCTAAATGAATAGACTAGCAAGGGTAAAAAGCAGACTGGTTCGAAGCAGTCATATTAGGTTAGACTCACCGCTTCTTGGATAATAACCGATAACGGTAGTCAACCATCATATTCCTACTGGAATAAACAAGAGATATGCACAAGAGAAGATTCTGGAAGACTGAATCTTCACAGAAATCAACTCGAAAAGGAGACTCCAAGAGAAATGAGTCCTTAAGGAAGTATGACAAATCTGGAAAGTTACAGAATCATTCAACAATGATTTAAAACTGACTGAGATGCTTCGGTTCACGACCAACCTCATCGCCTACAACAAATCCAGATTGGAAAGAGAACGTACTACATTCAAGTCAAGACGAGTTTTTCCTAGCTGCACTGAACTTAGCTGCACTACTCGCCCAAGGTGTATTAATTATGTGCGTCAAGGTAGCACTTATCTGATTTATGTTTTAAAAACACACATCACGTTATAGACTTTTACATGTGTACCCCACCAATGGGACGACACATCTTAGTATACGTTTCGTCGAGAGTGACGTATACCGAAAGGTTTGTGACACCAGCTAAGTGTCCTGTCTCTACACACATGTGTAAGAGACCGATCATGATCATAGAATAGTACCAGATGGGGACGAGCCATCCCGATACCAGATTATAAAGAAACGACTGGACAGAGTCCGAGTAACGTTCCTATCTAAGAGTGCTAACTAAACAGTTACAGCACCACAATATTTACAGGATAAATCCACATAAAGGCCCGAAAGGCAATCACAGATAATAGCGTTGTTCTAACAGATATACAACCTATTATATGATTTTCAAAATAGTTTATCAAAACCGTTTCCAGACAAACAGAAAATTCATTCCAAATTAATTACTCAGATAAACTACTGATAATTAATGTAAATATGGAACGAAAGAGCAAGAGCGAACCGCCACTTGCCTTACTCCGCAGAATAGTCTAAAGACGTCACTGGATTCCGGGCTCGACACGGTATAGTTCCGACAGCACAACAACCTTCGAGTCGACCCATAAAAGGAACCCTAAGTTAGATCCGACATAAACAGTACGAATCTAAACATGGCGAAAGAACATGAAAGGAAAGACGCCACGACAACAACCGACCAAGCCAAAGCCACGAAGGCGTTCTGGGCACTGGCGGCGGTCGCTGTTCTTGGCGGCGGTCGCCGTGACGAACTCAGACGACACAGAACGAGAGAAAACTCACCCCAAAACACGAGCGGTTCGGCCTCCTTCGACTTGCTTTGGCTTCTAACCTCCAAAGCTAACCAAAAGCTTCACAAAGGCACTCAGGAACCACACCAAAGCAACACCGGCGAGAGCTCCAAATTCCGGCGAAAACACAACTCCGACGAGAGGCGAATTTGGCAGCGATTCGGGGTTGTAGATGACCCAAAACCCATGTCCAAGCTCATCTATTTATAGGCAAACCCCAAGGAGTGATCTGCAAACCCTCAGACGCGGAAAACGACGCAACGGCGCGCCTCGAACGACACCGGCGACCAACGGGCAATGCCCATTGGACAAATACGGCGGTCGCCGTGATTTTGCCTGCGGCAGGCACGCGGCGGTCTCCGTAAATGCGGCGGTCGCCGTCGTTAGGCCTGTCGCGGCCAGCTAGAAGCTGACACGCTGACATCTCGGGCCCAACCACGGCGGTCGCCGTTTCCCCCTTTTCCCGCCCATTCGGCTTTGAACGAGCTTGACGATAAACCGGGATAAAAATTATCGTACGCGAACGACAATTAAACTCCAAGGCATGATGTCTGTATATTATTTCACTGAGAAAAATATTATAGATACAGAGCACATTACAGAATGTCTCAAACTACCTGAATTAAATCCGACGTACACAACGGGTACCCGGGAAAATTCCATAATTCCCAATATAACCTTACAAAATTACGGGGTATCACACAAACAACACTAAAAACACCTACGATTTACCATTTACGACAGAAGTTACAACTTTGAGCGAAAGTTAAGAGTTTTAGATTTTTTCAATTTCTTTCCATGAATCGTCTTATGTTGTCAAACTATTGAGGGGAAACAATTATCTAAGAGTTCGGAAGACAAACAACACTAAGAACACCTAAGATTTACCATTTGTGACACAAGGCATAACTTTGAGGGAAAGTTATGAGTTTCAAATTTTGCCAATTTCTTTCAGTGAATTATCTTATATTGTCAAAATATTGAGGAAAACAAAGAGCTGAGAGTTTAAGCTAACAATTTAACAAACAAAACTAAAATTAACTACTATTCACATTTACGAAAATAGGCACAAATTTGAGTGAAATAAGGGTTATAATTTTTGTAATTTTTTTATGGGAATCATATTATATTGTCGAAATATTGGAGGAAAACAAAGAGCTAAGATTTTGAGCGACAAACAACACTCAAAAGATCTACTTTTTCCAATTACGGTACAAGGGACAACTTTGAGCGAAAGATAAGGGTTTCAAATTTTGTCAGTTTCTTTCCTTGTATCATCTTATATTGTCAAAATATTGGGTGAATACTAAGAGCTAAGAGTTTGAGTGACAAACAACACTAAAAAGACCTTCTATTTACCATGTACGTTACAAGGCACAACTTTGAACGAAAGTTAAGGGTTTCAAATTTTGTCAATTTCTTTCCGTGAATCATCTTATATTGTCAAAATATTTTCGGAAACAAAAAGCTAAGAGTTTGAGGGACAAACAACATTAAAAATACCTACTATTTACCATTTACGATACAAGGCGCAACTTTGACCAAAAGTTAAGTGTTTCCAAATTAGTCCATTATTTCCAAGAGTCATCTTATATTGTCAAAGTATTGGGGGTAAACAAAGAGCTAGGAGTATGAGCGACAAACAACACTAAAAAGACCTACTATTAATCATTTACGATACAAGGAAAAACTTTGAGCAAAAGTTAAGGATTTAAAATTTAGTCATTTTCTTTCAGTGAATCATCTAATAATTTCAAAATATTGGGGCAAAACAAAGAGCTCAGAGCTTGACAAACAACACTAAAAAGATCTACTATTTACCATTTACGATACAAGGCACAACATTGAGCGAAAGTTAAGGTATTCAAACTTTGTTAATTTCTTACCCAAAATCATCTTATATTGTCAAACTATTTGGGGGAAACAAAGAGCTAAGAGTTTTTTGCGACAAACAACACTAAAAAAACTACTATTCACCATTTACGACAATATGCACAACTTTGAGCGTAAGGATTTTAAATTTTGTCAATTTCTTTATAGGAATCATCTTATATTGTCGAAATATTGGGGGAAAAGAAAGAGCTAAGAGTTTGAGCGACAAACAACACTAAAAATACATACAATTTAACATTTACGATACAAGGCACAACTTTTAGCGAAAGTTAAGGGTTTCTAATTTTGTCAATTTCTTTCCTTGTATCATCTTATATTGTCAAACTATTGGGGGAAAACCAAGAGCTAAGAGTTTGAGCAACAAACAACACTAAAAAGACAACTATTTACCATTTATTATACGAGGCACAACTTTGAGCGAAAAATACGTGTAACAAATTTATTCAATTTATTTCCGTAAATCATCTTATATTGTCAAATATTGGGAGAAGACAAAGAGCTAAGAGTTTGAGCGACAAACTGTAACACCCCAAACCAGAGGTGTCACAGTGTCGTAGGCCCGAAGGTCTACGAGGCGATTTAAAGAAGGAAAAACCCAAAACACTTCCAAATATACAAAACTTATCAATATCAAAATTCCTGTTTCCAGTTTGGATCAACATTTAAACCTTGCATCAAGTTCAGTGTATCAGTTTATATCCAAAACAACAGGTAGTTAATAAAACCTTTTCAAATTCGATGCAAAACAAAATCTTTAACTGTGAAGACGAATCTGTGATCAAGAACCCCCTTGCTGCTGCCAACCTGCAAGGACTAGTTGACTGGTGGACCCGATACACCAGCCAACCGCGGAACATAAACCGAGGTTGGTTAGTCTAATGAAAGACTAGCAAGACTCATCAAGCCAAAACAATTTAAAACATAGGAAGTTAACACAACAACCAACTAACGCCAATTAATATCATTCCAACATATATCTACAATTATATATATACTACTAACATACAACCCACACTAACCAAATCTATCCAGCTCACTACTGTACCAACACAATCAAATCCACCTCTGCCTCAGCGAGAGCATAAATGGGTGAAACGATCATCACCCCAAATCACATACGAACATATACACGGGTGAGATGCTCATCACCCTAAATCACTATACTATCCGTGGATAGACTACCGATGGGACACTCACCATCCAATTGTGGCCTTGAACCAACGTAAGGTCACACCTTCACGTGGTCGGGTGAGGCGATCATCACCCCGACCCAGCTATAAGGAGTCATGCCCTCCCTTATAACTGAAACAAACAATCAACCAACACAACCAACCATCACGACCAACCCACATAACCAACCTTCACAATCAATCCACATAACCAACTTTCCACAACTAGCTACAACCAAGAACCACACCAACAGAAATTCACATCGTAACACAAGGAAACTACTAACTAACACACAACCAATATTCACCAACAACACCACTTAACCAAGCACACAACCAATATTCATCAACAAAACCACTTAATCAAGTACACAACCAATATTCAACACAAAACCACTAATCAAGCACACAACCAATATCTGCCAACCAAACCACTAACCAAGCAAACAATCAGTATCCAGCAAGCACACAACCAATATCCAACACAAGACCAATAATTATGCACACAACCAATATCCAACATAAAACCAATAATCACACATTCAACCGTATCAAATAGCAAAACCAATATCCACACATTCAACCATATCATTCTACGCCCACAATTCTAAATCAATCTAACGGACAGGTGCATAAATCATTACTCAGAATAATATTATACGAAATTAATTATTTAAAAGTGATAGGTAAAAGAATGAGCAAGAATCATCTTTCCTTAAACTTAACGGCAACCACCCTAGAAATTTCACCAACTTTGCCAACCAATCCGGAACGAACCTGCAACGACAAACCGAACAACTTCATGCATTAATTTAACACATGCCATGTCCTTACTTGAAACCCCCAAATCAGCCCTAACATAATCATACCTCCAAATAATACCAACTTCAATAACCCACACAATCAACCAAATCCTCCAAAACAGAACAAGAGACCGCACAAAATAACAACGATCAGCCAAACAGTTTCATGGTTGCCCAGCCCTGAAATTCAGTCCAAATCCGTTCAAGCTCAAATCTGTCAACAATTTCCTTCAGTAATTGAACCAATTCTGCCCAAATTTTAAATCGGTTCCCAGCCCCCCTCTGTAGCTGCCGAGCCCACGTCGCCGGATCTGGCTTCCCAACGCCGGAGGTGCAGTAGGAGCTGGAGACACCAACGAAACCTCCACACCAGCAGCTCGTCGCTCGAACAACAGCAACTCGCGATCTCGCACCAGCAGCAGTTCATCGGCGCCCCAAAAATCAGATCGTGGTAACCCCCACAATTGCCTCGTCGGTGGCTCGCCTTCGTCGTCGGGACCGGGCTTCACGTCGCCGGGAAGTGCAGCCACCAACAGCAGCTCTAGCGGCCTCGCTCAGCAACAGCACACGGTCTGACTCCTGTAGCTGGTTCGCGGCTTCGGACAGCAGCGGCTCACGGCTTCCGACAGCAGCAACTCACGGGATCTGGGTCGTTCTTCGGAGGAAATCCGAATAGCTGACGGCGAAGGGTAGGAGGAGATGTGAGTTCTTCTAACTGTGTTCTCACGAAGCCGAGGGTTGGGTCTCGATTCTACCCCTTTTCTGATTTTTCTTCCCTAAAAATCTGCTTTTGTTGACTTAAATAGACATTTAATAATTTACCATTTAACATATATACATAGGGTATTTCACAAACAACACTAAAATTACATACTATTTACCATTTACGATACAAGACACAAATTTGAGCTAAAGTTCAGGGTTTCAAATATTGTCAATTTTTTTCCTTTTATCATCTTATATTGTCAAAATATCAGGGGAAAACCAAGCACTAAGAGTTTGAGCGATAAACGACACAAAAAAAAGACAACTATTTACCATTTTTTATACAAGGCACAACTTTGAGCGAAAGTTAAGGTTTCAAATTTTGTCAATTTCTTTCCGGGAAACATCTTATATTGTCAAAATATTGGGGAAAACAAAGAGCTAAGAGTTTGAGCGACAAACAACACTAAAAAGAACTACTATTTACCATTTAAGACAATAGGCACAACTTGAGCGAAATATAGGTTTTAAATTTTGTCAATTTCTTTGTGGGAATCATCTTATATTGTCAGAATAATACGGGAAAACAAAGAGATAATAGTTTGAGTGACAAACAACACTAAAAAGACCTACTTTTTACCATTTACGATAAAAGGCACAACTTTGAGCGAAAGTTAAGGGTTTCAGATTTTGTAAGATTATTCCCTTGTATCATCTTATATTGTCAAAATATTGGGGCGCAAAACAAAGAGGTAAGAATTTGAGCAACAAACAACACTAAAACTACCTACTATTTACCATTTACGATACAACGCACAACTTTGAGCAAAAGTTAAGGTATTCAAATTTTGTCAATTTCTTTCCTCGTATCATCTTATATTGTCAAAATATTGGGGGGAAACCAAGAGCTAAGAGTTTGAGCGACAAACAACACTAAAAAGACTTGTTGTTTATCATTTACGATACAAGGCACTACGTTGAGCGAAAGTTAAGATTTTCAACATTTGTCAATTTATTTCCAAGAATCATCTTATATTGTCAAAATATTGAGGGTAAAAAGATCTAAGAGTTTGTGTAACAAACAAGACAAACAAGAACTACTATTCCCCATTTACGATAATAGGCATAACTTTGAGCCAAATAAGGGTTTCAAATTTTGTCAATTTCTTTATGGGAATCATCTTATATTGTTGAAATATTGGGGGAAAACAAAGAGCTAAGAGTTTGAGCGACAAATAACACATAAAAGTCCTTTTACCATTTACGGTACAAGGCACAACTTTGATCGAAAGTTAAGAGTTTCAAATTTTGTCAATTTCTTTCCGTGAATCATCTTATATTGTCAAATTATTGGGGGGAAACAAAGAGCTAAGAATATAGGCCACAAAAAACACAAAAAACACAAACGATTTACCATTTACGACACAAAGCACAACTCTCAGTGAAATTTATGAGTCTTAAATTTAGTCAATTTCATTCTTTGAATCATCTTATTTTGGCAAAGTATTAAGGGGAAACAAAGAGCTAAGAGTTTGAGCGACAAATAACACTAAAAAGACATACTATTTACCATTTATGATACAAGGAACAACTTTGAGCGAAAGTTAAGAGTTTCTAATGTTGTCAATTTTTTCCATGAATCATCTTATATTGTCAATACATTGTGGTAAAAACAAAGTGCTAAGAGTTTGAGCAACAAACGACACTTAAAAGACCAACTTTTTACCATTTACAATACAAGGCACAACTTTGAGCGAAAGTTAAGGAATTCAAATTTTGTCAATTTCTTTCCAAGAATCATCTTATATTGTCAAAATATTGGGTGGAAACAAATAGCAAACAGTTTTAGCGACAAACAACACTAAAAAGAACTACTATTTACCATTTAAAACAATAGGCACAACTTGAGCGAAATAATGGTTTTAAATTTTGTCAATTTCTTTGTGGGAATCATCTTATATTCTCAAAATATTATGGGAAAACGAAGAGATAATAGTTTGAGTGACAAACAACACTGAAAAGACCTACTTTTTACCATTTACGATAAAAGGTACAACTTTGAGCGAAAGTTAAGGGTTTCAAATTTTGTAAATTTCTTCCCTTGTATCATCTTATATTGTCAAATAATTGGGGCGGAAAACAAAGAGATAAGAGCTTGGGCGACAAATAACACTAAAAAGACATACTATTTACTATTTATGATACAAGGCACAACTTTGAGCAAAAGTTAAGAGTTTTAGATTTTTTCAATTTCTTTCCATGAATCGTCTTATGTTGTCAAACTATTGAGGGGAAGCAATGACCTAAGAGTTCGGGAGACAAACAACACTAAGAACACCTAAGATTTACCATTCGTGACACAAGGCATAAGTTTGAGGGAAAGTTATGAGTTTCAAATTTTGTCAATTTCTTTCAGTGAATTATCTTATATTGTCAAAATATTGAGGAAAACAAAGAGCTGAGAGTTTAAGCTAACAATTTAACAAACAAAACTAAAAATAACTACTATTCACATTTACGACAATAGACACAAATTTGAGTGAAATAAGGGTTATAATTTTTGTAATTTTTTTATGGGAATCATCTTATATTGTCGAAATATTGGAGGAAAACAAAGAGCTAAGATTTTGAGCGACAAACAACACTCAAAAGATCTACTTTTTCCATTTACGGTAAAAGGCACAACTTTGAGCGAAAGATAAGGGTTTCAAATTTTGTCAGTTTCTTTCCTTGTATCGTCTTATATTGTCAAAATATTGGGTGAATACTAAGAGCTAAGAGTTTGAGTGACAAACAACACTAAAAAGACCTTCTATTTACCATGTACGATACAAGGCACAACTTTGAACGGAAGTTAAGGGTTTCAAATTTTGTCAATTTCTTTCCGTGAATCATCTTATATTGTCAAAATATTTCCGGGAAACAAAAGGCTAAGAGTTTGAGCGACAAACAACACTAAAAATACCTACTATTTACCATTTACGATACAAGGCGCAACTTTGACCAAAAGTTAAGTGTTTCCAAATTAGTCAATTATTTCCAAGAGTCATCTTATATTGTTAAAGTATTGTGGGGAAACAAAGAGCTAGTAGTTCGAGCGACAAACAACACTAAAAAGACCTACTATTTATCATTTACGATACAAGGAAAAAGTTTGAGCAAAAGTTAAGGATTTATTATTTTGTCATTTTCTTTCAGTGAATCATCTAATAATTTCAAAATATTGGGGGAAAACAAAGAGCTAAGAGCTTGACAAACAACACTAAAAAGATCTACTATTTACCATTTACGATACAAGGCACAACATTGAGCGAAAGTTAAGGTATTCAAATTTTGTTAATTTCTTGCCCAAAATCATCTTATATTGTCAAACTATTGGGGGGGGGGGGGGGGGGGGACAAATTGCTAAGAGTTTGAGCGACAAACAATACTAAAAGAACTACTATTCACCATTTACGAGAATATGCACAACTTTGAGCATAAGGGTTTTAAATTTTGTCAATTTCTGTATGGGAATCATCTTATATTGTCGAAATATTGAGGGAAAAGAAAGAGCTAAGAGTTTGAGGGACAAACAACACTAAAAATACATACTATTTACCATTTACGATACAAGGCACAACTTTGAGCGAAAGGTATGGGTTTCTAATTTTGTCAATTTCTTTCCTTGATTAATCTTATATTGTCAAACTATTGGGGGAAAACAAAGAGCTGAGAGTTTGAGCAACAAACAACACTAAAAAGACAACTATTTACCATTTATTATACGAGGCACAACTTTGAGCGAAAGATACGTGTAACAAATTTATTCAATTTATTTTCGTGAATCATCTTATATTGTCAAATATTGGGGGAAGACAAAGAGCTAAGAGTTTGAGCGACAAACAACACTAAAAATACATACTATTTATCATTTACGATACAAGGCACAAATTTGAGCTAAAGTTCAGGGTTTCAAATATTGTCAATTTTTTTCCTTTTATCATCTGATATTGTCAAAATATTGGGGGGAAACCAAGCGCTAAAAGTTTGAGCGACAAACGACACAAAAAAAAGACAACTATTTACCATTTTTTATACAAGGCACAACTTTGAGCGAAAGTTAAGGTTTCAAATTTTGTCAATTTCTTTCCGTGAAACATCTTATATTGTCAAAATATTGGGGAAAACAAAGAGCTAAGAGTTTGAGCGACAAACAACACTAAAAAGAACTACTATTTACCAATTAAGACAATAGGCACAACTTGAGCGAAATATAGGTTTTAAATTTTGTCAATTTCTTTGTGGAAATCATCTTATATTGTCAAAATAATAGGGGAAAACAAAGAGATAATAGTTTGAGTGACAAACAACACTAAAAAGACCTACTTTTTACCATTTACGATAAAAGGCACAACTTTGAGCGAAAGTTAAGGGTTTCAGATTTTGTAAGATTCTTCCCTTGTATCATATTATATTGTCAAAATATTGGGGCGGAAAACAAAGAGTTGAGAATTTGAGCAACAAACAACACTAAAACTACCTACTATTTACCATTTACGATACAAGGCACAACTTTGAGCAAAAGTTAAGAGTTTTATATTTTTTCTATTTCTTTCCATGAATCGTCTTATGTTGTCAAACTATTGAGGGGAAGCAATGATCTAAGAGTTCGGGAGACAAACAACACTAAGAACACCTAAGATTTACCATTTGTGACACAAGGCATAACTTTGAGGGAAAGTTATGAGTTTCAAATTTTATCAATTTCTTTCCGTGAATTATCTTATATTGTCAAAATATTGAGAAAAACAAAGAGTTGAGAGTTTATGCTAACAATTTGACAAATAAAACTAAAAATAACTACTATTCACATTTACGACAATAGGCACAAATTTGAGTGAAATAAGGGTTATAATTTTTGTAATTTTTTTATGGGAATCATCTTTTATTGTCGAAATATTGGAGGAAAACAAAGATCTAAGATTTTGAGTGACAAACAACACTCAAAAGATCTACTTTTTTCCATTTCCGGTACAAGGCACAACTTTGAGCGAAAGATAAGGGTTTCAAATTTTGTCAGTTTCTTTCCTTGTATCGTCTTATATTGTCAAAATATTGGGTGAATACTATGAGCTAAGAGTTTGAGTGACAAACAACACTAAAAAGACCTTCTATTTACCATGTACGATACAAGGCACAACTTTGAACGAAAGTTAAGGATTTCAAATTTTGTCAATTTCTTTCCGTGAATCATTTTATATTGTCAAAATATTGGGGGAAACAAAAAGCAAAGAGTTTGTGCGACAAACAACACTAAAAATACGTACTATTTACCATTTACGATACAAGGCGCAACATTGACCGAAAGTTAAGTGTTTCAAAATTAGTCAATTCTTTCCAAGAGTCATCTTATATGTCAAAACATTGGGGGGGAAACAAAGAGCTAGGAGTTTGAGCGACAAATGACACTAAAAAGACCTACTATTTATCATTTACAATACAAGGCAAAACTTGGAGCGAAAGTTAAGGATTTAAAATATTGTCATTTTCTTTCAGTGAATCATCTAATAATTTCAAAATATTGGGGGGAAACAAAGAGCTAAGAGCTTGACAAAGAACACTAAAAAGATCTACTATTTACCATTTACGATACAAGGAACAACATTGAGCGAAAGTTAAGGTATTCAAATTTTGGTAATTTCTTACCCAAAATCATCTTATATTGTAAAACTATTAGGGGGAAACAAAGAGCTAAGAGTTTGAGCGACAAACAATACTAAAAGAACTACTATTCACCATTTACGACAATATGCACAACTTTGAGCATAAGGGTTTTAAATTTTGTCAATTTCTTTATGGGAATCATCTTATATTGTCGAAATATTGAGGAAAAAGAAAGAGCTAAGAGTTTGAGCGACAAACAACACTAAAAATACATACTATTTACCAAATACAAGACAAGGCACAACTTTGAGCAGAAGTTAAGGATTTCAAATTTTGTCAATTTCTTTCCTTGATTCATATTATAATGTCAAAATATTAGGGTAAAACAAAGAGTTAAGTCTTTGAACAACAAACAACACTAAAAAGACCTACTATTTTTACCATTTACGATACAAGGCACAACTTTGAGCGAAAGTTAAGTGTTTCAAATTGTCAATTTATTTCTGTGAATCATCTTATATTGTCAAAATACTGGAGAGAAACAAAGAGATAAGAGTTTGGGCGACAAATAACACTAAAAAGACAACTATTTACCACTTATTACACAAGGCACAACTTTGAGTGAAAGTTAAGGGTTTAAAATTTTATCAATTTCTTTTTGTGATTCATCTTATATTATCAAAATATTGAGGGAAAACAAAGAGTTAAGATTTTGAGCGACAAACAACACTAAAAGGACGTACTATTTATCATTTACAACAAGGCACAACTTTGAGCAAAAGTTATGAGTTTCAAATTTTATCAATTTTTTTCCGTAAATCATCTTAAATTGTGAAAATATTGAAGGGGAACAAATAACTAAGAGTTTATGCGACAAACAACACTAAAAACGCCTACGAGTTACCATTGACGACACAAAGCACAACTTTGAGTGAAAGTTAAGAGTTTCAAATTTTGTCAATTTCTTTCCGTGAATCATCTTATATTGTCAAAATATTGGGAAAAAACAAAGATCTAAGAATATGGACAACAAAAAACACAAACGATTTACAATTTACGACACAAAGCACAACTTTGAGTGAAATTTATGAGTAATAGTTTTTGTCAATTTCATTGTTTGAATCATCTTATTTTGGCAAAATATTAAGGGGAAACAAAGAGCTAAGAGTTTGAGCGACAAATAACATTAAAAAGACATACTATTTACCATTTACGATACAAGGAACAACTTTGAGCGAAAGTTAAGAGTTGCTAATGTTGCCAATTTCCTTCCATGAATCATCTTATATTGTCAAAACATTGTGGTAAAAACAAAGTGCTAAGAGTTTGAGCGACAAACAACACTTACAAGACCTACTTTTTACCATTTCTAATATAAGGCACAACTTTGAGCGAAAGTTAAGGGTTTCAAATTTTGTCAATTTCTTTCCAAAAATCATCTTATATTGCCAAATAATTGGGTGGAAACAAAGAGCAAACAGTTTTAGCGACAAACAACACTAAAAAGAACTACTATTTACCATTTAAGACAACAGGCACAACTTGAGCGAAATAATGGTTTTAAATTTTGTCAATTTCTTTGTGGGAATCATCTTATATTGTCAAAATATTATGGGAAAACAAAGAGATAATAGTTTGAGTGACAAACAACACTGAAAAGACCTACTTTTTACCATTTACGTTAAAAGGTACAACTTTGAGCAAAAGTTAAGGGTTTCAAATACTGTAAATTTCATACCTTGTATCATCTTATATTGTCATAATATTGGGTGGAAAACAAAGAGATAAGAGCTTGGGCGACAAATTACACTAAAAAGACATATTATTTACTATTTATGATACAAGGCACAACTTTGAGCAAAAGTTAAGAGTTTTAGATTTTGTCAATGTCTTTCCATGAATCGTCTTATGTTGTCAAACTATTGAGGGGAAGCAATGATCAAAGAGTTCGGTAGACAAACAACACTAAGAACACCTAAGATTTACCATTTGTGACACAAGGCATAACTTTCAGGAAAAGTTATGAGGTTCAAATTTTGTCAACTTCTTTCCGTAAATTATCTTATATTGTCAAAATATTGAGTAAAATAAAGAGCTGAGAGTTTGAGCTAACAGTTTGACAAACAAAACTAAAAATAACTATTATTCACATTTACGACAATAGGCACAAATTTGAGTGAAATAAGATTTTTAAATTTTGTAATTTTTTTATGGGATTCATCTTATATTGTCGGAATATTGGAGAAAAATAAAGAGCTAAGATTTTGAGCGACAAACAACACTCAAAAGATCTACTTTTTTCCATTTACGGTACAAGGCACAACTTTGAGCGAAAGATAAAGGTTTCAAATTTTGTGAGTTTCTTTCCTTTTATCATCTTATATTGTCAAAATATTGGGTGAATACTAAGAGCTAAGAGTTTGAGTGACAAATAACACTAAAAAGACCTTCTATTTACCATGTACGATACAAGCCACAACTTTGAACGAAAGTTAAGGGTTTCAAAATTTGTCAATTTCTTTCCGTGAATCATCTTATATTGTCAAAATATTGAGGGGAAACAAAAAACTAAGAGTTTGAGCGACAAACAACAGTAAAAATATCTAATATTTACCATTTACGATACAAGGCGCAACTTTGACCAAAAGTTAAGTGTTTCAAAATTAGTCAATTCTTTCCAAGAGTCGTCTTATATTGTCAAAATATTGGGGGGAAACAAAGATCTAGGAGTTTGAGCGACAAACAACACTAAAAAGACCTACTATTTATCATTTACGATACAAGGCAAAACTTTGAGCGAAAGTAAAGGATTTAAAATTTTGTCATTTTCTTTCAGTGAATCAACTAATAATTTCAAAATATTGGGGGAAACAAAGAGCTAAGAGCTTGACAAACAACAATAAAAAGATCTACTATTTACCATTTACGATACAAGGCACAACATTGAGTGAAAGTTAAGGAATTTAAATTTTGTTAATTTCTTACCCAAAATCATCTTATATTGTCAAAATATTGGAGGGAAACAAAGAGCTAAAAGTTTGAGCGACAAACAACACTAAAAG
Source organism: Rheum nobile (assembly GCA_027886185.1). Classification (NCBI taxonomy): domain Eukaryota; kingdom Viridiplantae; phylum Streptophyta; class Magnoliopsida; order Caryophyllales; family Polygonaceae; genus Rheum; species Rheum nobile. The sequence continues at coordinate 946,304 of WOAB01000363.1, read as the reverse complement.
AACTACTATTCACCATTTACGACAATATGCACAACTTAGAGCGTAAGGGTTTTAAATTTTGTCAATTTCTTTTTGGGAATCATCTTATATTGTCGAAATATTGGGGGGAAAGAAAGAGCTAAGAGTTTGAGCGACAAAAAACACTAAAAATACATACTATTTACCATTTACGATACAAGGCACAACTTTGAGCAGAAGTTAAGTGTTTCTAATTTTGTCAATTTCTTTCCTTGTATCATCTTATATTGTCAAACTATTGGGGGGAAACAAAGAGCTAAAAGTTTGAGCAACAAACAACACTAAAAAGTCAACTATTTACCATTTATTATACGAGGCACAACTTTGAGCGAAAGATACGTGTAACAAATTTATTCAATTTATTTATGTAAATCATCTTATATTTTCAAAAATTGAGGGAAGACAAAGAGCTAAGTGTTTGAGCGACAAACAACACTAAAAATACATACTATTTACCATTTACGATACAAGGCAAAACTTTCAGCAAAAGTTAAGGATTTAAAATTTTGTCATTTTCTTTCAGTGAATCAACTAATAATTTCAAACTATTGGGGGGAAACAAAGAGCTAAGAGCTTGACAAACAACACTAAAAAGATCTACTATAATACCATTTACGATACAAGGCACAACAATGAGTGAAAGTTAAGGTATTTAAATTTTGTTAATTTCTTACCCAAAATCATCTTATATTGTCAAAATATTGGGGGGGAACAAAAAGCTAAGAGTTTGAGCGACAAACAATATTAAAAGAACTACTATTCACCATTTACGACAATATGCACAACTTAGAGCGTAAGGGTTTTAAATTTTGTCAATTTCTTTATGGGAATCATCTTATATTGTCGAAATATTGGGGGAAAAGAAAGAGCTAAGAGTTTGAGCGACAAAAAATACTAAAAATACATACTATTTACCATTTACGATACAAGGCACAACTTTGAGCGAAAGGTAACGGTTTCTAAATTTATCAATTTCTTTCCTTGTATCATCTTATATTGTCAAACTATTGGGGGGAAACCAAAAGCTAAGAGTTTGAGCAACAAACATAACTAAAAAGGCAACAATTTACCATTTATTATACGAGGCAGAACTTTGAGCGAAAGATACGTGTAACAAATTTATTCAATTATTTCGGTGAATCATCTTATATTGTTAAATATTGGGGGAAGACAAAGGGCTAAGAGTTTGAGCGACAAACAACACTAAAAATACATACTATTTATCATTTACGATACAAGGCACAAATTTGAGCAAAAGTTCAGGGTTTTAAATATTGTCAAAATATCGGGGGGAAAGCAAGCGCTAAAGGTTTGAGCGACAAACAACATAAAAAAAAGACAACTACTTACCATTTTTTATACAAGGCACAACTTTGAGCGAAACTTAAGGTTTCAAATTTTGTCAATTTCTTTCCGCGAAACATCTTATATTGTCAAAATATTGGGGAAAACAAAGAGATAAGAGTTTGAGCGACAAACAACACTAAAAACACCTACTATTTATCATTTACGATACATGGCACAACTTTGAGCGAAAGTTAAGGGTTTCAAAATTTGTCAATTTCTTTCTGTTAATCATCTTATATTGTCAAATTATTGGGGAGAAACAAAGAGATAAGAGTTTGGTCGACAAATAACACTAAAAAGACAACTATTTACACTTATTACACAAGGCACAACTTTGAGTGAAAGTTAAGGGTTTTAAATTTTATCAATTTTTTTCCGTGATTCATCTTATATTGACAAAATATTGGGGAAAAACAAAGAGTTAAGAGTTTGAGCGACAAACAACACTAACAAGACCTACTATTTATCATTTACGACCGGGCACAACTTTGAGCGAAAGTTATGAGTTTCAAATTTTATCAATTTCTTTTCGTGAATCATCTTAAATTGTCAAAATATTGAAGGGGAACAAATAACTAAGAGTTTTTGCGACAAACAACACTAAAAACTCCTACGATTTACCATTGACGACACAAGGCACAACTTTAAGTGAAAGTTAAGAGTTTCAAATTTTGTCAATTTCTTTCCGTGAATCAACTTATATTGTCAAAATATTGGGGGAAAACAAAGAGCTAAGAATATGGGCCACAAAAAACACTAAAAAAACAAACGATTTATCATTTACGAAACAAAGCACAACTCTGAACGAAATTTATGAGTTTTAATATTTGTCAATTTCATTCTGTGAATCATCTTATTTTGGCAAAATATTAAGGGGAAACAAAGAGCTAAGAGTTTGAGCGGCATATAACACTAAAAAGACATACTATTTACCATTTACGATACAAGGAACAACTTTGAGCGAAAATTAAGAATTTCTAATGTTGTCAATTTCTTTCCATGAATCATCTTATATTGTCAAAACATTGTGGTAAACACAAAGTGCTAAGAGTTTGAGCGACAAACGACACTTAAAAGACCTACTTTTTACCATTTACAATACAAGGCACAACTTTGAGCGAAAGTTAAGGGATTCAAATTTTGTCAATTTTGTTCCAAGAATCATCTTATATTGTCAAAATATTGGGTGGAAACAAAGAGCAAACAGTTTTAGTGACAAACAACACTAAAAAGAACTACTATTTACCATTTAAGACAATAGGCACAACTTGAGTGAAATAATATTTATAAATTTTGTCAATTTCTTTGTGGGAATCATCTTATATTGTCAAAATATTACGGGAAAACAAAGAGCTAATAGTTTGAGTGACAAACAACACTGAAAAGACCTACTTTTTACCATTTACGATAAAAGGCACAACTTTGAGCGAAAGTTAAGGGTTTCAAATTTTGTAAATTTCTTCCCTAGTATCACCTTATATTGTCAAAATATTGGGGCGGAAAACAAAGAGATAAGAGCTTTGGCGACAAATAACACTAAAAAGACATACTATTTACTATTTATGATACAAGGCACAACTTTGAGCAAAAGTTAAGAGTTTTAGATTTTGTCAATTTATTTTCATGAATCATCTTTTGTTGTCAAACTATTGAGGGGGAGCAATGATCGAAGAGTTCGGGAGACAAACAACACAAAGAACACCTAAGATTTACCATTTGTGACACAAGGCATAACTTTGAGGAAAAGTTTTGAGTTTCAATTTTTGTCAATTTCTTTTCGGGAATTATCTTATATTGTCAAAATATTGAGGAAAACAAAGAGTTGAGAGTTTGAGCTAACAGTTTGACAAACAAAACTAAAAATAACTACTATTCATATTTACGACAATAGGCACAAATTTGAGTGAAATAAGGGTTTTAAATTTTTAATTTTTTATGGGAATCATCTTATATTGTCGAAATATTGGAGGAAAACAAAGAGCTAAGATTTTGAGCGACAAACAACACTCAAAAGACCTACTTTTTTCCATTTACGGTACAAGGCACAACTTTGAGCGAAATATAAGGGTTTCAAATTTTGTCAGTTTCTTTCCTTGTATCATCTTATATTGTCAAAATATTGGGTGAATACTAAGAGCTAAGAGTTTGAGTGACAAACAACACTAAAAAGACCTTTTATTTATCATGTACGATAGAAGGCACAACTTTGAACGAAAGTTAAGGGTTTCAAATTTTGTCAATTTCTTTCCGTGAATCATCTTATATTGTCAAAATATTGGGGGAACACAAAAAGCTAAGAGTTTGAGCGACAAACAACACTAAAAAGACAACAATTTATCATTTATTATACGAGGCACAACTTTGAGCGAAAGATAAGTGTAACAAATTTATTCAATTTATTTCCATGAATAATCTTATATTGTCAAATGTTGGGGGAAGACAAATAGCTAGGAGTTTGAGCGACAAACAACACTAAAAATACATACTATTTACCATTTACGATACAAGGCACAAATTTGAGCAAAAGTTAAGGGTTTCAAATATTGTCAATTTCTTTCCTTTTATCATCTTATATTGTCAAAATATCGGGGGGGAAACCAAGCGCTAAGAGTTTGAGCGACAAACAACACAAAAAAAGACAACTATTTACCATTTTTTATACAAGGCACAACTTTGAGCGAAAGTTAAGGTTTCAAATTTCGTCAATTTCTTTCCGTGAAACATCTTATATTGTCAAAATATTGGGAAAAACAAAGAGCTAAGAGTTTGAGCGACAAACAACACTAAAAACACCTACTATTTATCATTTACGATACGTGGCACACTTTGAGCAAAAGTTAAGGATTACAAATTTTGTCAATTTCTTTCTGTGAATCATCTTATAATGTCAAAATATTGAAGGAAAACAAAGAGCTAAGAGTTTGAGTGACAAACAACACTAAAAAGACCTAGTATTTACCATTTACAATACAAGGCACAACTTTGAGCGAAAGTTAAGGGTTTCAAATTTTGTCAATTTCTTTCCGTGAATCATCTTATATTGTCAAAATATTGAGGGAAAACAAAGAGCTAAGAATATGAGTGACAAACAACACTAAAACTACATACTATTTACCATTTACGATACAAGGCACAACTTTGAGAAAAAGTTAAGAGATTCAAATTTTGTCAATTTCTTTCCTTGTATCTTCTTATATTGTCAAAATATTGAGGGAAAACCAAGAGCTAAGAGTTTGAGCGACAAACAACACTAAAAAGACCTACTTTTTATCATTTACGATACAAGGCACTACGTTGAGCGAAAGTTAAGGTTTTCAACTTTTATCAATTTATTTCCAAGAATCATCTTATATTGTCAAAATATTGAGGGAAAAAAAGATCTAAGAGTTTGTGTAACTAACAAAACTAAAAAGAACTACTATTCACCATTTATGACAATAGGCACAACTTTGAGCGAAATAAGGGTTTCAAATTTTGTCAATTTATTTATGGGAATCATCTTATATCGTTGAAATATTGGGGGAAAACAAAGAGGTAGGAGTTTGAGCGACAAACAACACATAAAAGTCCTACTTTTTACCATTTACGGTACAAGGCACAACTTTGATCGAAAGTTAAGGGTTTCAAATTTTGTCAATGTCTTTCCTTGTATCCTTATATTGTCAATATTTTGGGTGAAAACAAAGAGCTAAGAGTTTGATCGACAAAAAACACTAAAAAGACCTACTATTTACCATTTACGATACACGGCACAACTTTGAGCGAAAGTTAAGGGTTTCAAATTTTGTCAATTTCTTTCCGTGAATCATCTTATATTGTCAAAATATTGGGGGAAGAAAAAAGCTAAGAGTATGAGCGACACACAACACTAAAAATACCTACTATTTACCATTTACGATACAAGGCACAACCTTGACCAAAAGTTAAGTATTTCAAATTTTGTCAATTTCTTTCCAAGAATCATCTTATATTGTCAAAATATTGGAAGAAAACAAGGATCTAAGAGTTTGAACGACAAACAACACTAAAAAGACCTATTATTTATCATTTACGATCCAAGGCAAAAACTTAGAGTGGAAGTTAAGGATTTCAAATTTAGTCAATTTCTTTCCTTGAATCATATTATAATGTCAAAACATTAGGGTAAAACAAAGAGTTAAGACTTTGAACAACAAACAACACTAAAAAGACCTACTATTTACCATTTACGATACAAGGTACAACTTTGAGCGAAAGTTAAGGGTTTCAAATTTTGTCAATTTCTTTCTGTGAATTATCTTATATTGTCAAAATACTGGGGAGAAACAAAGAGATAAGAGTTTGGCCGACAAATAACACTAAAAAGACAACTATTTACCACTTATTACACAAGGCACAACTTTGAGTGAAAATTAAGGGTTTTAAATTTTATCAATTTCTTTCTGTGATTCATCTTATATTGTCAAAATGTTGGGGGGAAACAAAGAGTTAAGAGTTTGAGCGACAAACAACACTAAAAGGAAGTACTATTTATCATTTACAATAAGGCACAACTTTGAGCAAAAGTTATGAGTTTCAAATTTTATCAATTTCTTTTCGTGAATCATCTTAAATTGTCAAAATATTGAAGAGGAACAAATAACTAAGAGTTTTTGCGACAAACAACACTAAAAACTCCTACGATTTACCATTGACGACACAAGGCACAACTTTGAGTGAAAGTTAAGAGTTTCAAATTTTTTCTATTTATTTCCGTGAATCATCTTATATTGTCAAAATATTGGGGGAAAACAAAGAGCTAAAATTATGGGCCACAAAAAACACTAAAAACACAAACGATTTATCATTTACGACACAAAACACAACTCTGAGTGAAATTTATGAGTAATAAATTTTGTCAATTTCATTGTTTGAATCATCTTATTTTGGCAAAATATTAAGGGGAAACAAAGAGCTAAGAGTTTGAGCGACAAATAACAATAAAAAGACATACTATTTACCATTTACGATACAAAGAACAACTTTGAGCGAAAGTTAAGAGTTTCTAATGTTGTCAATTTCCTTCCATGAATCATCTTATATTGTCAAAATATTGTGGTAAAAACAAAGTGCTAAGAGTTTGAGCGACAAACGACACTTACAAGATCTACTTTTTACCATTTCCAATACAAGGCACAACATTGAGCGAAAGTTAAGGGATTCAAATTTTGTCAATTTCTTAACAAGAATCATCTTATATTGCCAAATAATTGGGTGGAAACAAAGAGCAAACAGTTTTAGCGACAAACAACACTAAAAAGAACTACTATTTACCATTTAAGACAACAGGCACAACTTGAGCGAAATAATGGTTTTAAATTTTGTCAATTTATTATGGGAATCATCTTATATTGTCAAAATATTACGGGAAAACAAAGAGCTAATAGTTTGAGTGACAAACAACAATGAAAAGACCTACTTTTTACCATTTACGATAAAAGGCATAACTTTGAGCGAAAGTTAAGGGTTTCAAATTTTGTAAAATTCATACCTTCATCTTATATTTTCAAAATATTATGGCGGAAAACAAAGAGATAAGAGCTTGGGCGACAAATAACACTAAAAAGACGTACTATTTACTATTTATGATACAAGGCACAACTTTGAGCAAAAGTTAAGAGTTTTAGATTTTGTCAATGTCTTTCCATGAATCGTCTTATGTTGTCAAACTATTGAGGGGAAGTAATGATCAAAGAGTTCGGTAGACAAACAACACTAAGAACACCTAAGATTTACCATTTGTGACACAAGGCATAACTTTGAGGGAAAGTTATGTGTTTCAAATTTTGTCAATTTATTTCCGTAAATTATCTTATATTGTCATAATATTGAGGAAAATAAAGAGCTGAGAGTTTGAGCTAACAGTTTGACAAAATAAACTAAAAATAACTACTACTCACATTTACGACAATAGGCACAAATTTGAGTGAAATAAGGTTTTTAAATTTTGTAAGTTTTTCTATGGGAATCATCTTATATTGTCGAAATATTAGAGGAAAACAAAGAGCTAAGATTTTGAGCGACAAACAACACTTAAAAGACCTACTTTTTTCCAGTTACGATACAAGGCACAACTTTGAGTGAAAGATAAGGGTTTCAAATTTTGTCAGTTTATTTCCTTGTATCATCTTATATTGTCAACATATTGGGTGAATACTAAGAGCTTGAGTGACAAATAACACTAAAAAGACCTTCTATTTACCATGTCCGATACAAGGCACAACTTTGAACGAAAGTTAAGGGTTTCAAAATTTGTCAATTTTATTCCGTGAATCATCTTATATTGTCTAAATATTGAGGGAAAACAAAAAGCCAAGAGTTTGAGCGACAAACAACACTAAAAATACCTACTATTTACCATTTACGATACAAGGTGCAACTTTGACCAAAAGTTAAGTGTTCCAAAATTAGTCAATTCTTTCCAAGAGTCATCTTATATTGTCAAAATATTGGGGGGAAACAAAGATCTAGGAGTTTGAGCGACAAACAACACTAAAAAGACCTACTATTTATCATTTATGATACAAGGCAAAACTTTGAGCGAAAGTTAATGATTTAAAATTTTGTCATTTTCTTTCAGTGAATCAACTAATAATTTCAAAATATTAGGGGGAAACAAAGAGCTAAGAGCTTGACAAACAACACTAAAAAGATCTACTATTTACCATTTACGATACAAGGCACAACATTGAGAGAAAGTTAAGGTATTTAAATTTTGTTAATTTCTTATCCAAAATCATCTTATATTGTCAAAATATTGGGGGGAAACAAAGAGCTAAGAGTTTGAGTGACAAACAACACTAAAAGAACTACTATTCACCATTTACGACAATATGCACAACTTAGAGCGTAAGGGTTTTAAATTTTGTCAATTTCTTTATGGGAATCATCTTATATTGTCGAAATATTGGGGGAAAAGAAAGAGCTAAGAGTTTGAGCGACAAAAAACACTAAAAATACATACTATTTACCATTTACGATACAAGGCATAACTTTGAGCGAAAGTTAAGGGTTTCTAATTTTGTCAATTTCTTTCCTTGTATCATCTTATATTGTCAAACTATTGGGGGGAAACCAAGAGCTAAAAGTTTGAGCAACAAACAACACTAAAAGGACAACTATTTACCATTTATTATACGAGGCAAAACTTTGAGCGAAAGATACGTGTAACAAATTTATTCAATTTATTTCCGTGAATGATCTTATATTGTCAAATACTGGGGGAAGACAAAAAGCTAAGAGTTTGAGCGACAAACAACACTAAAAATACATACTATTACCATTTACGATACAAGGCACAAATTTGAGCAAAAGTTCAGGGTTTTAAATATTGTCAATTTCTTTCCTTTTATCATCTTATATTGTCAAAATATCGGGGGGAAACCAAGCGTTAAACGTTTGAGCGACAAACAACATAAAAAAAAAGACAACTACTTACCATTTTTTATACAAGACACAACTTTGAGCGAAAGTTAAGGTTTAAAATTTTGTCAATTTCTTTCCGCGAAACATCTTATATTGTCAAAATATTGGGGAAAGCAAAGAGCTAAGAGTTTGAGCGACAAACAACACTAAAAACACCTACTATTTATCATTTACGATACATGACACAACTTTGAGCAAAAGTTTAAGATTTCAAATTTTGTCAATTTCTTTCTGTGAATCATCTTATAATGTCAAAATATGGAAGGAAAACAAAGAGCTAAGAGTTTGAGTGACCAACAACACTAAAAAGACCTAGTATTTACCATTTACAATACAAGGCACAACTTTGAGCGAAAGTTAAGGGTTTCAAATTTTGTCAATTTCTTTCCGTGAATCATCTTATATTGTCAAAATATTGGGGGGAAACAAAGAGCTAAGAATTGGAGCGACAAACAACACTAAAACTACCTATTATTTTACCATTTACGATACAAGGCACAACTTTGAGCAAAAGTTAAGGGATTCAAATTTTGTCAATTTCTTTCCTTGTATCATCTTATATTGTCAAAATATTGGGGGAAAACCAAGAGCTAAGAGTTTGAGCGACAAACAACACTAAAAAGACCTGCTTTTTATCATTTACGATACAAGGCACTACGTTGAGCGAAAGTTATGGTTTTCAACTTTTGTCAATTTATTTCCAAGAATCATCTTATATTGTCAAAATATTAAGGGTAAAAAAAGATCTAAGAGTTTGTGTAACAAAGAACTACTATTCACCATTTACGACAATAGGCACAACTTTGAGCGATATAAGGGTTTCATATTTTGTCAATTTCTTTATGGGAATCATCTTATATTGTTGAAATATTGGGGAAAAACAAAGAGCTAAGAGTTTGAGCGACAAACAACTACTAGAAAACGCATGAATAGCAACGGAACTTGCGTCGACCGTAGCGACGGATGATAGTTAGAAACGGTTGTAGCGACGGATATTCGTTGCATTGCTATACCTGGCGTAGCAATCCAGCGACACAAGACAACGACCAACTTTAGCGACGGATTTGACGTACGTCGCCGGAGTCGTCGCTAATGTAACGAATGCTTCGGCCCGTCTCAGCAACACCATAAGCAATGAATGTACATCCGTCGCTATAAAGGTTGCTATGGTCGTCGCTAGATTTCGCAGGTTCGTTCGGATTGATTTCGCAGGTTCGTTCGGATTGACTGGAGATCTCTGAGGTCGTTGCGGTTCGACTTGAGGCAAGAGGATTCTTGCTAACTTTGCATTTTTATAAATTGTTTTATGCCCAGTTTATTTCATAATTAAGTTTACCGTTGCTTGGTTGAATATGGGTATGTGCGTGTGATATGATTTGTCTTGTATCGTATTGGATTAAATGTTGACATGGTAGTCAATTGTGACTAAATGTGATTGATTGTTGTTGATAGTGTCTGTTGACACGTGTGTGTGTGTGTGTTGGATCGTGTGGGTGTGTTGGATTAAATGTGTGTGTGTGTGTGTGTGGATCGTATGTGTGTGTTGGATTGAATATGTGTGTGTGTGTGGATCGTATGTGTGTGTTGGATTGAATGTGTGTGTGTGTGTGTGTGGATCGTATGTGTTTGTTGGATTGAATGTGTGTATGCGTGTGTTGGATTGTGTGTGTGTGAATGTGTGGGTACATTAGTAATTGTCCCGTGTTGTAGATGGACTGATGTGGTTTGATTGGATTATTGATTTTAAAGTTACTTGGGTGAATATATATATATATATATATATATATATGTGTGTGTGTGTGATATTGTGTGATGATGTGTGTGTGAGGATATGTGATAATGTGTGATGATGTGTGTGTGATGATATGTGATAATGTGTGATGAGGTGTGGTTATGTGATTTTGACTGTCGTCGTGTTGTTTGTTTGGTTGGTATGGTGATGGATAGTGGGTTGTGGAGGTTGTGAATTGTCTCACCTTGGTGATGTGGGGGTGGAGACGGAGATGTTGTGAATGGTCTCACCTTGGTGATGTGGGGGTGGAGACGGAGATGTTGTGAATTGTCTCACCTTGGTGATGTGGGGGTGGAGACGGAGATGTTGTGAATTGTCTCACCTTGGTGACGTGGGGGTTGAGACGGAGATGTTGTAAATTGTCTCACCTTGGTGATGTGGGGGTGGAGACGGAGATGTTGTGAATTGTCTCACCTTGGTGACGTGGGGGTTGAGACGGAGATGTTGTAAATTGTCTCACCTTGGTGATGTGGGGGTGGAGACGGAGATGTTGTGAATTGTCTCACCTTGGTGATGTGGGGGTGGAGACGGAGATGTTGTGAATTGTCTCACCCGGTGATGTGGTGGTGGAGACGGAGGTTGGATTGGAGGTGTTGGTGGTTATGTGTGTTGGTTATGTGTTGAATGTTGGTTGTGTACTTGATTAAGTGGTTGTGTTAATGATATTGGTTATGTACCTGAATACGTGGATTTGTGATGAATGTTGATTATGTACTTGACTAAGTGGTTGTGTTGGTAATTTGGTTGTATGTTGATAATTGGGTTATGTTGGATGTTGATTGTTATTAGTTGTGGTTGTGGGCTATTGTTGGCCATTGGTTGTGGTTGTTAAATTACGTGTGTTTAGTGGTTGATTGTATCTGGTCAAGGTGGTAATTTCTGTTGGTATGGTTGTTGGTAGTTAGTGGGTTATGAAGGTCGGTTGTGTTGATTGAGTGTTTAGATTGGTTTACCATCTTGAGGGTGTGAGCCAATACGAGTTGAGTATGATGTATGAGTTGTAGTCTAGGGTGATGAATCGGCGGCACCAGAAGGGTGGCTGGCCTGGATCGTTATCATGGTTATGATTGTATTATGTGATGATTATCTCGTTGATGCTTATGTGTTTGTTGATGTGAAGGTTCATTGAAATTGTTGTGTTAAGTGCAGTAGTGAGTTCTGTATTATTGGTTAACTTTGGTTGTAAGTCAGTAATAAGAGATTGTGTATGTGCATGGAGTTGGATTGAAGGTATTAGTATTGAAGAGGAAGTTGGATTGGATCATTTTATTCGTTTATGCTTGTGATGAGTTTGATGATGGATTGATTGAGGTTAGTATAGTGAAGAGTTGGATAAGGATGTGTAATGAATGGTATGTGATAGTGGGTGTATATGTTTTGACGTGTGGTTGGCATTGGTTGGTTGATATGATTAAGTATAGTTATGATATTATATATTGTGTGGCGTGTTGTCGTTGTTGTGAGTTGGTTGGTGATATATGTATGTGTTTTGAACTGTTTTGGCTTGAGGAATCTTGCCATAGTCTTTCACGAGACTGACCAACTGCGGTTTACGTGTCGTGGTTGGCTGGGGTATCGGGTTCCCCAGTCAATCAGGCTTTGTAGATTTAGCGCCAGCAAGGAGGATCCTGATCACCGTCGGTTTTGGAGTCGAGAACTCTACTTTTGGTTTGAGACCTTGACTTGATTGTATGTATCGTTTTGGTTTTGGACCTTGAAGTGGTCGAACTTGTTGTATTGGCTTTTGGCTTTTGGTCTTTGGTTGTTGGTTTCTGGTTTGTAAATTGTAGTACTTTCTGTATGTTAAGTTGATTATGGTTTCAACTTTGGACAGGTTTTACAGGTTTTTCCGCTGTGCTGCTTTTGGTATATATTATGTATGGGATATGTTTTGCAAATTTTTATTTCACCCGCCTTATAGTCCTTCGGGACTATGGCACTGTAGCACCTCTGGCCCGTGGTGTTACAGAAGTTGGTATCAGAGCTCTTTTCAAAAAAATGTGTTCTTTCCGAGTTTTCAACTTGAGAATTTTTATACGTTGTTGCTGTGGACGATCGGGTGATCAGGAATCCTTGCTGTCAACCGTAGTGAGTTGCGTTGGTAAGTATTGGTTGTTTGTGATGTTTTGTGTTAATGTTTGATATATTTATATGTGATATTGAGTATTGATGATTAATTTCATATGCGATGTTTAATGTTGTTAAGTAAATTTTATGGTGCGTTCCCTGGTAAGTAGGACGTGCTAGAGGTTTAAAGAGTATGAGTATGGTAGAGGATGATGCCGTTGGGCTTATCGTCACGAGGTTGATGCAGGTAGTTTAGTGGTGATGATTCTGTATGAATTGTTGTGTGCTACTGTTATTGTTAGGGTTGAGCAGGACAGATTAAGCGCATTCATATATGGTTATGTTCTGAGATGAACTTTAATGCTAAGGCATAGTTGTACAATCCTTGAGTATTGATGAATGATTGATTATGGAGACTGCTACAGTTGATTCTGATCAGACTATTGATGCTTGAGACGATAAGAAACAGATGACTCAGTCTACATCGAAAAGTGGAATTTCGCAACTGTGGGTTCGACTGAGTTGAGAAGTAGAATGCGCAGGTTGCTACAGGTAGATTGTGGCAGGTGGTGTATGACTAAGAATTTTGATTGGGACGGGAAATGTCAGGAGAGAGTTTTCGAAGGACTCAGGAAGTGTTTGATTAGTGTGTCAGTGTCAGTTTTACTGCATGAAATAAAAAGGGTTTGTTATCTACGGTGATGTGTCTAAGCGAAGTTTGGGTTGCGTTTTGATGTAGAATGGGAAGGTCATTGCGTATGCTTTTCGTCAGCTCAAATTGTATAAGAGAGAATTGATCATGAGGCAAAGATGATTGCTAGAGTTGATTAAGGATTATGAAAAGATATTGTTTATCAATCAGAAAAGGGCTACCGTGAATTGCTGATGCTTTGTATAGGAAGTCGACTCTCGAGCATATGATTGCTTGTCTGACAGTTATGTCGGATTGCAACTGGAATGGTGATGAATGAAAGTGAAATTGGTTTGGGAAAGAACGGACACAACTGAATGTAATGGAATGTTGAGTACGAGATGCAGTGAGATTGCTCAGGGAAGAGTGTATGGATTTTTGTTTAGGAAGATGGAATATAGTGATTTCAGATCGGTTATGTGTGTTGGCAGATAAAGAGATCAGAGAGTTGATTCTCAAGGAAGATCATTCTTCGACAAGTCCTGTATATATGAGAGTCGGTTATGCGACGCAGTTATCCAACCTTGTTTGACTCTAGTTTCGAGGACGAAACTATTATAAGGGGGGGAGAATGAAATACCCCAAATATGATAAGGTAATGGCATTTTGGTAAATTAATTATGGGTTTTGTTAAAAGGGGGGAAAATGGAAAATTTGGGGATTAAATCCCTAACTCCCTCATTCTCGGTTGTCTCTCTCGATTTTTCCTATGCTCAGCAACCCTCTTCCCCGACGAGTTCGACCCTCTCCCGTGCCAGCCGAGTTGCTTCTCCTCCGGCGAGCCCGAGCCCAAGACGTGTTCGCTGCTGCTGGTTCGTGTTGTTCGTGGCTACTGCTGTGGAGCCGTGGTGGTGCTGCTGTCCTTGTAGCTGCTGTGTTCTGCACCGAGTCGAGCCACGTCCAGCCGCCGAGAGCGAGATCGAGGGGCCATGAGTCGTTTCCACTGTTGACCGGAGCTGCTGCGTTTCGTTACCGTGTTGTTGTTGTTCCGCCGTTGTGCTGTTGCTGGTGTTCATGGCTGCTGTTGTTGGCTGCGTTTCACTGCTGAGTTCCGGCGATGAGGGGCCATATCCGGTGGCTGTAGAGGGTGGTCGACGACGGGGTAAGGTAAGCCTTCGATCGGAGTTTAATGAGCTACTGATTTCTGCTAAAAATATATATGTGTGTGTGACCGAGTACTGTTGTGGAATTTTGGCTGAATTCGGTGGTGAGTTGTGCAGCAAATTGATTTTTGAATTCGGTTATATGTATGTGTACAGCAAGGCGTTGAATATTTGATTTGGAATTGGGTTAATTTTGTGTGTGGGTTGCTGAGATTGGAAGTTTAAGGAATGATTTAGGGTTTGATTTGGGGGTTTAATTTGCTGGGTTCATTTGAATTGCGCAGGCATAAATTGACTGAGATAGGGTGTGATTGACCTAATTAATTAAGGGTTTGATTTTAGGGTTTTGAATTGGGGTTTTATTTGGTTGTGGATTGGATGAGTAATTAATGATAGGGATTTGCTCGGATTGATTTCGCAGGTTCGTTCGGATTGACTGGAGATCTCTGAGGTCATTGCGGTTCGACTTGAGGCAAGAGGATTCTTGCTAACTTTGTATTTTTATAAATTGTTTTATGCCCAGTTTATTTCATAATTAAGTTTACCGTTGCTTGGTTGAATATGGGTATGTGCGTGTGATATGATTTGTCTTGTATCGTATTGGATTAAATGTTGACGTGGTAGTCAATTATGACTAAATGTGATTGATTGTTGTTGATAGTGTCTGTTGACACGTGTGTGTGTGTGTGTGTGTGTGTGTGTGTGTGTTGGATCGTGTGGGTGTGTTGGATTGAATGTGTGTGTGTGTGTATGGATTGTATGTGTGTGTTGGATTGAATGTGTGTGTGTGTGTGTGTGTGTGTGTGGATCGTATGTGTGTGTTGGATTGAATGTGTGTGTGTGTGTGTGTGGATCGTATGTGTGTGTTGGATTGAATGTGTGTATGCGTGTGTTGGATTGTGTGTGTGTGAATGTGTGGGTACATTAGTAATTGTCCCGTGTTGTAGATGGACTGATGTGGTTTGATTGGATTATTGACTTTAAAGTTACTTGGGTGAATATATATATATGTGTGTGATATTGTGTGATGATGTGTGTGTGAGGATATGTGATAATGTGTGATGATGTGTGTGTGATGATATGTGATAATGTGTGATGAGGTGTGGTTATATGATTTTGACTGTCGTCGTGTTGTTTGATTGGTTGGTATGGTGATGGATAGTGGGTTGTGGAGGTTGTGAATGGTCTCACCTTGGTGATGTGGGGGTGGAGACGGAGATGTTGTGAATTGTCTCACCTTGGTGATGTGGGGGTGGAGACGGAGATGTTGTGAATTGTCTCACCTTGGTGATGTGGGGGTGGAGACGGAGATGTTGTGAATTGTCTCACCTTGGTGATGTGGGGGTGAAGACGGAGATGTTGTAAATTGTCTCACCTTGGTGATGTGGGGGTGGAGACGGAGATGTTGTGAATTGTCTCACCTTGGTGATGTGGGAGTGGAGACGGAGATGTTGTGAATTGTCTCACCCGGTGATGTGGTGGTGGAGACGGAGGTTGGATTGGAGGTGTTGGTGGTTGTGTGTGTTGGTTATGTGTTGAATGTTGGCTGTGTACTTGATTAAGTGGTTGTGTTAATGATATTGGTTGTGTACCTAAATACGTGGATTTGTGATGAATGTTGATTATGTACTTGACTAAGTGGTTGTGTTGGTAATTTGGTTGTATGTTGATAATTGGGTTATGTTGGATGTTGATTGTTATTAGTTGTGGTTGTGGGCCATTGTTGGCCATTGGTTGTGGTTGTTAAATTACGTGTGTTTAGTGGTTGATTGTATCTGGTCAAGGTGGTAATTTCTGTTGGTATGGTTGTTGGTAGTTAGTGGGTTATGAAGGTCGGTTGCGTTGATTGAGTGTTTAGATTGGTTTCCCATCTTGAGGGTGTGAGCCAATACGAGTTGAGTTTGATGTATGAGTTGTAGTCTAGGGTGACGAATCGGCGGCACCAGAAGGGTGGCTGGCCTGGATCGTTATCATGGTTATGATTGTATTATGTGATGATTATCCCGTTGATGCTTATGTGTTTGTTGATGTGGAGGTTCATTGAAATTGTTGTGTTAAGTGCAATAGTGAGTTCTGTATTATTGGTTAACTTTGGTTGTAAGTCAGTAATAAGAGATTGTGTATGTGCATGGAGTTGGATTGGAGGTATTAGTATTGAAGAGGAAGTTGGATTGGATCGTTTTATTCGTTTATGCTTGTGATGAGTTTGAGGATGGATTGATTGAGGTTAGTATAGTGAAGAGTTGGATAAGGATGTGTAATGAATGGTATGTGATAGTGGGTGTATATGTTTTGACGTGTGGTTGGCATTGGTTGGTTGATATGATTAAGTATAGTTATGATATTATATATTGTGTGGCGTGTTGTCGTTGTTGTGAGTTGGTTGGTGATATATGTATGTGTTTTGAACTGTTTTGGCTTGAGGAATCTTTCCATAGTCTTTCACGAGACTGACCAACTGCGGTTTACGTGTCGTGGTTGGCTGGGATATCGGGTCCCCCAGTCAATCAGGCTTTGCAGATTTAGCGCCAGCAAGGAGGATCCTGATCACCGTCGGTTTTGGAGTCGAGAACTCTACTTTTGGTTTGAGACCTTGACTTGATTGTATGTATCGTTTTGGTTTTGGACCTTGAAGTGGTCGAACTTGTTGTATTGGCTTTTGGCTTTTGGTCTTTGGTTGTTGGTTTCTGGTTTGTAAATTATAGTACTTTCTGTATGTTAAGTTGATTATGGTTTCAACTTTGGACAGGTTTTACAGGTTTTTCCGCTGTGCTGCTTTTGGTATATATTATGTATGGGATATGTTTTGCAAATTTTTATTTCACCCGCCTTATAGTCCTTCGGGACTATTGTACTGTAGCACCTCTGGCCCGTGGTGTTACAGAAGTTGGTATCAGAGCTCTTTTCAAAAAAATGTGTTCTTTCCGAGTTTTCAACTTGAGAATTTTTATACGTTGTTGCTGTGGACGATCGGGTGATCAGGAATCCTTGCTGTCAACCGTAGTGAGTTGCGTTGGTAAGTATTGGTTGTTTGTGATGTTTTGTGTTAATGTTTGATATATTTATATGTGATGTTGAGTATTGATGATTAATTTCATATGCGATGTTTAATGTTGTTAAGTAAATTTTATGGTGCGTTCCCTGGTAAGTGGGACGTGCTAGAGGTTTAAAGAGTATGAGTATGGTAGAGGATGAGGCCGTTGGGCTTATCGTCAAGAGGTTGATGCAGGTAGTTTAGTGGTGATGATTCTGTATGAATTGTTGTGTGCTACTGTTATTGTTAGGGTTGAGCAGGACAGATTAAGCGCATTCATATATGGTTATGTTCTGAGATGAACTTTAATGGTAAGGCATAGCTGTACAATCCTTGAGTATTGATGAATGATTGATTATGGAGACTGCTATAGTTGATTCTGATCAGACTATTGATGCTTGAGACGATAAGAAACAGATGACTCAGTCTACATCGAAAAGTGGAATTTCGCAACTGTGGGTTCGACTGAGTTGAGAAGTAGAATGCGCAGGTTGCTATAGGCAGATTGTGGCAGGTGGTGTATGACTAAGAATTTTGATTGGGACGGGAAATGTTAGGAGAGAGTTTTCGAAGGACTCAGGAAGTGTTTGATTAGTGCGTCAGTGTCAGTTTTACTGCATGAAATAAAAAGGGTTTGTTATCTACGGTGATGTGTCTAAGCGAAGTTTGGGTTGTATTTTGATGTAGAATGGGAAGGTCATTGCGTATGCTTTTCGTCAGCTCAAATTGTATAAGAGAGAATTGATCATGAGGCAAAGATGATTGCTAGAGTTGATTAAGGATTATGAAAAGATATTGTTTATCAATCAGAAAAGGGCTACCGTGAATTGCTGATGCTTTGTATAGGAAGTCGACTCTCGAGCATATGATTGCTTGTCTGACAGTTCTGCCGGATTGCAACTGGAATGGTGATGAATGAAAGTGAAATTGGTTTGGGAAAGAACGGACACAACTGAATGTAATGGAATGTTGAGTACGAGATGCAGTGAGATTGCTCAGGGAAGAGTGTATGGATTTTTGTTTAGGAAGATGGAATATAGTGATTTCAGATCGGTTATGTGTGTTGGCAGATAAAGAGATCAGAGAGTTGATTCTCAAGGAAGATCATTCTTCGACAAGTCCTGTATATATGAGAGTCGGTTATGCGACGCAGTTATCCAAGCTTGTTTGACTCTAGTTTCGAGGACGAAACTATTATAAGGGGGGGAGAATGAAATACCCCAAATAAGATAAGGTAATGGCATTTTGGTAAATTAATTATGGGTTTTGTTAAAAGGGGGGAAAATGGAAAATTTGGGGATTAAATCCCTAACTCCCTCATTCTCGGTTGTCTCTCTCGATTTTTCCTGTGCTCAGCAGCCCTCTTCCCCGACGAGTTCGACCCTCTCCCGTGCCAGCCGAGTTGCTTCTCCTCCGGCGAGCCCGAGCCCAAGTCGTGTTCGCTGCTGTTGGTTCGTGCTGTTCGTGGCTACTGCTGTGGAGCCGTGGTGGTGCTGTTGTCCTTGTAGCTGCTGTGTTCTGCACCGAGTCGAGCCACGTCCAGCCGCTGAGAGCGAGATCGAGGGGCCACGAGTCGTTTCCACTGTTGACCGGAGCTGCTGCGTTTCGTTACCGTGTTGTTGTTGTTCCGCCGTTGTGCTGTTGCTGGTGTTCGTGGCTGCTGTTGTTGGCTGCGTTTCACTGCTGAGTTCCGGCGATGAGGGGCCATATCCGGTGGCTGCAGAGGGTGGTCGACGACGGGGTAAGGTAAGCCTTCGATCGGAGTTTGATGAGCTACTGATTTCTGCTAAAAATATATATGTGTGTGTGACCGAGTACTGTTGTGGAATTTTGGCTGAATTCGGTGGTGAGTTGTGCATCAAATTGATTTTTGAATTCGGTTATATGTATGTGTGCAGCAAGGCGTTGAATATTTGATTTGGAATTGGGTTAATTTTGTGTGTGGGTTGCTGAGATTGGAAGTTTAAGGAATGATTTAGGGTTTGATTTGGGGGTTTAATTTGCTGGGTTCATTTGAATTGTGCAGGCATAAATTGACTGAGATAGGGTGTGATTGACCTAATTAATTAAGGGTTTGATTTTAGGGTTTTGAATTGGGGTTTTATTTGGTTGTGGATTGGATGAGTAATTAATGCTAGGGATTTGCTCGGATTGATTTCGCAGGTTCGTTCGGATTGACTGGAGATCTCTGAGGTCATTGCGGTTCGACTTGAGGCAAGAGGATTCTTGCTAACTTTATATTTTTATAAATTGTTTTATGCCCAGTTTATTTCATAATTAAGTTTACCGTTGCTTGGTTGAATATGGGTATGTCCGTGTGATATGATTTGTCTTGTATCGTATTGGATTAAATGTTGACGTGGTAGTCAATTATGACTAAATGTGATTGATTGTTGTTGATAGTGTCTGTTGACACGTGTGTGTGTGTGTGTGTTGGATCGTATGGGTGTGTTGGATTGAATGTGTGTGTGTGTGTATGGATTGTATGTGTGTGTTGGATTGAATGTGTGTGTGTGTGTGTGTGTGGATCGTATGTGTGTGTTGGATTGAATGTGTGTGTGTGTGTGTGTGGATCGTATGTGTGTGTTGGATTGAATGTGTGTATGCGTGTGTTGGATTGTGTGTGTGTGAATGTGTGGGTACATTAGTAATTGTCCCGTGTTGTAGATGGACTGATGTGGTTTGATTGGATTATTGACTTTAAAGTTACTTGGGTGAATATATATATATGTGTGTGATATTGTGTGATGATGTGTGTGTGAGGATATGTGATAATGTGTGATGATGTGTGTGTGATGATATGTGATAATGTGTGATGAGGTGTGGTTATGTGATTTTGACTGTCGTCGTGTTGTTTGATTGGTTGGTATGGTGATGGATAGTGGGTTGTGGAGGTTGTGAATTGTCTCAACTTGGTGATGTGGGGGTGGAGACGGAGATGTTGTGAATTGTCTCACCTTGGTGATGTGGGGGTGGAGACGGAGATGTTGTGAATTGTCTCACCTTGGTGATGTGGGGGTGGAGACGGAGATGTTGTGAATTGTCTCACCTTGGTGATGTGGGGGTGAAGACGGAGATGTTGTAAATTGTCTCACCTTGGTGATGTGGGGGTGGAGACGGAGATGTTGTGAATTGTCTCACCTTGGTGATGTGGGAGTGGAGACGGAGATGTTGTGAATTGTCTCACCCGGTGATGTGGTGGTGGAGACGGAGGTTGGATTGGAGGTGTTGGTGGTTGTGTGTGTTGGTTATGTGTTGAATGTTGGCTGTGTACTTGATTAAGTGGTTGTGTTAATGATATTGGTTGTGTACCTAAATACGTGGATTTGTGATGAATGTTGATTATGTACTTGACTAAGTGGTTGTGTTGGTAATTTGGTTGTATGTTGATAATTGGGTTATGTTGGATGTTGATTGTTATTAGTTGTGGTTGTGGGCCATTGTTGGCCATTGGTTGTGGTTGTTAAATTACGTGTGTTTAGTGGTTGATTGTATCTGGTCAAGGTGGTAATTTCTGTTGGTATGGTTGTTGGTAGTTAGTGGGTTATGAAGGTCGGTTGCGTTGATTGAGTGTTTAGATTGGTTTCCCATCTTGAGGGTGTGAGCCAATACAAGTTGAGTTTGATGTATGAGTTGTAGTCTAGGGTGACGAATCGGCGGCACCAGAAGGGTGGCTGGCCTGGATCGTTATCATGGTTATGATTGTATTATGTGATGATTATCCCGTTGATGCTTATGTGTTTGTTGATGTGGAGGTTCATTGAAATTGTTGTGTTAAGTGCAATAGTGAGTTCTATATTATTGGTTAACTTTGGTTGTAAGTCAGTAATAAGAGATTGTGTATGTGCATGGAGTTGGATTGGAGGTATTAGTATTGAAGAGGAAGTTGGATTGGATCGTTTTATTCGTTTATGCTTGTGATGAGTTTGAGGATGGATTGATTGAGGTTAGTATAGTGAAGAGTTGGATAAGGATGTGTAATGAATGGTATGTGATAGTGGGTGTATATGTTTTGACGTGTGGTTGGCATTGGTTGGTTGATATGATTAAGTATAGTTATGATATTATATATTGTGTGGCGTGTTGTCGTTGTTGTGAGTTGGTTGGTGATATATGTATGTGTTTTGAACTGTTTTGGCTTGAGGAATCTTGCCATAGTCTTTCACGAGACTGACCAACTGCGGTTTACGTGTCGTGGTTGGCTGGGATATCGGGTCCCCCAGTCAATCAGGCTTTGCAGATTTAGCGCCAGCAAGGAGGATCCTGATCACCGTCGGTTTTGGAGTCGAGAACTCTACTTTTGGTTTGAGACCTTGACTTGATTGTATGTATCGTTTTGGTTTTGGACCTTGAAGTGGTCGAACTTGTTGTATTGGCTTTTGGCTTTTGGTCTTTGGTTGTTGGTTTCTGGTTTGTAAATTATAGTATTTTCTGTATGTTAAGTTTATTATGGTTTCAAGTTTGGACAGGTTTTACAGGTTTTTCCGCTGTGCTGCTTTTGGTATATATTATGTATGGGATATGTTTTGCAAATTTTTATTTCACCCGCCTTATAGTCCTTCGGGACTATGGCACTGTAGCACCTCTGGCCCGTGGTGTTACAGAAGTTGGTATCAGAGCTCTTTTCAAAAAAATGTGTTCTTTCCGAGTTTTCAACTTGAGAATTTTTATACGTTGTTGCTGTGGACGATCGGGTGATCAGGAATCCTTGCTGTCAACCGTAGTGAGTTGCGTTGGTAAGTATTGGTTGTTTGTGATGTTTTGTGTTAATGTTTGATATATTTATATGTGATGTTGAGTATTGATGATTAATTTCATATGCGATGTTTAATGTTGTTAAGTAAATTTTATGGTGCGTTCCCTGGTAAGTGGGACGTGCTAGAGGTTTAAAGAGTATGAGTATGGTAGAGGATGAGGCCGTTGGGCTTATCGTCAAGAGGTTGATGCAGGTAGTTTAGTGGTGATGATTCTGTATGAATTGTTGTGTGCTACTGTTATTGTTAGGGTTGAGCAGGACAGATTAAGCGCATTCATATATGGTTATGTTCTGAGATGAACTTTAATGGTAAGGCATAGCTGTACAATCCTTGAGTATTGATGAATGATTGATTATGGAGACTGCTATAGTTGATTCTGATCAGACTATTGATGCTTGAGACGATAAGAAACAGATGACTCAGTCTACATCGAAAAGTGGAATTTCGCAACTGTGGGTTCGACTGAGTTGAGAAGTAGAATGCGCAGGTTGCTATAGGCAGATTGTGGCAGGTGGTGTATGACTAAGAATTTTGATTGGGACGGGAAATGTTAGGAGAGAGTTTTCGAAGGACTCAGGAAGTGTTTGATTAGTGCGTCAGTGTCAGTTTTACTGCATGAAATAAAAAGGGTTTGTTATCTACGGTGATGTGTCTAAGCGAAGTTTGGGTTGCGTTTTGATGTAGAATGGGAAGGTCATTGCGTATGCTTTTCGTCAGCTCAAATTGTATAAGAGAGAATTGATCATGAGGCAAAGATGATTGCTAGAGTTGATTAAGGATTATGAAAAGATATTGTTTATCAATCAGAAAAGGGCTACCGTGAATTGCTGATGCTTTGTATAGGAAGTCGACTCTCGAGCATATGATTGCTTGTCTGACAGTTCTGCCGGATTGCAACTGGAATGGTGATGAATGAAAGTGAAATTGGTTTGGGAAAGAACGGACACAACTGAATGTAATGGAATGTTGAGTACGAGATGCAGTGAGATTGCTCAGGGAAGAGTGTATGGATTTTTGTTTAGGAAGATGGAATATAGTGATTTCAGATCGGTTATGTGTGTTGGCAGATAAAGAGATCAGAGAGTTGATTCTCAAGGAAGATCATTCTTCGACAAGTCCTGTATATATGAGAGTCGGTTATGCGACGCAGTTATCCAAGCTTGTTTGACTCTAGTTTCGAGGACGAAACTATTATAAGGGGGGGAGAATGAAATACCCCAAATAAGATAAGGTAATGGCATTTTGGTAAATTAATTATGGGTTTTGTTAAAAGGGGGGAAAATGGAAAATTTGGGGATTAAATCCCTAACTCCCTCATTCTCGGTTGTCTCTCTCGATTTTTCCTGTGCTCAGCAGCCCTCTTCCCCGACGAGTTCGACCCTCTCCCGTGCCAGCCGAGTTGCTTCTCCTCCGGCGAGCCCGAGCCCAAGTCGTGTTCGCTGCTGTTGGTTCGTGCTGTTCGTGGCTACTGCTGTGGAGCCGTGGTGGTGCTGTTGTCCTTGTAGCTGCTGTGTTCTGCACCGAGTCGAGCCACGTCCAGCCGCCGAGAGCGAGATCGAGGGGCCACGAGTCGTTTCCACTGTTGACCGGAGCTGCTGCGTTTCGTTACCGTGTTGTTGTTGTTCCGCCGTTGTGCTGTTGCTGGTGTTCGTGGCTGCTGTTGTTGGCTGCGTTTCACTGCTGAGTTCCGGCGATGAGGGGCCATATCCGGTGGCTGCAGAGGGTGGTCGACGATGGGGTAAGGTAAGCCTTCCATCGGAGTTTGATGAGCTACTGATTTCTGCTAAAAATATATATGTGTGTGTGACCGAGTACTGTTGTGGAATTTTGGCTGAATTCGGTGGTGAGTTGTGCAGCAAATTGATTTTTGAATTCGGTTATATGTATGTGTGCAGCAAGGCGTTGAATATTTGATTTGGAATTGGGTTAATTTTGTGTGTGGGTTGCTGAGATTGGAAGTTTAAGGAATGATTTAGGGTTTGATTTGGGGGTTTAATTTGCTGGGTTCATTTGAATTGCGCAGGCATAAATTGACTGAGATAGGGTGTGATTGACCTAATTAATTAAGGGTTTGATTTTAGGGTTTTGAATTGGGGTTTTATTTGGTTGTGGATTGGATGAGTAATTAATGCTAGGGATTTGCTCGGATTGATTTCGCAGGTTCGTTCGGATTGACTGGAGATCTCTGAGGTCATTGCGGTTCGACTTGAGGCAAGAGGATTCTTGCTAACTTTATATTTTTATAAATTGTTTTATGCCCAGTTTATTTCATAATTAAGTTTACCGTTGCTTGGTTGAATATGAGTATGTGCGTGTGATATGATTTGTCTTGTATCGTATTGGATTAAATGTTGACGTGGTAGTCAATTATGACTAAATGTGATTGATTGTTGTTGATAGTGTCTGTTGACACGTGTGTGTGTGTGTGTGTGTGTGTGTGTGTTGGATCGTGTGGGTGTGTTGGATTGAATGTGTGTGTGTGTGTATGGATCGTATTTGTGTGTTGGATTGAATGTGTGTGTGTGTGTGTGTGTGTGGATCGTATGTGTGTGTTGGATTGAATGTGTGTGTGTGTGTGTGGATCGTATGTGTGTGTTGGATTGAATGTGTGTATGCGTGTGTTGGATTGTGTGTGTGAATGTGTGGGTACATTAGTAATTGTCCCGTGTTGTAGATGGACTGATGTGGTTTGATTGGATTATTGACTTTAAAGTTACTTGGGTGAATATATATATATGTGTGTGATATTGTGTGATGATGTGTGTGTGAGGATATGTGATAATGTGTGATGATGTGTGTGTGATGATATGTGATAATGTGTGATGAGGTGTGGTTATGTGATTTTGACTGTCGTCGTGTTGTTTGATTGGTTGGTATGGTGATGGATAGTGGGTTGTAGAGGTTGTGAATTGTCTCACCTTGGTGATGTGGGGGTGGAGACGGAGATGTTGTGAATTGTCTCACCTTGGTGATGTGGGGGTGGAGACGGAGATGTTGTGAATTGTCTCACCTTGGTGATGTGGGGGTGGAGACGGAGATGTTGTGAATTGTCTCACCTTGGTGATGTGGGGGTGAAGACGGAGATGTTGTAAATTGTCTCACCTTGGTGATGTGGGGGTGGAGACGGAGATGTTGTGAATTGTCTCACCTTGGTGATGTGGGAGTGGAGACGGAGATGTTGTGAATTGTCTCACCCGGTGATGTGGTGGTGGAGACGGAGGTTGGATTGGAGGTGTTGATGGTTGTGTGTGTTGGTTATGCGTTGAATGTTGGTTGTGTACTTGATTAAGTGGTTGTGTTAATGATATTGGTTGTGTACCTAAATACGTGGATTTGTGATGAATGTTGATTATGTACTTGACTAAGTGGTTGTGTTGGTAATTTGGTTGTATGTTGATAATTGGGTTATGTTGGATGTTGATTGTTATTAGTTGTGGTTGTGGGCCATTGGTTGTGGTTGTTAAATTACGTGTGTTTAGTGGTTGATTGTATCTGGTCAAGGTGGTAATTTCTGTTGGTATGGTTGTTGGTAGTTAGTGGGTTATGAAGGTCGGTTGCGTTGATTGAGTGTTTAGATTGGTTTCCCATCTTGAGGGTGTGAGCCAATACGAGTTGAGTTTGATGTATGAGTTGTAGTCTAGGGTGACGAATCGGCGGCACCAGAAGGGTGGCTGGCCTAGATCGTTATCATGGTTATGATTGTATTATGTGATGATTATCCCGTTGATGCTTATGTGTTTGTTGATGTGGAGGTTCATTGAAATTGTTGTGTTAAGTGCAATAGTGAGTTCTGTATTATTGGTTAACTTTGGTTGTAAGTCAGTAATAAGAGATTGTGTATGTGCATGGAGTTGGATTGGAGGTATTAGTATTGAAAAGGAAGTTGGATTGGATCGTTTTATTCGTTTATGCTTGTGATGAGTTTGAGGATGGATTGATTGAGGTTAGTATAGTGAAGAGTTGGATAAGGATGTGTAATGAATGGTATGTGATAGTGGGTGTATATGTTTTGACGTGTGGTTGGCATTGGTTGGTTGATATGATTAAGTATAGTTATGATATTATATATTGTGTGGCGTGTTGTCGTTGTTGTGAGTTGGTTGGTGATATATGTATGTGGTTTGAACTGTTTTGGCTTGAGGAATCTTGCCATAGTCTTTCACGAGACTGACCAACTGCGGTTTACGTGTCGTGGTTGGCTGGGATATCGGGTCCCCCAGTCAATCAGGCTTTGCAGATTTAGCGCCAGCAAGGAGGATCCTGATCACCGTCGGTTTTGGAGTCGAGAACTCTACTTTTGGTTTGAGACCTTGACTTGATTGTATGTATCGTTTTGGTTTTGGACCTTGAAGTGGTCGAACTTGTTGTATTGGCTTTTGGCTTTTGGTCTTTGGTTGTTGGTTTCTGGTTTGTAAATTGTAGTACTTTCTGTATGTTAAGTTGATTATGGTTTCAACTTTGGACAGGTTTTACAGGTTTTTCCGCTGTGCTGCTTTTGGTATATATTATGTATAGGATATGTTTTGCAAATTTTTATTTCACCCGCCTTATAGTCCTTCGGGACTATGACACTGTAGCACCTCTGGCCTGGGGTGTTACACTGTCCGTCGCACATAGCGAAGACGATGGCATCGACGTTTGTTCCGTTGCAAAGTTGTGCGATGACACGGGCGACATACTTATATCCGTTGCTATTAGTTACGGATATACCAACATCCTATTTAATATTTGTTTTGTCGCTGATTTTGCAACGGATGCTGGTTTTCGTTGCTGCGGTCGTTGCTAAACTAGCGACAGATGGCAGTCGTCGCTAATGGGCATCGCTATTTTGGCGTTTTCTAGTAGTGAACAACACATAAAAGTCCTACTTTTTACCATTTACGGTACAAGGCATAACTTTGATCGAAAGTTAAGGGTTTCAAATTTTGTCAATATCTTTCCTTGTATCCTTATATTGTCAATATTTTGGGTGAAAACAAAGAGCTAAGAGTTTGGTCGACAAAAAACACTAAAAAGACCTACTATTTACCATTTACGATACACGGCACAACTTTGAGCGAAAATTAAGGGTTTCAAATTTTGTCAATTTCTTTCCGTGAATCATCTTATATTGTCAAAATATTGGGGGAAGAAAAAAGATAAGAGTTGAGCGACACACAACACTAAAACTACCTACTATTTACCATTTACGATACAAGGCACAAATTTGACCAAAAGTTAAGTATTTCAAAATTTGTCAATTTCTTTCCAAGAATCATCTTATATTGTCAAAATATTGGAAGAAAACAAGGATCTATGAGTTTGAGCGAAAAACAACACTAAAAAGACCTACTATTTATCATTTACGATACAAGGCAAAAACTTTGAGCGGAAGTTAAGGATTTCAAATTTTGTCAATTTCTTTCCTTGAATCATATTATAATGTCAAATTATTGGGGTAAAACAAAGAGTTAAGACTTTGAACAACAAACAACACTAAAAAGACCTACTATTTAATATTTACGATACAAGGCACAACTTTGAGCGAAAGTTAAGGGTTTCAAAATTTGTCCATTTCTTTCCGTGAATCATCTTATATTGTCAAATTATTGGGGAGAAACAAAAAGATAAGAGTTTGGTCGACAAATAACACTAAAAAGACAACTATTTACACTTATTACACAAGGCACAACTTTGAGGGAAACTTAAGGGTTTTAAATTTTATCAATTTTTTTCCGTGATTCATCTTATATTGTCAAATTATTGGGGGAAAACAAAGAGTTACAAGTTTGAGCGACAAACAACACTAAAAAGACCTACTATTTATCATTTACGACAAGGCACAACTTTGAGCGAAAGTTATGAGTTTCAAATTTTATCAATTTCTTTCCGTGAATTATCTTAAATTGTCAAAATATTGAAGGGGAACAAATAACTAAGTGTTTTTGCGAAAAACAACACTAAAAACTCCTACGATTTACCATTGCCGACACACGGCACAACTTTGAGTGAAAGTTAAGAGTTTCAAATTTTGTCAATTTATTTCCGTGAATCATCTTATATTGTCAAAATATTGGGGGAAAACAAAGAGTTAAGAGTTTGAGCGGCAAATAACACTAAAAAGACAAACTATTTACCATTTACGATTTAAGGAACAACTTTGAGCGAAGTTAAGAGTTTCTAATGTTGTCAATTTCTTTCCATGAATCATCTTATATTGTCAAAACATTGTGGTAAAAACAAAGTGCTAAAAGTTTGAGCGACAAACGACACTTAAAAGACCTACTTTTTACCATTTATAATACAAGGCACAACTTTGAGCGAAAGTTAAGGGATTCAAATTTTTTCAATTTCGTTCCAAGAATCATCTTATATTGTCAAAATCTTGGGTGGAAACATAGAGCAAATAGTTTTAGTGACAAACAACACTAAAAAGAACTACTATTTACCATTTAAGACAATAGGCACAACTTGAGTGAAATAATGGTTATAAATTTTGTCAATTTCTTTGTGGGAATCATCTTATATTGTCAAAATATTACGGGAAAACAAAGAGCTAACAGTTTGAGTGACAAACAACACTGAAAAGACCTACTTTTTACCATTTACGATAAAAGGCACAACTTTGAGCGAAAGTTAAGGGTTTCAAATTTTGTAAATTTCTTCCCTAGTATCACCTTATATTGTCAAAATATTGGGGCGGAAAACAAAGAGATACGAGCTTGGACGACAAATAACACTAAAAAGACATACTATTTACTATTTATGATACAAGGCACAACTTTGAGCAAAAGTTAAGAGTTTTAGATTTTGTCAATTTCTTTTCATGAATCGTCTTATGTTGTCAAATTATTGAGAAGAAGCAATGATCTAAGAGTTCGGGAGACAAACAACACTAAGAACACCACCATTTGTGACACAAGGCATAACTTTGAGGAAAAGTTATGAGTTTCAAATTTTGTCAATTTCTTTCCGTGAATTATCTTATATTGTCAAAATATTGAGGAAAACAAAGAGCTGAGAGTTTGAGCTAACAGTTTGACAAACAAAACTAAAAATAACTACTATTCACATTTACGACAATAGGCACAAATTTGTGTGAAATAAGGGTTTTAAATTTTGTAATTTTTTATGGGAATCATCTTATATTGTCGAAATATTGGAGGAAAACAAAGAGCTAAGATTTTGAGCGACAAACAACACTCAAAAGACCTATTTTTTTCCATTTACGGTACAAGGCACAACTTTGAGCGAAAGATAAGGGTTTCAAATTTTGTCAGTTTCTTTCCTTGTATCATCTTATATTGTCAAAATATTGGGTGAATACTAAGAGCTAAGAGTTTGAGTGACAAACAACACTAAAAAGACCTTCTATTTACCATGTACGATACAAGGCACAAATTTGAACGAAAGTTAAGGGTTTCAAATTTTGTCAATTTCTTTCCGTGAATCATCTTATATTGTCAAAATATTGGGGGAAAACAAAAAGCTAAGAGTTTGAGCGACAAACAACACTACAAATACCTACTATTTACCATTTACGATATAAGGCGCAACTTTGACCAAAAGTTAAGTGTTTCAAAATTAGTCAATTCTTTCCAATAGTCATCTTATATTGTCAAAATATTGGGGGAAAACAAAGAGCTAGGAGTTTGAGCGACAAACAACACTAAAAAGACCTACTATTTATCATTTACGATACAAGGCAAAACTTTGAGCGAAAGTTAAGGATTTAAAATTTTGTCATTTTCTTTCAGTGAATCATCTAATAATTTAAAAATATTGGGGGAAAACAAAGAGCTAAAACCTTGAAAAACAACACTAAAAAGATCTACTATTTACCATTTACGATACAAGGCACAACATTGAGCGAAAGGTAAAGTATTCAAATTTTGTTAATTTCTTACACAAAATCATCTTATATTGTCAAAATATTGGGGAGAAACAAAGAGCTAAGAGTTTGAGCGACAAACAACACTAAAAGAACCACTATTCACCATTTACGACAATATGCACAACTTTGAGCATAAGAGTTTTAAACTTTGTCAATTTCTTTATGGAAATCATCTTATAATGTCGAAATATTGGGGGAAAAGAAAGAGCTAAGAGTTTGAGCGACAAACAACACTAAAAATACATACTATTTACCATTTACGATACAAGGCACAACTTTGAGCGAAAGTTAAGGGTTTCTATATTTGTCAATTTATTTCCTTGTATCATCTTATATTGTCAAACTATTGGAAGAAAACCAAGAGCTAAGAGTTTGAGCAACAAACAACACTAAAAAGACATACTATTTACCATTTACGATACAAGGCACAAATTTGAGCAAAAGTTAAGGGTTTCAAATATTGTCAATTTCTTTCCTTTTACCATCTTATATTGTCAAAATATCGGGGGGAAACCAACCGCTAAGAGTTTGAGCGACAAACAACACAAAAAAAAACAACTATTTACCATTTTTTATACAAGGCACAACTTTAAGCGAAAGTTAAGGTTTCAAATTTCGTCAATTTCTTTTCGTGAAACATCTTATATTGTCAAAATATTGGGGAAAACAAAGAGCTAAGAGTTTGAGCGATAAACAACACTAAAAACACCTACTATTTATCATTTACGATACATGGCACAACTTTGAGCAAAAGTTAAGGATTACAAATTTTGTCAATTTCTTTCCGTGAATCATCTTATAATGTCAAAATATTAAAGGAAAACAAAGAGCTAAGAGTTTGAGTGACAAACAACACTAAAAATACCTAGTATTTACCATTTACAATACAAGACACAACTTTGAGCGAAAGTTAAGGGTTTCAAATTTTGTCAATTTCTTTCCGTGAATCATCTTATATTGGGGGAAAACAAAGAGCTAAGAATTTGAGTGACAAACAACACTAAAACTACATACTATTTACCATTTACGATACAAGGCACAACTTTGAGAAAAAATTAAGGGATTCAAATTTTGTCAATTTCTTTCCTTGTATCATCTTATATTGTCAAAATATTGGGGGAAAACCAAGAGCTAAGAGTTTGAGGGACAAACAACACTAAAAATACCTACTTTTTATCATTTACGATACAAGGCACTACGTTGAGCGAAAGTTCAGGTTTTCAACTTTTATCAATTTATTTCCAAAATCATCTTATATTGTCAAAATATTGAGGGAAAAAAAATCTAAGAGTTTGTGTAACAAACAAAACTAAAAAGAACTACTATTCACCATTTACGACAATAGGCACAACTTTGAGCGAAATAAGGGTTTCAAATTTTGTCAATTTCTTTATGGGAATCATATTATATTGTTGAAATATTGGAGGAAAACAAAGATCTAAGAGTTTGAGCGGCAAACAACACATAAAAGTTGATGCGACCCTGCCCTCCATGGCTGCCATAGAACAAGAAGCCATGACCGTGAGCTCAGAAGGGCCAAGTACGAAGACCGCGATCTTCGTCACACTACTCGCATCGAGTACACAGACCGCGAGCCTTGGTCATACTTCTCGCATCTGGTACAGAGACCACGATCTCCTTCAAGCGTCTCCAGCCAAGGCCAGGGATCGCGTTCTATCTCAAGATCCTCGCCTCCAGCCCAGTCCAGAGATCGCGTTCTATCTCAAGATCCTCGCCATCATCATTGAACGCGTTCTTTGAATTATTTTGTATTTATTGAACATAATTATTTTTAGTATTTTATTTTGGGTGTGTGTTCCACGCGTGTTGCGTGGGCCAGCCCATTAAGCGAGACTCGGCCCATCCCAGTCCCGCTATCTCCTATAAAAGGTCATCTCGACCTTCTATACTAGGTTACGTCTAATTTTGAATCAAAGCTTAAGTTGAGAGCATATCGCCTCCTTCCTTTGATTGGACGTCAAACACCTCTGTCTTCTCATCTCTTTCACTCCGCCGCCGACGCTACGGCAACCGATTGATTCTACAAGCCAAGTCTTCCTTCGCATCTCCCTTCACCCCGCTGCCGACGCTACGGCCTAAGACTTGTTTTTTCAAGTCATCTATCCCTCCATCAATCGCTTCCGCCATCACCATACCACCATAAATCATCTCGTTATTCCCCTCACGCGACGCGTTCCACTCATTCAACCACAGAAGTGACTCACGCGACTTCCCACCAAGATCATCGATCCGGCATTCACAAGCAGGAACACATCAACTGGCATCAGAGCCTTTGATCTTTTAAGTCGATTGTCATGTCTCACTTGTTCACAATTTTTCTCCCCCATCATCCTTGCTTCCGCGTTTTTCAAAAAAAAAAAAATCTCTTCAAACACATGCTTGTCCAATCAGTTTCTACAAGAGAATCTCTTGGCCGATAATTGCTTGATCCAGGCGCGAAAATAGTGTGATTTATGTGCATGAAATCTATGTAATTGATTGCTTGATTTCCTTAATTAATTGCTTAAATTTCGCAAACATATCTTACCATATTTTCTTGTGTTGACTGCCATAAATCTGCATTAAATCTTCTCTCTCCTATCGCATAAATCTCGCGATTTCTTTCCATAAGTTACTTAGCCGTTTATTTTATTTCGTTTCATTTAATTCTTATCCGATCTTCAATCAAAGACTAAGATCTCGGATTTGAATTTCAAATTCAAATTCAAATTCAAATTCAAAAAAGTCAAGTCACATTTAACATAAAAGGACGCGACAATTCATAAAGAAGTAAAGCCAAAATAAGGTAACCTCCTTCCCTCAACGGCTAGGCTCATCTTCTTCATCTCTCCACCGTCTAGGTTAACACCTTGAAGGTTGGTTCTTGTGTGTTTGTGTTGTTTACGTAAGAGGTTAAGACTTTATTCAATTGGTTTTGTTTGCTTTTGTGCTTGCATATCACACTTGTTTTGCTTGCCTTTAGCCGCCCTCACGGCCAAAAGAACGCGCCCTCCTACGTGAACACTTGTTACTTGCTAGTTGCTTGCTTTCTCTTTGGTTTTGTATTGTCTTTTGTTCGTTTTTTTCTTGCGATGTCTGGTCACATTGTCTTAGGAAATGAGAGCGCGCCAAATCTACCCTTGGTGCCACAACAAGACCAACACAACGAAGACCCCCTTTTGGAGCTCTCGACTGAACAACGCGAGATCCAGGAGTTACGATGCCAAGTTGCTCAACTCCAGTCCATACAGCGCGTCACACCCGTGATGACCGCGCCAACACAAATGATCCTAATGGATGCAGCGGGAGGACCGTGACAAACTGACACTGGTCCAAGCCAACAACGCGTGGATAAGGGAAAAGGGTTGATGCCTTCGACCTCTAACCTCCAACCGCGCCTACAACGGCTTCAATCAGTCATAGAGAGTCGCCAAGGATACGTGTCGCACCGCGCGCAAATCCTAACGACTACGACACTGGCCCCGACCGCGACAATGTTCATCAAGGTGATTTTTCTGAACCATACGATTTTGATGACAGGTATGCATCTCGACGCACCCAGCGTCGCGTTCAAGGCTCAGCACATCACGAAGGCCGATTACGCAAAGCCGGGTTAGCCGTTGCGACGCCGCGAAGACCCAGTCGCCGTCCCAGTGGGCACAAACGACGCGATAAGGCCGATTTCGAGACGCCAACTACCCAGCCATGAGGCTCCGATGTGCGTGCCCACCTACGACATCAAAGTGCTCGGACACCACGCTACGAGTCCGATGGCTACGCGTCAATCACACCCAGAGTCCAACACGACTTCGACGACGAGGAAGTTGAAGAAACAGGTATGATACATTCTGGCTATTCTTACCCCCTCTTGGAGATCCACTTGAATTGCAGGACCATCCTTCGGATTGGATTCCTCCACCGCGTCTCAAAGCACAAAGAGATCGCGATCATGGCATTGGCGGTGAGCGCCGCGATGTCATGCCCAGAGATGTCCGCCAAGCCGATCACGGAACCCGGCCGCGACAGCGTCGACGCGATGACGCCTATGCGATGACGCCTACGCGATGACGCCTACGCGCCCATGGAAGATTTTGCTCGCGGAGAACAACAACAAGCACGCGAGAGGCTTCGCCATGCACGCGTTGAAGACCCTGGCGTCCGCGCCTATGAGAACCCTCTTTACGACACCGCGCCACACGACGTGCCATTGCAAGCCCCTGCCCACCCTCGATACCAAAGACACGAAGTCAAGGTAAAAATCGAGCATTTTTATGGTGAATACAACCCTTCTGTTTTTCTTGAATGGGTGCAGGCTATGGAGTACACACTTCGCTATTGTCGAGTGCCACCTGAGGAGCATGTCGACGCCGCGACACTTCACTTCCGCGGAGCAGCCAGAGTGTGGTGGCATCGTTTCGAGGATGAGTGCGTGCGTCGCCACCGAACAAGGGTCACCGAATGGCACCAACTCATGTACGTGATGACCAAGAAATATGTGCCTCCAGATTACAGAAATCAAATGAGAATGGAGATAGACATGGCTCGCCAAGGCTCACAAACTCCCCTTGAGTTTTTCTCCAAGCTCGAGGACATGTATTATAAGGCAAACATAAGCGTTGCACCATCGACTTTGAGGACCAAGTTTCTAAGTGGCCTGAATGCGCCAATATGCGACCAACTGGAGATCTTGCCCATCAAGGATCTCAACACGGCGATGCAGGTTTACAACCAACACGCGCGTCGCAAGCACTCCTCTTGGCAACCAGGCCACACCAGGTATGAATCTAACCCTGGTCATTCCCTTACTACTGATGTATGCGTGCCAGTCACAGGAACCACCGCGTCCAGCCAAGACAGACATGGCAAGAACGCGTTGCCCACCTCCAATGCAGCTCACGCGACCACCACAAAGGGATCCTCACAGAACAATGAGCGTGCTTGTGACCTTGAATGTTTCAACAATGGAGGGCGCGACCACTACCAAAGGGATTGTCCGAATAATAGAAAGGTTATCTTCTCCAACACTGCAGCCGGATATAAATCCTATGAGGAGGAAGTAGCACCGCTTGAGGCCATTGACAAAGGAGACGAAGAAGACCGTGACGACGCTTATATGTGTGACGCTGTCGCGATACATGTTGGCACACCTCTCAGCCTTGTCACGTGTCACATCCTCACCGTCAAGGAAGGCAGCCTTGTCGACCAACGCGAGAATCTCTTCCAGACGCGTTGCTTGGTTAAGACTGTGACCTTGAGTGTTATCATCGACGGAGGCAGCTGTTGCAACATCGTCAATGAGAAGGTGGTCAACCATCTCAGCCTGCCGACAACGCCTCATCCACAACCATATGGCCTACAATGGCTCTCTTCAAGTTCAGGTAACACTGTCTCATGGCAGTGTCTTCTAACTTTTTCCATTGGTCCCTACAAAGACACAATTTTATGTGATGTGATTGCAATTGACGCCACCCACCTCTTACTTGGGCGTCCATGGCAGTTTGATCGCCGCGTACTTCACGTTGGGTATCTAAACACCTATGTGTTTACCTACCACGGGAAGCGCGTGACTCTCTTACCAATGTCTCCACATGAGATTTTCCAAGAGCAGGTGGAGCGAGATCGCCACAAGGATTTGCAATAGACCAAGACCGCGGACACAGCATAGCGACCCAACTCCAACTCTGGCGCGTCTTTAACAACCCTAAACCCTGGCTAACGACAGACACGTCCTCCATCAGGCCAACACAGCGCGTCCCATAACAACACGCCTAAGGATTGCACGCGTTGCAGAGACAATGGGAGTACCGCACCACCGAGCACTGCGTTGCAGGGCAGTTATGCCCACCATGTGCTTCTCGCCCGACCAAGGGACTTCACTGCCCGTTTGAACAGCAAAGTGCCTTCTTCCCTGTTCGTGCCAACTCCAAGCTTGCACTGCGCACACATCGGCGCGCCTTTGCCCCCAGCTTTCGCCGCGTTGCAAGCGGAGTTCACCGCGGATTTGACAGAGGCGCCTCTAAACGCACTATCACCCTTGTGTAGCCTTCTACAGACAATCAACTGGGTGAATGGTGCCTATCTGCCACATCGCGGCCGCCCTCGATTTGTGTTCGACACCGAAGACTTCCATTGGGTGCACTTGCACGAGTATATGGAGCACAAGATCGATATTGGTGAAGCGGGGACGCTTCACAGCCAAGTGGGGGAGGGTGATTCGACCCTGCCCTCCATGGCGGCCATAGAACAAGAAGCCATGACCGTGAGCTCATAAGGGCCAAGTACGAAGATCGCGATCTTCGTCACACTACTCGCATCGAGTACACAGACCGCGAACCTTCGTCATACTTCTCGCATCTGGTATAGAGACCGCGATCTCCTTCAAGCGTCTCCAGCCAAGGCCAGGGATCGCGTTCTATCTCAAGATCCTCGCCTCCAGCCTAGTCCAGAGATCCTGTTCTATCTCAAGATCCTCGCCATCATCATTAAACACGTTCTTTGAATTATTTTGTATTTATTGAACATAATTATTTTCAGTATTTTCTTTTGGGTGTGTGTTCCACGCGTGTCGCGTGGGCCAGCCCATTAAGCGAGACTCGGCCCATCCGAGTCCCACTATCTCCTATAAAAGGTCATCTCGACCTTCTGTACTTGGTTACGTCTAACTTTGAATCAAAGCTTAAGTTGAGAGCCTATCGCCTCCTTTCTTTGATTGGACGTCAAACACCTATGTCTTCTCATCTCCTTCACTCCGCCGCCGATGCTACGGCAACTGCTTGAGCGAAAGTTAAGGGTTTTTTGATCGACAAAAAACACTAAAAAGACCTACTATTTACCATTTACGATACACGACACAACATTGAGCGAAAGTTAAGGGTTTCAAATTTTGTCAATTTCTTTCCGTGAATCATCTTATATTGTCAAAATATTGGGGGAAGAAAAAAGCTAAGAGTTGGAGCGACACACAACACTAAAAATACCTACTATTTACCATTTACGATACAAGGTACAACTTTGACCAAAAGTTAAGTATTTCAAAATTTGTCAATTTCTTTCCAAGAATCATCTTATATTGTCAAAATATTGGAAGAAAACAAGGATCTAAGATTTTGAGCGACAAACAACACTAAAAAGACCTATTATTTATCGTTTACGATCCAAGGCAAAAACTTTGAGCGGAAGTTAAGGATTTCAAATTTTGTCAATTTGTTTCCTTGAATCATATTATAATGTCAAAAGATTGGGGTAAAACAAAGAGTTAAGACTTTGAACAACAAACAACACTAAAAAGATCTACTACTTACCATTTACGATACAAGGCACAACTTTAAGCGAAAGTTAAGGGTTTCAAATTTTTTCAATTTCTTTTTGTGAATCATCTTATATTGTCAAAATACTGGGGAGAAACAAAGAGATAAGAGTTTGGGCGACAAATAACACTAAAAAGACAACTATTTACCACTTATTACACAAGGCACAACTTTGAGTGAAAGTTAAGGGTGTTAAATTTTATCAATTTCTTTCTGTGATTCATCTTATATTGTCAAAATGTTGAGGGAAAACAAAGAGTTAAGAGTTTGAGCGACAAACAACACTAAAATGACGTACTATTTATCATTTACAACAAGGCACAACTTTGAGCAAAAGTTATGAGTTTCAAATTTTATCAATATCTTTCCGCGAATCATTAAATTGTCAAAATATTGAAGAGGAACAAATAACTAAGAGTTTTTGCGACAAACAACACTAAAGAATCCTACGATTTACCATTGACGACACAAGGCACAACTTTGAGTGAAAGTTAAGAGTTTCAAATTTTGTCAATTTCTTTCCGTGAATCATTTTATATTGTCAAAATATTGGTGGAAAACAAAGAGCTAAGAATATGGGCCATAAAAAACACAAACGATTTACCATTTACGACACAAAGCACAACTCTGAGTGAAATTTATGGGTAATAAATTTTGTCAATTTCATTGTTTGAATCATCTTATTTTGGCAAATTATTAAGGGGAAACAAAGAGCTAAGAGTTTGAGCGACAAACAACACTAAAAGGACTTACTTTTTATCATTTACGATACAAGGCACTAGGATGAGCGAAAGTTAAGGTTTTCAACTTTTATCAATTTATTTCCAAGGATCCTCTTATATTGTCAAAATATTGAGGGGAAAAAAAGATCTAAGAGTTTGTGTAACAAACAAAACTAAAAAGAACTACTATTCACCATTTACGACAATAAGCACAACTTTGAGCGAAATAAGGGTTTCAAATTTTGTCAATTTCTTTATGGGAATCATCTTATATTGTTGAAATATTGGGGGAAAACAAAGAGCTAAGAATATGGGCCACAAAAAACACAAACGATTTACCATTTACGACACAAAGCACAACTCTGAGTGAAATTTACGGGTAATAAAATTTGTCAATTTCATTGTTTGAATCATCTTATTTTGGCAAATTATTAAGGGGAAACAAAGAGCTAAGAGTTTGAGGGACAAACAACACTAAAAAGACCTACTTTTTATCATTTACGATACAAGGCACTACGATGAGCGAAAGTTAAGGTTTTCAACTTTTATCAATTTATTTCCAAGAATCATCTTATATTGTCAAAATATTGAGGGGAAAAAAAGATCTATGAGTTTGTGTAACAAAAAAAACTAAAAAGAACTACTATTCACCATTTACGACAATAGGCACAACTTTGAGCGAAATAAGGGTTTCAAATTTTGTCAATTTCTTTATGGGAATCATCTTATATTGTTGAAATATTGGGGGAAAACAAAGAGCTAAGAGTTTGAGCGACAAACAACACATAAAAGTCCTACTTTTTACCATTTACGGTACAAGGCACAACTTTGATCGAAAGTTAAGGGTTTCAAATTTTGTCAATGTCTTTCCTTGTATCCTTATATTGTCAATATTTTGGGTGAAAACAAAGACCTAAGAGTTTGATCGACAAAAAACACTAAAAAGATCTACTATTTACCATTTACGATACACGGCGCAACTTTGAGCAAAAGTTAAGGGTTTCAAATTTTGTCAATTTCTTTCCGTGAATCATCTTATATTGTCAAAATATTGATGGAAGAAAAAAGCTAAGAGTTGGAGCGACACACAACACTAAAAATACCTACTATTTACCATTTACGATACAAGGCACAACTTTGACCAAAAGTTAAGTATTTCAAATTTTGTCAATTTCTTTCCAAGAATCATCTTATATTGTCAAAATATTGGAAGAAAACAAGGATCTAAGAGTTTGAGCGACAAACAACACTAAAAAGACCTAATATTTATCGTTTACGATCCAAGGCAAAAACTTTGAGCGGAAGTTAAGGATTTCAAATTTTGTCAACTTCATTCCTTGAATCATATTATAATGTCAAAATATTGGGGTAAAACAAAGAGTTAAGACTTTGAACAACAAACAACACTAAAAAGACCTACTATTTATCATTTACGATACAAGGCACAACTTTGAGCAAAAGTTAAGGGTTTCAATTTTTTTCAATTTCTTTCTGTGAATCATCTTATATTGTCAAAATACTGTGGAGAAACAAAGTGATAAGAGTTTGGGCGACAAATAACACTAAAAAGACAACTACTTACCAATTATTACACAAGGCACAACTTTGAGTGAAAGTTAAGGGTGTTAAATTTTATCAATTTCTTTCTGTGATTCATCTTATATTGTCAAAATGTTGGGGGAAAACAAATTGTTAAGAATCGGACCTACAAACAACACTAAAAGGACGTACTATTTATCATTTACAACAAGGCACAACTTTGAGCTAAAGTTATGAGTTTCAAATTTTATCAATATATTTCCGCGAATCATCTTAAATTGTCAAAATATTGAAGAGGAACAACTAACTAAGAGTTTTTGCGACAAACAACACTAAAAACTCCTACGATTTACCATTGACGACACAAGGCACAACTTTGAGTGAAAGTTAAAAGTTTCAAATTTTGTCAATTTCTTTCCGTGAATCATCTTATATTGTCAAAATATTGGGGGAAAACAAAGAACTAAGAATATGGGCCACAAAAAACACAAAAAACACAAACGATTTACCATTTACGACACAAAGTACAACTCTGAGTGAAATTTACAGGTAATAAATTTTGTCAATTTCATTGTTTGAATCATCTTATTTTGGCAAATTATTAAGGGGAAACAAAGAGCTAAGAGTTTGAGCGACAAACAACACGTAAAGGACCACTTTTTATCATTTACGATACAAGGCACTAGGATGAGCGAAAGTTAAGGTTTTCAACTTTTATCAATTTATTTCCAAGGATCATCTTATATTGTCAAAATATTGATGGGAAAAAAAGATGTAAGAGTTTGTGTAACAAACAAAACTAAAAAGAACTACTATTTACCATTTACGACAATAGGCAAAACTTTGAGCGAAATAAGGGTTTCAAATTTTGTCAATTTCTTTATGGGAATCATCTTATATTGTTGAAATATTGGGGGAAAACAAAGAGCTAAGAATATGGTCCACAAAAAACACAAAAAACACAAACGATTTACCATTTACGACACAAAGCACAACTCTGAGTGAAATTTACGGGTAATAAATTTTGTCAATTTCATTGTTTGAATCATCTTATTTTGGCAAATTATTAAGGGGAAACAAAGAGCTAAGAGTTTGAGCGACAAACAACACTAAAAGGACCACTTTTTATCATTTACGATACAAGGCACTACGATGAGCGAAAGTTAAGGTTTTCAACTTTTATCAATTTATTTCCAAGAATCGTCTTATATTGTCAAAATATTGAGGGGGAAAAAAGATCTAAGAGTTTGTGTAACAAAAAAAACTAAAAAGAACTACTATTCACCATTTACGACAATAGGCACAACTTTGAGCGAAATAAGGGTTTCAAATTTTGTCAATTTCTTTATGGGAATCATCTTATATTGTTGAAATATTGGGGGAAAACAAAGAGCTAAGAGTTTGAGCGACAAACAACACATAAAAGTCCTACTTTTTACCATTTACGGTACAAGGCACAACTTTGATCGAAAGTTAAGGGTTTCAAATTTTGTCAATGTCTTTCCTTGTATCCTTATATTGTCAATATTTTGGGTGAAAACATAGACCTAAGAGTTTGATCGACAAAAAACACTAAAAAGACCTACTATTTACCATTTACGATACACGGTGCAACTTTGAGCAAAAGTTAAGGGTTTCAAATTTTGTCAATTTCTTTCCGTAAATCATCTTATATTGTCAAAATATTGAGGGAAGAAAAAAGCTAAGAGTTGGAGCGACACACAACACCAAAAATACCTACTATTTACCATTTACGATACAAGGCACAACTTTGACCAAAAGTTAAGTATTTCAAATTTTGTCAATTTCTTTCCAAGAATCATCTTATATTGTCAAAATATTGGAAGAAAACAAGGATCTAAGAGTTTGAGCGACAAACAACACTAAAAAGACCTAATATTTATCGTTTACGATCCAAGGCAAAAACTTTGAGCGGAAGTTAAGGATTTCAAATTTTGTCAACTTCATTCCTTGAATCATATTATAATGTCAAAATATTGGGGTAAAACAAAGAGTTAAGACTTTGAACAACAAACAACACTAAAAAGACCTACTATTTACCATTTACGATACAAGGCACAACTTTGAGCAAAAGTTAAGGGTTTCAAATTTTTTCAATTTCTTTCTGTGAATCATCTTATATTGTCAAAATACTGGGGAGAAACAAAGTGATAAGAGTTTGGGCGACAAATAACACTAAAAAGACAACTACTTACCACTTATTACACAAGGCACAACTTTGAGTGAAAGTTAAGGGTGTTAAATTTTATCAATTTCTTTCTGTGATTCATCTTATATTGTCAAAATGTTGGGGGAAAACAAATTGTTAAGAATCGGACCTACAAACAACACTAAAAGGACGTACTATTTATCATTTACAACAAGGCATAACTTTGAGCTAAAGTTATGAGTTTCAAATTTTATCAATATCTTTCCGCGAATCATCTTAAATTGTCAAAATATTGAAGGGGAACAAATAACTAAGAGTTTTTGCGACAAACAACACTAAAAACTCCTACGATTTACCATTGACGACACAAGGCACAACTTTGAGTGAAAGTTAAAAGTTTCAAATTTTGTCAATTTCTTTCCGTAAATCATCTTATATTGTCAAAATATTGGGGGAAAACAAAGAGCTAAGAATATGGGCCACAAAAAACACAAACGATTTACCATTTACGACACAAAGCACAACTCTGAGTGAAATTTACGGGTAATAAATTTTGTCAATTTCATTGTTTGAATCATCTTATTTTGGCAAATTATTAAGGGGAAACAAAGAGCTAAGAGTTTGAGCGACAAACAACACTAAAAGGACCTACTTTTTATCATTTACGATACAAGGCACTAGGATGAGCGAAAGTTAAGGTTTTCAACTTTTATCTATTTATTTCCAAGGATCATCTTATATTGTCAAAATATTGAGGGGAAAAAAAGATCTAAGAGTTTGTGTAACAAACAAAACTAAAAAGAACTACTATTCACCATTTACGACAATAGGCACAACTTTGAGCGAAATAAAGGTTTCAAATTTTGTCAATTTCTTTATGGGAATCATCTTATATTGTTGAAATATTGGGAGAAAACAAAGAGCTAAGAGTTTGAGCGACAAACAACACATAAAAGTCCTACTTTTTACCATTTACGGTACAAGGCACAACTTTGATCGAAAGTTGAGGGTTTCAAATTTTGTCAATGTCTTTCCTTGTATCCTTATATTGTCAATATTTTGGGTGAAAACAAAGACCTAAGAGTTTGATCGACAAAAAACACTAAAAAGACCTACTATTTACCATTTACGATACACGGCGCAACTTTGAGCAAAAGTTAAGGGTTTCAAATTTTGTCAATTTCTTTCCGTGAATCATCTTATATTGTCAAAATATTAGGGAAAAACAAAGAGCTAAGAATATGGACCACAAAAAACACAAATGATTTACCATTTACGACACAAAGCACAACTCTGAGTGAAATTTACGGGTAATAAATTTTGTCAATTTCATTGTTTGAATCATCTTATTTTGGCAAATTATTAAGGGGAAACAAAGAGCTAAGAGTTTGAGCGACAAACAACACTAAAAAGACCTACTTTTTATCATTTACGATACAAGGCACTACGATGAGCGAAAGTTAAGGTTTTCAACTTTTATCAATTTATTTCCAAGAATCATCTTATATTGTCAAAATATTGAGGTAAAAAAAAGATCTAAGAGTTTGTGTAACAAACAAAACTAAAAAGAACTACTATTCACCATTTACGAAAATAGGCACAACTTTGAGCGAAATAAGGGTTTCAAATTTTGTCAATTTCTTTATGGGAATCATCTTATACTGTTGAAATATTGGGGGAAAACAAAGAGCTAAGAGTTTGTGCGACAAACAACACATAAAAGTCCTACTTTTTACCATTTACGGTACAAGGCACAACTTTGATCGAAAGTTAAGGGTTTCAAATTTTGTCAATGTCTTTCCTTGTATCCTTATATTGTCAATATTTTGGGTGAAAACAAAGACCTAAGAGTTTGATCGACAAAAAACACTTAAAAGACCTACTATTTACCATTTACGATACACGGCACAACTTTGACCAAAAGTTAAGTATTTCAAATTTTGTCAATTTCTTTCCAAGAATCATCTTATATTGTCAAAATATTGAGGGAAGAAAAAAGCTAAGAGTTGGAGCAACACACAACACTAAAAATACCTACTATTTACCATTTACGATACTAGGAACAACTTTGACCAAAAGTTAAGTATTTCAAATTTTGTCAATTTCTTTCCAAGAATCATCTTATATTGTCAAAATATTGGAAGAAAACAAGGATCTAAGAGTTTGAGCGACAAGCAACACTAAAAAGACCTAATATTTATCGTTTACGATCCAAGGCAAAAACTTTGAGCGGAAGTTAAGGATTTCAAATTTTGTCAATTTCTTTCCTTGAATCATATTATAATGTCAAAATATTAGGGTAAAACAAAGAGTTAAGACTTTGAACAACAAACAACGCTAAAAAGACCTACTATTTACCATTTACGATACAAGGCACAACTTTGAGCGAAAGTTAAGTGTTTCAAATTTTTTCAATTTCTTTCTATTAATCATCTTATATTGTCAAAGTTCTGGGGAGAAACAAAGTGATAAGAGTTTGGGCGACAAATAACACTAAAAAGACAACTACTTACCACTTATTACACAAGGCACAACTTTGAGTGAAAGTTAAGGGTGTTAAATTTTATCAATTTCTTTGTGTGATTCATCTTATATTGTCAAAATGTTGGGGGAAAACAAATTGTTAAGAGTCGGACCTACAAACAACACTAAAAGGACGTACGATTTATCATTTACAACAAGGCACAACTTTGAGCTAAAGTTATGAGTTTCAATATTTATCAATATCTTTCCGCGAATCATCTTAAATTGTCAAAATATTGAAGAGGAACAAATAACTAATAGTTTTTCCGACAAACAACACTAAAAACTCCTACGATTTACCATTGACGACACAAGGTACAACTTTGAGTGAAAGTTAAGAGTTTCAAATTTTGTCAATTTCTTTCCATGAATCATCTTATATTGTCAAAATATTGGGGAAAAACAAAGAGCTAAGAATATGGGCCACAAAAAACACAAA
Source organism: Rheum nobile (assembly GCA_027886185.1). NCBI lineage: Eukaryota > Viridiplantae > Streptophyta > Magnoliopsida > Caryophyllales > Polygonaceae > Rheum > Rheum nobile. The sequence continues at coordinate 901,479 of WOAB01000363.1, read as the reverse complement.
CGATTTACCATTTACGACACAAAGCACAACTCTGAGTGAAATTTACGGGTAATAAATTTTGTCAATTTCATTGTTTGAATCATCTTATTTTGGCAAATTATTAAGGGGAAACAAAGAGCTAAGAGTTTGAGCGACAAACAACACTAAAAAGACCTACTTTTTATCATTTACGATACAAGGCACTACGATGAGCGAAAGTTAAGGTTTTCAACTTTTATCAATTTATTTCCAAGAATCATCTTATATTGTCAAAATATTGAGGGAAAAAAAAAGATCTAAGAGTTTGTGTAACAAACAAAACTAAAAAGAACTACTATTCACCATTTACGACAATAGGCACAACTTTGAGCGGAACTACTATTCACCACTTATCGTTTACGATGCAAGGCAAAAACTTTGAGCGGAAGTTAAGGATTTCAAATTTTGTCAATTTCTTTCCTTGAATCATATTATAATGTCAAAATATTGGGGTAAAACAAAGAGTTAAGACTTTGAACAACAAACAACGCTAAAAAGACCTACTATTTACCATTTACGATACAAGGCACAACTTTGAGCGAAAGTTAAGGGTTTCAAATTTTTTCAATTTCTTTCGGTATACATCTTATATTGTCAAAATACTGGGGAGAAACAAAGAGATAAGAGTTTGGGCGACAAATAACACTAAAAAGACATCTACTTACCACTTATTACACAAGGCACAACTTTGAGTGAAAGTTAAGACTGTTAAATTTTATCAATTTCTTTCTGTGATTCATCTTATAATGTCAAAATGTTGGGGGAAAACAAGGAGTTAAGAGTCGGACCTACAAACAACACTAAAAGGATGTACTATTTATCATTTACAACAAGGCACAACTTTGAACTAAAGTTATGAGTTTCAAATTTTATCAATATCTTTCCGCGACTCATCTTAAATTGTCAAAATATTGAAGAGGAACAAATAACTAAGAGTTTTTGCGAAAAACAACACTAAAAACTCCTACGATTTACCATTGACGACACAAGGCACAACTTTGAGTGAAAGTAAAGAGTTTCAAATTTTGTCAATTTTTTTTCCGTGAATCATCTTATATTGTCAAAATCTTGGGGGAAAACAAAGAGCTAAGAATATGGGCCACAAAAAACACAAACGATTTACCATTTACGACACAAAGCACAAGTCTGAGTGAAATTTACGGGTAATAAATTTTGTCAATTTCATTGTTTGAATCATCTTATTTTGGCAAAATATTAAGGGGAAACAAAGACCTAAGAGTTTGAGCGACAAGCAACACTAGAAAGACCTACTTTTTATCATTTACGATACAAGGCACTATGTTGAGCGAAAGTTAAGGTTTTCAACTTTTATCAATTCATTTCCAAGAATCATCTTATATTGTCAAAATATTGAGGGGGAAAAAAGATTTAAGAGTTTGTGTAACAAACAAAACTAAAAAGAAATACTATTCACCATTTACGACAATAGGCACAACTTTGAGCGAAATAAGGGTTTCAAATTTTTTCAATTTCTTTATGGGAATCATCTTATATTGTTGAAATATTGGGGGAAAACAAAGAGCTAAGAGTTTGAGCGACAAACAACACATAAAAGTCCTACTTTTTACCATTTATGGTACAAGGCACAACTTTGATCGAAAGTTAAGGGTTTCAAATTTTGTCAATGTCTTTCCTTGTATCCTTATATTGTCAATATTTTGGGTGAAAAAAAAGACCTAAGAGTTTGATCGACAAAAAACACTAAAAAGACCTATTATTTACCATTTACGATACACGGCGCAAATTTGAGCGAAAGTTAATGGTTTCAAATTTTGTCAATTTCTTTCCGTGAATCATCTTATATTGTCAAAGTATTGAGGGAAGAAAAAAGCTAAGAGTTGGAGCGACACACAACACTAAAATTACCTACTATTTACCATTTACGATACAAGGCACAACTTTGACCAAAAGTTAAGTATTTCAAATTTTGTCAATTTCTTTCCAAGAACCATCTTATATTGTCAAAATATTGGAAGAAAACAAGGATCTAAGAGTTTGAGCGACAAACAACACTAAAAAGACCTATTATTTATCGTTTACGATCCAAGGCAAAAACTTTGAGCGGAAGTTAAGGATTTCAAATTTTGTCAATTTCTTTCCTTGAAACATATTATAATGTCAAAACATTGGGGTAAAACAAAGAGTTAAGACTTTGAACAACAAATAACGCTAAAAATACCTACTATTTACCATTTACGATACAAGGCACAACTTTGAGCGAAAGTTAAGGGTTTCAAATTTTTTCAATTTCTTTCTGTGAATCATCTTATATTGTCAAAATACTGGGGAGAAACAAAGAGATAAGAGTTTGGGCGATAAATAACACTAAAAAGACAACTACTTACCACTTATTACACAAGGCACAACTTTGAGTGAAAGTTAAGGGTGTTAAATTTTATCAATTTCTTTCTGTGATTCATCTTATAATGTCAAAATGTTGGGGGGAAACAAAGAGTTAAGAGTCGGACCTACAAACAACACTAAAAGGACGTACTATTTATCATTTACAACAAGGCACAACTTTGAGCAAAAGTTATTAGTTTCAAATTTTATCAATTTCTTTCCGCGAATCATCTTAAATTGTCAAAATATTGAAGATGAACAAATAACTAAGAGTTTTTTGCGACAAATAACACTAAAAACTCCTACGATTTACCATTGACGACACAAGGCACAACTTTGAGTGAAAGTTAAGAGTTTCAAATTTTGTCAATTTCTTTCCGTAAATCATATTATATTGTCAAAATATTGGGGGAAAACAAAGAGCTAAGAATATGGGCCACAAAAAACACAAACGATTTACCATTTATGACACAAAGCACAACTCTGAGTGAAATTTACGGGTAATAAATTTTGTCAATTTCATTGTTTGAATAATCTTATTTTGGCAAAATATTAAGGGGAAACAAAGAGCTAAGAGTTTGAGCGACAAACAACACTAAAAAGACCTACTTTTTATCATTTACGATACAAGGCACTACGTTGAGCGAAAGTTAAGGTTTTCAACTTTTATCAATGTATTTCCAAGAATCATCTTATATTGTCAAAATATTGAGGGGAAAAAAAGATCTAAGAGTTTGTGTAACAAACAAAACTAAAAAGAACTACTATTCACCATTTACGACAATAGGCACAACTTTGAGCGAAATAAGGGTTTCAAATTTTGTCAATTTCTTTATGGGAATCATCTTATATTGTTGAAATATTGGGGGAAAACAAAGAGCTAAGAGTTTGAGCGACAAACAACACATAAAAGTCCTACTTTTTACCATTTATGGTACAAGGCACAACTTTGATCGAAAGTTAAAGGTTTCAAATTTTGTCAATGTCTTTCCTTGTATCCTTATATTGTCAATATTTTGGGTGAAAAAAAAGACCTAAGAGTTCGATCGACAAAAAACACTAAAAAGACCTATTATTTACCATTTACGATACACGGCGCAACTTTGAGCGAAAGTTAGGGGTTTCAAATTTTGTCAATTTCTTTCCGTGAATCATCTTATATTGTCAAAGTATTGAGGGAAGAAAAAATCTAAGAGTTGGAGCGACACACAACACTAAAATTACCTACTATTTACCATTTACGATACAAGGCACAACTTTGACCAAAAGTTAAGTATTTCAAATTTTGTCAATTTCTTTCCAAGAACCATCTTATATTGTCAAAATATTGGAAGAAAACAAGGATCTAAGAGTTTGAGCGACAAACAACATTAAAAAGACCTATTATTTATCGTTTACGATCCAAGGCAAAAACTTTGAGCGGAAGTTATGGATTTCAAATTTTGTCAATTTCTTTCCTTGAATCATATTATAATGTCAAAATATTGGGGTAAAACAAAGAGTTAAGACTTTGAACAACAAACAACACTAAAAAGACCTACTATTTACCATTTACGATACAAGGCACAACTTTGAGCAAAAGTTAAGGGTTTCAATACAAAGAGATAAGAGTTTGGGCGACAAATAACACTAAAAAGACAACTACTTACCACTTATTACACAAGGCATAACTTTGAGAAAAAGTTAAGGGTGTTAAATTTTATCAATTTCTTTCTGTCATTCATCTTATATTGTCAAAATGTTGGGGGAAAACAAAGAGTTAAGAGTCGGACCGACAAACAACACTAAAAGGACGTACTATTTATCATTTACAACAAGGCACAACTTTGAGCAAAAGTTATGAGTTTCAAATTTTATCAATTTCTTTCCCCGAATCATCTTAAATTGTCAAAATATTGAAGAGGAACAAATAACTAAGAGTTTTTGCGACAAACAACACTAAAAACTCCTACGATTTACCATTGACGACACAAGGCACAACTTTGAGTGAAAGTTAAGAGTTTCAAATTTTGTCAATTTCTTTCCGTGAATCATCTTCTATTGTCAAAATATTGGGGGAAAACAAAGAGCTAAGAATATGGGCCACAAAAAACACAAAAAACACAAACGATTTACCATTTACGACACAAAGCACAACTCTGAGTGAAATTTACGGGTAATAAATTTTGTCAATTTCATTGTTTGAATCATCTTATTTTGGCAAAATATTAAGGGGAAACAAAGAGCTAAGAGTTTGAGCGACAAACAACACTAAAAAGACCTACTTTTTATCATTTACGATACAAGGCACTACGATGAGCGAAAGTTAAGGTTTTCAACTTTTATCAATTTATTTCGAAGAATCATCTTATATTGTCAAAATATTGAGGGAAAAAAAAGATCTAAGAGTTTGTGTAACAAACAAAACTAAAAAAAAACTACTATTCACCATTTACGACAATAGGCACAACTTTGAGCGAAATAAGGGTTTCAAATTTTGTCAATTTCTTTAAGGGAATCATCTTATATTGTTGAAATATTGGGGGAAAACAAAGAGCTAAGAGTTTGAGCGACAAACAACACATAAAAGTCCTACTTTTTACCAATTACGGTACAAGGCAGAAAGTTAAGGGTTTCAAATTTTGTCAATGTCTTTCCTTGTATCCTTATATTGTCAATATTTTGGGTGAAAACAAAGACCTAAGAGTTTGATCGACAAAAAAAACTAAAAAGACCTACTATTTACCATTTACGATACACGGCGCAACTTTGAGCGAAAGTTGAGGGTTTCAAATTTTGTCAATTTCTTTCCGTGAATCATCTTATATTGTCAAAATATTGAGGGAAGAAAAAAGCTAAGAGTTGGAGCAACACCCAACACTAAAATTACCTACTATTTACCATTTACGATACAAGGCACAACTTTGACCAAAAGTTAAGTATTTCAAATTTTGTCAATTTATTTCCAAGAACCATCTTATATTGTCAAAATATTGGAAGAAAACAAGGATCTAAGAGTTTGAGCGACAAACAACACTAAAAAGACCTATTATTTATCGTTTACGATCCAAGGCAAAAACTTTGAGCGGAAGTTAAGGATTTCAAATTTTGTCAATTGCTTTCCTTGAATCAAATTATAATGTCAAAATATTGGGGTAAAACAAAGAGTTAAGACTTTGAACAACAAACAACGCTAAAAAGACCTACTATTTACCATTTACGATACAAGGCACAACTTTGAGCGAAAGTTAAAGATTTCAAATTTTTTCAATTTCTTTCTGTGAATCATCTTATATTGTCAAAATACTGGGGAGAAACAAAGAGATAAGAGTTTGGGCGACAAATAACACTAAAAAGACAACTACTTACCAATTATTACACAAGGCACAACTTTGAGTGAAAGTAAGGGTGTTAAATTTTATCAATTTCTTTCTGTGATTCATCTTATATTGTCAAAATGTTGGGGGAAAACAAAGAGTTAAGTGTCGGACCGACAAACAACACTAAAAGGACGTATTATTTATCATTTACAACAAGGCACAACTTTGAGCAAAAGTTATGAGTTTCAAATTTTATCAATTTCTTTCCGCGAATCATCTTAAATTGTCAAAATATTGAAGAGGAACAAATAACTAAGAGTTTTTGCGACAAACAACACTAAAAACTCCTATGATTTACCATTGACGACACAAGGCACAACTTTGAGTGAAAGTTAAGACTTTCAAATTTTGTCAATTTCTTTCCGTGAATCATCTTATATTGTCAAAATATTGGGGGAAAACAAATAGCTCTTTGTTTCCCCTTATCATTTACGACACAAAGCACAACTCTGAGTGAAATTTACGGGTAATAAATTTTGTCAATTTCATTGTTTGAATCATCTTATTTTGGCAAAATATTAAGGGGAAACAAAGAGCTAAGAGTTTGAGCGCAAACAACACTAAAAAGACCTACTTTTTTTCATTTACGATACAAGGCACTACGTTGAGCGAAAGTTAAGGTTTTCAACTTTTATCAATTTATTTCCAAGAATCATCTTATATTGTCAAAATATTGAGGGGAAAAAAAGATCTAAGAGTTTGTGTAACAAACAAAACTAAAAAGAACTACTATTCACCATTTACGACAATAGGCACAACTTTGAGCGAAATAAGGGTTTCAAATTTTGTCAATTTCTTTATGGGAATCATCTTATATTGTTGAAATATTTTTGGAAAACAAAGAGCTAAGAGTTTGAGCGACAAACAACACTAAAAGGACGTACTATTTATCATTTACAACAAGGCACAACTTTGAGCAAAAGTTATTAGTTTCAAATTTTATCAATTTCTTTCCGTGAATCATCTTAAATTGTCAAAATATTGAAGATGAACAAATAACTAAGAGTTTTTTGCGACAAATAACACTAAAAACTCCTACGATTTACCATTGACGACACAAGGCACAACTTTGAGTGAAAGTTAAGAGTTTCAAATTTTGTCAATTTCTTTCCGTGAATCTTCTTATATTGTCAAAATATTGGGGGAAAACAAAGAGCTAAGAATATGGGCCACAAAAAACACAAACGATTTACCATTTACGACACAAAGCACAACTCTGAGTGAAATTTACGGGTAATAAATTTTGTCAATTTCATTGTTTGAATCATCTTATTTTGGCAAAATATTAAGGGGAAACAAAGAGCTAAGAGTTTGAGCGACAAAGAACACTAAAAAGACCTACTTTTTATCATTTACGATATAAGGCACTACGTTGAGCGAAAGTTAAGGTTTTCAACTTTTATCAATGTATTTCCAAGAATCATCTTATATTGTCAAAATATTGGGGGGAAAAAAGATCTAAGAGTTTGTGTAACAAACAAAACTAAAAAGAACTACTATTCACCATTTACAACAATAGGCACAACTTTGAGCGAAATAAGTGTTTCAAATTTTGTCAATTTCTTTATGGGAATCATCTTATATTGTTGAAATATTGGGGGGAAACAAAGAGCTAAGAGTTTGTGCAACAAACAACACATAAAAGTCCTACTTTTTACCATTTACGGTACAAGGCACAACTTTGATCGAAAGTTAAGGGTTTCAAATTTTGTCAATCTCTTTCCTTGTATCCTTATATTGTCAATATTTTGGGTGAAAACAAAGACCTAAGAGTTTGATCGACAAAAAACACTAAAAAGACCTACTATTTACCATTTACGATACACGGCACAACTTTGAGCGAAAGTTAAGGGTTTTAATTTTTGTCAATTTCTTTCCGTGAATCATCTTATATTGTCAAAATATTGAGGGAAGAAAAAAGCTAAGAGTTGGAGCGACACACAACACTAAAATTACCTACTATTTACCATTTACGATACAAGGCACAACTTTGACCAAAAGTTAAGTATTTCAAATTTTGTCAATTTCTTTCCAAGAACCATCTTATATTGTCAAAATGTTGGAAGAAAACAAGGATCTAAGAGTTTGAGCGACAAACAACACTAAAAAGACCTACTATTTATCGTTTACGATCCAAGGCAAAAACTTTGAGCGGAAGTTAAGGATTTCAGATTTTGTCAATTTCTTTCCTTGAATCATATTATAATGTCAAAATATTGGGGTAAAACAAAGAGTTGAGACTTTGAACAACAAACAACACTAAAAAGACCTACTATTTACAATTTACGATACAAGGCACAACTTTGAGCGAAAGTTAAGGGTTTCAATTTTTTTCAATTTCTTTCTGTGAATCATCTTATATTGTCAAAATACTGGGGAGAAACAAAGAGATAAGAGTTTGGGCGACAAATAACACTAAAAAGACAACTACTTACCACTTATAACACAAGGCATAACTTTGAGTGAAAGTTAAGGGTGTTAAATTTTATCAATTTCTTTATGTGATTCATCTTATATTGTCAAAATGTTGGGGGGAAACAAAGAGTTAAGAGTCAGACCAACAAACAACACTAAAAGGACGTACTATTTATCATTTACAACAAGGCACAACTTTGAGCAAAAGTTATTAGTTTCAAATTTTATCAATTTCTTTCCGCGAATCATCTTAAATTGTCAAAATATTGAAGAGGAACTTATAACTAAGAGTTTTTGCGACAAACAACACTAAAAACTCCTACGATTTACCATTGACGACACAAGGCACAACTTTGAGTGAAAGTTAAGAGTTTCAAATTTTGTCAATATCTTTCCGTGAATCATCTTATATTGTCAAAATATTGGGGGAAAACAAAGAGCTAAGAATATGGGCCACAAAAAACACAAACGATTTACCATTTACGACACAAAGCACAAGTCTGAGTGAAATTTACGGGTAATAAATTTTGTCAATTTCATTGTTTGAATCATCTTATTTTGGCAAAATATTAAGGGGAAACAAAGAGCTAAGAGTTTGAGCGACAAACAACACTAAAAATACCTACTTTTTATCATTTACGATACAAGGCACTACGTTGAGCGAAAGTTAAGGTTTTCAACTTTTATCAATTTATTTCCAAGAATCATCATATATTGTCAAAATATTGAGGGGAAAAAAATATCTAAGCGTTTGTGTAACAAACAAAACTAAAAAGAACTAGTATTCACCATTTACGACAATAGGCACAACTTTGAGCGAAATAAGGGTTTCAAATTTTGTCAATTTCTTTATGGGAATCATCTTATATTGTTGAAATATTGGGGGAAAACAAAGAGCTAAGAGTTTGAGCGACAAACAACACATAAAAGTCCTACTTTTTACCATTTACGGTACAAGGCAGAAAGTTAAGGGTTTCAAATTTTGTCAATGTCTTTCCTTGTATCCTTATATTGTCAATATTTTGGGTGAAAACAAAGACCTAAGAGTTTGATCGACAAAAAACACTAAAAAGACCTACTATTTACCATTTACGATAACTTTGAGCGAAAGTTAAGGGTTTCAAATTTTGTCAATTTCTTTCTGTGAATCATCTTATATTGTCAAAATATTGAGGGAAGAAAAAAGCTAAGAGTTGGAGCGACACACAACACTAAAAATACCTACTATTTACCATTTACGATACAAGGCACAACTTTGACCAAAAGTTAAGTATTTCAAATTTTGTCAATTTCTTTCCAAGAACCATCTTATATTGTCAAAATATTGGAAGAAAACAAGGATCTAAGAGTTTGAGCGACAAACAACACTAAAAAGACCTACTATTTATCATTTACGATACAAGGCAAAAACTTTGAGCGGAAGTTAAGGATTTCAAATTTTGTCAATTTCTTTCCTTGAATCATATTATAATGTCAAAATATTGGGGTAAAACAAAGAGTTAAGACTTTGAACAACAAACAAAGAATATACACCAAAGTCAAGCTAAAAGTCGTGGCTAAGGATGGGCTGCAAAGAGGAGATATTGAATGCCAGCAAATATGGTAATAAAGCCAAATAAGGAAAGTAATGAACTAGCAAATGATGGATGATTTGAGTTACGTCTTTTTTGTGTTTTGTAACTGGATTTTGAGCATGCCAACGGTCTCCTTCAACCTCAGAAAGTTCAGAAGTCGAAGCAAGCAAAAGATCAAGACAACAATGGAGAAATGCACAAAACAAGGCCAAATTCGGAAGTTAAAGTCTAGACAACCTAAGCTTGCACTTCTAATGAACAAATTGCACTAAAGAAAGACAGATTTGATGGCCAAACCTTGCGTGGCTCTGATACCACTTGACAAGGATCGACTTGGATGAGCTTCGGTGCAAGAGCTTGGCCGGTCGTCAACCTTCGGCAATCCGGGGAGGCGTCTTTGGGAGCGGGCTGTAGGGCGGCGTTGGAGGCGGCTTGCGGCGGCCTTGGTCTCCAATGGTGGTGGAGGATGTTAGGAATGGTGGTGCAAAAGGGGCCTGGTGGCGCCGATGCGAGCCTTGACTTATGGAGGATGGAAGAGTGGTGGTTTTGGTGGAAACCCTAGCGATGGACGGTGAATTAGGGCTTCGGTTTGAGGGAGGCGTGGAAGCGATGGAGGTGGCGCTTGGTGGTGGTTGGTGGCTTATGAAGTGTAGTTTGAGGGGTGGAAGCGGCGGCGGTGGAAGGTGGAGGAGCCGAGGGATAGCTTGTTCTCTATGGATGTGACTCACCACGTTGAACAAGGGTTCTTGAACCTAGCTTGGATATGACTCACCAAGGGGATTCTAGGAGCAAATTGGCTGCTTTGATATGACTCAAAAAGAAGCAATTTGCATGAGCTTAAGGATGACAATTCTCTCTTGAGAGTGTTTTCTTGATTCAAAATTAAGCTAAAATGAAAACAGGGGAGGGGACGGCTATTTAACCCTAGCAAGCCGGCCCTCACATGATTTGTTTGCAGAAATTACAACATAAAAACATGCATGAAATGCTAAACCAAAGTCTCATAATGTCATGAAATCAATGTCTCAAAAAGGCCCTTGAAAAGTGCCTTAGGTCTCGTTTGGCGCCGAGATTGTCATCAAGGAGAAGAAGTCTCCTAGACGACTAGTTGAAGGTCCAAGTGTGGCGAGTCCAAGGTGGAGCTTTGGCTTGTAGTTCCCTAACCTTGGCTCGTGTGAGCCTCATGGGTGCGCCCTCTTCTTGGCTTGATGGATCTTCTCGACTAGGGTCATGGTTGGCTAGCCTTGGTGAGCGCCTTGGCTCGGAGGACTTGACTTGATGGGAAGGATTCACATCATCCTCCCCTCCTTGAAAAGGATTCGTCCCCGAATCTTCAAGAAGGTAGACATCTTCATTATCCTTGTAAGTTTGCTTCCAAAGTGGAGTCAAGTGATCCTTGTGCAGTCCCTTATTATATGCTTGTAGCTCCGGTCTATCTTTGAAAAAAAGGGCAGCAAAGTTGTGAGAAAGAAGGACAAAGGAAGGGAAAGAAAGCTTACCATAGGTGTCTTCAAGGATCTTCTTCTCGGTGAGGAGTAACTTCCCCTTTTGTTCCTTGGCAATGTGTTCCGCCATGAGTTGTTGGGGTGACATAGGATGTAATGTAAACCTTTTCCCATTGAGATGGAATGAGTACTCATTGGTGACTCCTTGGTGTATAACTCCACGGTCATATTGCCATGGCCTACCCAACAAGATATGACAAACCTTCATAGGGAGGACATCACAAATGACTTCATCCTTGTATCCCCATATGGAAAAGCTTATCTTAGCTTGTTTAATAACCTTCAAAGGAGTGTTAGAATTCTGCCAACATAAAGTATAGGGTTGAGCATGAGGAATAGTAGGGAGAGCAAACCTTTTCACTACCTCTTGATGTACTATGTTGCAACATGAGCCTCCATCTATGATAAGGTTGCAAAGTTTACCTTGGATGAGGCATCTTGAGTGAAAGATGGTTTCTCTTTGGTTGGGAGGGGTTGGCGCTTCATTGGCCATAAGGGACCTTTTAAACACAAAGCATTCACCTTGTGTCTCGGCCTTGACTTGCAATTTCTCCTCCTCTTCCTCCACCTCTCCGAGCTCCTCTATCATCTCATCATCCGACACATATTCCCCTATTGTGTTAAGCAACACTTGGTGGCGAGAGGGGCAGTCCTTGGCCATGTGCCCACGGCCTAGACATTTGAAGCACTTGATCTCACTTGTCCTTGGCTCGCCTTCCCTTCTCGGTGTTGGGGATAGTATCGGTGGCTCTCTTCTTGGCTGCATGGTGCCGGCTTCTTGCCTTGGAGGGTAGATGGAGTTGCTTGAGCTTGAATTACTCCACGGCCTTGAGCTTGAGCTAGGTGGATAGCTCTTCTTTTGAGGCAATGTCTTATAAACATGGTTATATAATGGAGGACCTCTTCCACCGAGGTGCCTCTTGTAAAGTGTTGCAATGTGACAATTGCCTTAAGCTCATGATTCAAATTCTCAACAAATTTAGACACAACATACTCATTAGGAAATTTAATACCGGACCTAAACAATAAAGTTTTCAACTCTTTATAATATTCATCTAGGGTTCTAGTACCTTGTTTGAGTTGTTGAAGCCTCTCATGAATCCGGGCTGCAAAGTTCTCCGGGACAAACCGATGCTTGAGTGCCAACTTGAGCTCTTCCCAAGTGTCAATAGGGTCATAGCCGGCTTGTGCTCTCTCCTCCTTGTCCTCGGCACACCATTGATCCGCAAAGCCTTCAAAGCGGATGCTAGCCACGGCAACTCTTTGGGCATCATTGAGGTTTTGGAAATCAAAGACTTGCTCGGTCTTATTAATCCAATTGAGGCACTCTTCCGGGTCAGCCGACTTGCCAAACTTTTCCACGTCCAAGTTGGTCTAGGGCATCCTTGGTTGATCATAGTCATGGTGCCTTGGCGGGTAGTAGCCTCGGCCACCTTGTTGGAAGGGATCTTGTTGTCTTCCATATCTATCTCCTTGATCAAACATATCATCTTGCCTTGCGCCTTGTCCAGCTGCACGTCCCAAGCCTAGGCCTTGCCTACGGTCTTGGACATTCCTCAATGGAAGGGTGAGAGGCGCCGTGAACCTAGCTTGGCTCCCTTGCGGCTCATAGGTGGCATTCACCTCCTCATGTAGCTTTCTCGCATCTTGGCCTGAAAAATTAGTGGCCACAGCTGGAAACATAGAAGTTATAGGCGCGGAGAGTGGGAGAGTCATACCTTGGAAGTCACTAGAGGAAGTGATGGCCGGCGCTTGACTGGCGGAGGCACCGGGCAAGGTGGGTATGGCCATGTCGCCGGGCTTGTTGTGGGAAGAAGTAGCTTCCAATTGTGAGGGCAGAATGCTCACACAAATCCTTGACATGTCATCCAACTTGTGCTCGGAGGCCTCGACTCTAGTCTCTAGCCTTCTCATGGCCGCTTGGTTCTCTCGTTGGGATTCCAGTATTTGCCCATCAAGGCGGCTCTCTATCCCTCTTAGGATCTCCATGACAGATTCTAAGGTGGGTGGCTCATTGATGGTCAAGGCGCTTTTGCCCCCACCGGATTCCTTGAGGTTGTCTCCCATGATAACCTAGCAAAAGCACTAAAAGTGCAACCACAAGATAATCAAAGCAAATGGTCCCTTGAGCACACACAAGGGCCCACACAATCTGAAATTATCAAGCACAAAGTGTTCACAAGAAATAGCAAGCTCAAGTGAGGTTACGAGCTAGGTTTGTGGGTAGGGTAAAAATTGGTGTATATTTTCACTACCAAGTCGGAACCACAAGCAATGGCAAGGAAGGTACCGACCATAATCACACCCAAGCAGCCACAAACAAATCAACACCTCACGTAAACAAAAGAAAGAAAAGAAAGAAAATTTGCTCTTCAATGGCTCACTTTTTCTATAGCCTCTCCTATTTAGGCCGGGTTTTTCTTGAGCACTTTTCTTCTCTTTTTTTTTTTTTTGAGCAAGCTACAAGTTTTGAAGCTTATTACAATACTGAATTAACAATCAAAGTCTCACAAATTTTCGGGAACAATCACACCAACAATCTTCTTTTTTGCACAATTTCGGTGTTGTCTTAGCCACAAGAAATGTAAAAGTGAAATTCCCTTAACCTAAGTCCAAAGCTTGATTTATGCAGCAACTTAGTAAGCAAGAATATACACCAAAGTCAAGGTAAAAGTCGTGGCTAAGGATGGGCTGCAAAGAGGAGATATTGAATGCCAACAAATATGGTAATAAAGCCAAATAAGGAAAGTAATGAACTAGCAAATGATGGCTGATTTGAGTTACGTCTTTTTTGTGTTTTGTAACTGGATTTTGAGCATGCCAACGGTCTCCTTCAACCTCAGAAAGTTCAGAAGTCGAAGCAAGCAAAAGATCAAGACAACAATGGAGAAATGCACAAAACAAGGCCAAATTCGGAAGTTAAAGTCTAGACAACCTAAGCTTGCACTTCTAATGAACAAATTGCACTAAAGAAAGATAGATTTGATGGCCAAACCTTGCATGGCTCTGATACCACTTGACAAGGATCGACTTGGATGAGCTTCGGTGCAAGAGCTTGGCCGGTCGTCAACCTTCGGCAATCCGGGGAGGCGTCTTTGGGAGCGGGCTGTAGGGCGGCGTTGGAGGCGGCTTGCGGCGGCCTTGGTCTCCAATGGTGGTGGAGGATGTTAGGAATGGTGGTGCCAAAGGGGCCTGGTGGCGCCGATGCGAGCCTTGACTTATGAAGGATGGAAGAGTGGTGGTTTTGGTGGAAACCCTAGCGATGGACGGTGAATTAGGGCTTCGGTTTGAGGGAGGCATGGAAGCGATGGAGGTGGCGCTTGGTGGTGGTTGGGTGGCTTATGAAGTGTAGTTTGAGGGGTGGAAGCGGCGGCAGTGGAAGGTGGAGGAGCCGAGGGATAGCTTATTCTCTATGGATGTGACTCACCACGTTGAACAAGGGTTCTTAAACCTAGCTTGGATATGACTCACCAAGGGGATTCAAGGAGCAAATTGGCTGCTTTGATATGACTCACAAAGAAGCAATTTGCATGAGCTTAAGGATGACAATTCTCTCTTGAGAGTGTTTTCTTGATTCAAAATTAAGCTAAAATGAAAACAACGGAGGGGGCGGCTATTTAACCCTAGCAAGCCGGCCCTCACATGATTTGTTTGCAGAAATTACAACATAAAAACATGCATGAAATGCTAAACCAAAGTCTCATAATGTCATGAAATCAATGTCTCAAAAAGGCCCTTGAAAAGTGCCTTAGGTCTCGTTTGGCGCCGAGATTGTCATCAAGGAGAAGAAGTCTCCTAGACGACTAGTTGAAGGTCCAAGTGTGGCGAGTCCAAGGCGGAGCTTTGGCTTGTAGTTCCCTAACCTTGGCTCGTGTGAGCCTCATGGGTGCGCCCTCTTCTTGGCTTGATGGATCTTCTCGACTAGGGTCATGGTTGGCTAGCCTTGGTGAGCGCCTTGGCTCGGAGGACTTGACTTGATGGGAAGGATTCACATCACCTAAGAGTTTGATCGACAAAAAACACTAAAAAGACCTACTATTTACCATTTACGATACACGGCACAACTTTGAGCGAAAGTTAAGGGTTTCAATTTTTGTCAATTTCTTTCCGTGAATCATCTTATATTGTCAAAATATTGAGGGAAGAAAAAAGCTAAGAGTTGGAGCGACACACAACACTAAAATTACCTACTATTTACCATTTACGATACAAGGCACAACTTTGACCAAAAGTTAAGTATTTCAAATTTTGTCAATTTCTTTCCAAGAACCATCTTATATTGTCAAAATATTGGAAGAAAACAAGGATCTAAGAGTTTGAGCGACAAACAACACTAAAAAGACATGCTATTTATCGTTTACGATCCAAGGCAAAAACTTTGAGCGGAAGTTAAGGATTTCAAATTTTGTCAATTTCTTTCCTTGAATCATATTATAATGTCAAAATATTGGGGTAAAACAAAGAGTTAAGACTTTGAACAACAAACAACACTAAAAAGACCTACTATTTACCATTTACGATACAAGGCACAACTTTGAGCGAAAGTTAAGGGCTTCAAATTTTTTCAATTTCTTTCTGTGAATCATCTTATATTGTCAAAATACTGGGTAGAAACAAAGAGATAAGAGTTGGGGCGACAAATAACACTAAAAAGACAACTACTTACCACTTATTACACAAGGCATAACTTTGAGTGAAAGTTAAGGGTGTTAAATTTTATCAATTTCTTTATGTGATTCATCTTATATTGTCAAAATGTTGGGGGAAAACAAAGAGTTAAGAGTCGGACCGACAAACAACACTAAAAGGACGTACTATTTATCATTTACAACAAGGCACAACTTTGAGCAAAAGTTATGAGTTTCAAATTTTATCAATTTCTTTCCGCGAATCATCTTAAATTGTCAAAATATTGAAGAGGAACAAATAACTAAGAGTTTTTGCGACAAACAACACTAAAAACTCCTACGATTTACCATTGACGACACAAGGCACAACTTTGAGTGAAAGTTAAGAGTTTCAATTTTTGTCAATATCTTTCCGTGAATCATCTTATATTGTCAAAATATTGGGGGAAAACAAAGAGCTAAGAATATGGGCCACAAAAAACACAAAAAACACAAACGATTTACCATTTACGACACAAAGCACAACTCTGAGTGAAATTTACGGGTAATAATTTTTGTCAATTTCATTGTTTGAATCATCTTATTTTGGCAAAACATTAAGGGGAAACAAAGAGCTAAGAGTTTGAGCGACAAACAACACTAAAAAGACCTACTTTTTTATCATTTACGATACAAGGCACTACGTTGAGCGAAAGTTAAGGTTTTCAACTTTTATCAATTTATTTCCAAGAATCATCTTATATTGTCAAAATATTGAGGGGAAAAAAAGATCTAAGAGTTTGTGTAACAAACAAAACTAAAAAGAACTACTATTCACCATTTACGACAATAGGCACAACTTTGAGCGAAATAAGGGTTTCAAATTTTGTCAATTTCTTTATGGGAATCATCTTATATTGTTGAAATATTGGGGGAAAACAAAGAGCTAAGAGTTTGAGTGACAAACAACACATAAAAGTCCTACTTTTTACCATTTACGGTACAAGGCAGAAAGTTAAGGGTTTCAAATTTTGTCAATGTCTTTCCTTGTATCCTTATATTGTCAATATTTTGGGTGAAAACAAAGACCTAAGAGTTTGATCGACAAAAAACACTAAAAAGACCTACTATTTACCATTTATGATACACGGCACAACTTTGAGCGAAAGTTAAGGGTTTCAAATTTTGTCAATTTCTTTCCGTGAATCATCTTATATTGTCAAAATATTGAGGGAAGAAAAAAGCTAAGAGTTGGAGCGACACACAACACTAAAAATACCTACTATTTACCATTTACGATACAAGGCACAACTTTGACCAAAAGTTAAGTATTTCAAATTTTGTCAATTTCTTTCCAAGAACCATCTTATATTGTCAAAATATTGGAAGAAAACAAGGATCTAAGAGTTTGAGCGACAAACAACACTAAAAAGACCTATAATTTATCATTTACGATACAAGGCAAAAACTTTGAGCGGAAGTTAAGGATTTCAAATTTTGTCAATTTCTTTCCTTGAATCATATTATAATGTCAAAATATTGGGGTAAAACAAAGGGTTAAGACTTTGAACAACAAACAAAGTGATAAGAGTTTGGGCGACAAATAACACTAAAAAGACAACTACTTACCACTTATTACACAAGGCACAACTTTGAGTGAAAGATAAGGGTGTTAAATTTTATCAATTTCTTTCTGTGATTCATCTGATAATGTCAAAATGTTGGGGGAAAACAAATTGTTAAGAGTCGGACCTACAAACAACACTAAAAGGACATACTATTTATCATTTACACCAAGGCACGACTTTGAGCTAAAGTTATGAGTTTCAAATTTTATCAATATCTTTCCGCGAATCAACTTAAATTGTCAAAATATTGAAGAGGAACAAATAACTAAGAGTTTTTGCGACAAACAACACTAAAAACTCCTACGATTTACCATTGACGACACAAGGCACAACTTTGAGTGAAAGTTAAGAGTTTCAAATTTTGTCAATTTCTTTCCGTGAATCATCTTATATTGTCAAAATATTGGGGGAAAACAAAGAGCTAAGAATATGGGCCATAAAAAACACAAAAAACACAAACGATTTACCATTTACCACACAAAGCACAACTCTGAGTGAAATTTACGGGTAATAAATTTTGTCAATTTCATTGTTTGAATCATCTTATTTTGGCAAATTATTAAGGGGAAACAAAGAGCTAAGAGTTTGAGCGACAAACAACACTAAAAAGACCTACTTTTTATCATTTACGATACAAGGCACTACGATGAGCGAAAGTTAAGGTTTTCAACTTTTATCAATTTATTTCCAAGAAGCATCTTATATCGTCAAAATATTGAGGGGAAAAAAAGATCTAAGAGTTTGTGTAACAAACAAAACTAAAAAGAACTACTATTCACCGTTTACGACAATAGGCACAACTTTGAGCGAAATAAGGGTTTCAAATTTTGTCAATTTCTTTATGGGAATCATCTTATATTCTTGAAATATTAGGGGAAAACAAAGAGCTAAGAGTTTGAGCGACAAACAACACATAAAAGTCCTACTTTTTACCATTTACGGTACAAGGCAGAAACTTAAAGGTTTCAAATTTTGTCAATGTCTTTCCTTGTATCCTTATATTGTCAATATTTTGGGTGAAAACAAAGACCTAAGAGTTTGATCGACAAAAAACACTAAAAAGACCTACTATTTACCATTTACGATACACGGCACAACTTTGAGCGAAAGTTAAGGGTTTCAAATTTTGTCAATTTCTTTCCGTGAATCATCTTATATTGTCAAAATATTGAGGGAAGAAAAAAGCTAAGAGTTGGAGCGACACACAACACTAAAATTACCTACTATTTACCATTTACGATACAAGGCACAACTTTGACCAAAAGTTAAGTATTTCAAATTTTGTCAATTTCTTTCCAAGAATCATCTTATATTGTCAAAATATTGGAAGAAAACAAGGATCTAAGAGTTTGAGCGACAAACAACACTAAAAAGACCTATTATTTATCGTTTACGATCCAAGGCAAAAACTTTGAGCGGAAGTTAAGGATTTCAAATTTTGTCAATTTCTTTCCTTGAATCATATTATAATGTCAAAATATTGGGGTAAAACAAAGAGTTAAGACTTTGAACAACAAACAACACTAAAAAGACCTACTATTTACCATTTACGATACAAGGCACAACTTTGAGCGAAAGTTAAGGGTTTCAAATTTTTTCAATTTCTTTCTGTGAATCATCTTATATTGTCAAAATACTGGGGAGAAACAAAGAGATAAGAGTTTGGGCGACAAATAACACTAAAAAGACAACTACTTACCACTTATTACACAAGGCACAACTTTGAGTGAAAGTTAAGGGTGTTAAATTTTATCAATTTCTTTCTGTGATTCATCTTATATTGTCAAAATGTTGGGGGAAAACAAAGAGTTAAGAGTCGGACCGACAAAAAACACTAAAAGGACGTACTATTTATCATTTACAACAAGGCACAACTTTGAGCAAAATTTATGAGTTTCAAATTTTATCAATTTCTTTCCGCGAATCATCTTAAATTGTCAAAATATTGAAGAGGAACAAATAACTAAGAGTTTTTGCGACAAACAACACTAAAAACTCCTACATGTACAATGAAGTAAATCATCCAAGTGTCATTTGATTTCCACTTTCCAATCCAAAACTTTCCCTATGACATCTTCAAGACACGCATCAAATATTCTTTAAGACGAAAACTATAACTAGAGAATCCAAATGTAAATGATATAGTTTTCATACATAATTTTATATAATGATATAAGATTATTATCCTGTCAATACAATTAACTCATTATACATGTTTCTCTTACATATTTTATTTTCATTTAATACCATTATACTGATAATTACATATCGATACGTACCTTATAGATTTCATATACATATAGATTAAGTCTTAGCTATAGTTTTCGTCTTAAAAAAATATAAAAGTATCATGTGTGAAATACCCCAAATAAGTTGATAATGGAATTTTGGTAAATTAATTATGGGGTTTACTAAAAAGGGGGAAAAATGGGAATTTGGGGGATTAAATCCCTAACTCCCTAAATTCGGATCTCTCTCTCTCGATCTTCACTGTACGTGGTCTCCCTTCCCTGTGCTCAGCTTCATCTTCCCCGACGAACCGACCCTTTCTCTTGTGCCAGCCGAGCTCTTTCCTCCGGCGAGCCCTATTCATCCGGCGAGCCCTATTCATCCGGCGTCGTCCGAGCTGTGCTGTTCGTGCCACTGCCGTCGTGCTGCTGTTGTTGTGTTCATGCCGCTGGTGTGGGTCGAGGCGGGTGCTTCTGCTGAGTTCCGTTGTGGTTCCGGCGAGAGGAGGTGTTCCCGGGGCTGAGATTGCGGTCGCCGACGAGGTAAGAAAGGGGGTGTTGGTCTGTTAAATTTCAGACTTCAAGTTTGCTGAATTTTTAGTGCGTTCGAATTGATATTGGGTGTTCGAATTGATGTTGTATAGTGGTTCGAATTGATATTGATTTGTTCTTCGTGGACAGTTGAAGAGGAATTTCGTGAGGAGCTTGAGTTAATTTTTGCGTGTGTGAGTTGCTGAATTTTTGAAGGTATGATATTAGGGTTTGAATTTGGGGGTTTGAAATTTAGTTTGATTGCTGGGTTCATTTGTATTGCGCATGCATAATTGATTGAGATTGGGTTGATTTGGGTGTGATTGACCTAATTAATTAAGGAATGATTTTAAGGCTTTGAATTGGGGGTTTATTAAGCGTGACTCGGTATGAGTTAAATAATGCCAGGGATTTGCTCGGATTGATTTCGCAGGTTCATTCGGGTTGACTGGAGATCTCTGAGGTCGTGGTTGTCAAGCTTGAGGCAAGAGGATCCTTGCAAACTTATATATTTTATAAATTGATTTATGCTTAGTTTATTTCATAAATTGTTTTACCATTGCTTGAGCTATTTTATTGGTTTGATTGACTATATAATTGCTCGGGTGATAATGTGTGATGATGTATGATGTGTGTGTGAGGATATGTGATAATGTGAGATGATGTGTGTGTGATGATATGTGATGATGTGTGTGTGATGATATGTGATAATGTGTGATGGTGTGGTTATGTGATTTTGATTGTCGTTGTGTTGGTTGATTGGTGTCGGTATGGTGTGGATAGTGGGTTTTGGAGGTTGTGAATTGTCTCACCTTGGTGATGTGGGGGTGGAGACGGAGATGTTGTGAATTGTCTCACCTTGGTGATGTGGGGGTGGAGACGGAGATGTTGTGAATTGTCTCACCTTGGTGATGTGGGGGTGGAGACGGAGATATTGTGAATTGTCTCACCTTGGTGATGTGGTGGTGGAGACGGAGATGTTGTGAATTGTCTCACCTTGGTGATGTGGCGGTGGAGACGGAGATGTTGTGAATTGTCTCACCTTGGTGATGTGGGGGTGGAGACGGAGATGTTGTGAATTGTCTCACCTTGGTGATGTGGGGGTGGAGACGGAGATGTTGTGAATTGTCTCACCTAGGTGATGTGGGGGTGGAGACGGAGATGTTGTGAAGTGGTAATTGTGTGAAAGGGTTGCTTGCGTACCTGATTAAGTGGTTGTTTGAAGTGATATATATGTATATTTTAATTGTTTGTGATTGGTTGAATATGAGTTGAGTTATCTTTCTTGGTTGCTTTGGTCGGATATGGTAATGACTAGTATATATTGATTATTGTTTGTATTGATTGAATGTTATGATGATGAAATGGGTATGTGCGTGTGATATGAATTGTCTTGTAGCGTATCTGATTAAATGTTGACGTGGTAGTCAAATATGACTAAATGTGATTAGTGTATGTTGACACGTGTGTGTGTGTTGGATCGTGTGTCTGTGTTGGCTTGAATGTGTATGTGTGTGTGTTGGATCGTGTGTGTGTGTGTTGGATTGAGTGTGTGTGAGTGTGTGTATATTGGTTGTGTGTTGAATAGTGGTTGTGTTTGTGAGTTTCGTGTGTTATAGTTGTTGGTTGTAACTGGTCAAGGTGGTAAATTCTGATGGTATGGTTGTTGTTGGTAACTGGTGGATTATGAAGGTTGGTTGCGTTGTTTGACTGTATAGATTGGTTTCCCATCTTGAGGGTGTGTGCCAATGCGAGTTGAGTTTGAGGTATGAGTTGCAGTCGAGGTTGACGAATCGGCGGCACCAGAAGGGTGGCTGGCCTGGATCGTTATTTTGGTTGATTGTATTATGTAATGATTATATCGTTGATGCTTATGTGTTTGTTGTTGTGAAGGTTAATTGAATTTGTTGTGTAGTGCAGTAGTGAGTTCAGTCTAATTGATTAGCTGTGGTTGTAAGTCAGTCGTAAGATGTGTATGTGCATAGAGTTGTTGTTTGAGGTATTAGTAATGGAGAGGAAGTTGGATTGGATCGTTCTATTCGTTTATGCTTGCGATGAGTTTGAGGTTGGATTGAAAGAGGTTAGTATCGTGTAGAATTGGATAAGAATGGGTGATTGATCGGTTATGTGTTAGTGTGTGTTTATGTTTGTGTTTTGTCGTGTGGTTGGTTAGTTGGTTGGTGTGATATTAGTCAAGTGTAGTTATTTGTATATTAAGTATGATCTGTTATTGTTTGGTATTGTTTGATTGTCGTGATAACTCTATGGTTTTGAAACTGTTTTGGCTGGGCTAATCTTGCCATAGTCTTTCACGAGACTGACCAACTGCGGTTTACGTGCCGTGGTTGGCTGGGGTATCGGGTCCCTCAGTCAATCAGGCTTTTCAGGTTCATCGCCAGCAAGGAGGTTCATGATCATCGTCGGTTTTGAAGTCGAGAACTCTACTTTTGGTTTGAGACTTTGACTTGATTGTATGTATCGTTTTGGTTTTGGACCTTGAAGTGGTCGAACTTGTTGTATTGGCTTTTGGCTTTTGGTCTTTGGTTGTTGGTTTCTGGTTTGTAAATTGTAGTATTTTCTGTATGTTAAGTTGATTATGGTTTCAACTTTGGACAGGTTTTGCAGGTTTTCCGCTATGCCGCTTTTGATACATTATATATATATGGGTTATGTTTTGCATTTTTTTCTTTTGCATTTTTTTCTTTCACCGCCTTATAATCCTTCTGGATTATGGCACTGTAGCGCCACTGACCTGGGGGTGTTACAATGTGACAGAATGAGAAAGTGAGTTTAATAGGAAAATGGTCATATGACAAAAAAGTGTTTTAGTTTAGTAGATATAGGTTTCGTTCGGCTGTAAAAAAAATAAAGTTCAACCAGTTGAAGTGAAAACAATTGCTTTCTATGAAAGATGGTAGATGAAGCAATTGTTTCAACTAGTTAAAATTTTTATAGGTAAATTTTGATTTCAATTGTATACTGCCGAACGTACCCATAATACTAGATTACGAGGATATTCGGTTGAATGGAACGAGAATCGGAATTTCGTAGAGGGAGACCGTTAGTTGAATGAGGAAGTAGTTTTTGAAGAAATGGAAAAAAGGAAGAAAACAATAAAACAATTCTCAAGAAGTTGCAAGCACGAAAAACTTGTGAACGAACCCTAAAATTGTCAATCCCCACAAATTCTATCTGTTTCTCCCTCAATTCTGCTTCTGATCGAAAGAGCGGGATGGTATAAAGGGTTATGGATGACGGATCAGGAGCATCTGGATCGTTGATTAGGATGGTGATGGAGTCAAACGATGCTGCGTCCACAGCTTCCACATCCTCAATTTTCAAGAATTTTCCTCTCATTTCTGCTATCATTGCGTTTGCTCTTGCTCAATCCATCAAGGTTTTTACTACCTGGTAATCATCTTCCAAAACCCTTCAATTTTACGATCTTAGTACCTTACTTTTCCGAATCTTGGGGTTTTGGAAGATGATTATGCTGTCTGGATGACGGGGTTTAGGGTTGAATTGAGGACGAAGTTCTTGGTTTGGACCCGCCTTTGTTAGGTCTTTTTTGGTAGAGATGATATTAGTTCCTGGAATAGCTACTTGAGCTCGCCATTTTAGCTATAAAATGCTCGATGAATTGGCAGTCAACAATTTATCGAGCCACTCTGATATCTTGCTCTAGTTTCCCATTGCTGGATCTCAAGACTCTGTGCTATGTGAACATTGGAAATATGAAACATTTAGTGGCTTATGAAATGTTATATCGCAGTATATTGCGTGTGTTTTAACGGGTTAACTTATTTGGTGACATATGAATCTCTGGAACTGGATGATGTTTTGCATATAATTATCCTAGTCACTTTGTTTGGTATTACTGGAAAATTGAGGATACAAGAAATCTCTTGTTTCTATTTTTACAGTGTTATGAGTTTTGTATCTGTGATATATACGTGTCATATGTTTTGATCATTTTATAGATTAGCTTGTGCTGCTGTTGTACTTTAGAGGTTTCATTGCAGTTGCCGAAACCTGAAGTATGGAGACATCTTTTGGGATTGTTCTATCCTGAGAGTCTTAAGATTTCATAGACTTGCAGGTATAGGGAAAGAAGATGGGACCTCAAGCAATTAGTTGCGTCTGGCGGAATGCCATCTTCACATTCAGCTACTGTGACTGCTCTTGCAACTGCTGTAGGATTGCAAGATGGAATTGGAAGCTCATTGTTTGCAACAACTGCAATCTTAGCTTGCATTGTATGTTCTTTCTCAACCTTCTCCCTTCCTTCCTAAATTCATCACTCAAAAACAAAACAAGAGAGAACTCTACTGTGATCTTGTTTGTGCTTACTGTTTACACTGAATGACACTTTGGTTGGAACCTTGCTTCTGTAGTATATAGTTTCAAGGTCACTTAACACCAACTAGATTAATCGTATGATTTCTTGAAGTCATACTCAACCCTATATGAACTTTTCTCTTGTAGCAATTTTCTTCCCTTGCATCTCTCCTTCCAAATTTAATTCTCAATTGCATATGGGAGAAACTAGGCTACTCATTCTGACACGTCAAGACTAGACCTGGAAATAGGCTTCAACCTGCTTTACCTACTGCATGTTTAGGAGTTAGCATGTAAATTGCATCTCCCATATTCTTACTCGTGAACAGTGTTCTGTTCTTGTCAAGTTGAAATGGATAAGAGTAGATCTTTGAGTTTCTAGATTGAGGTTTTTGTATCTCATCCACTCTTATCAGCCATAATGATGCATGTTGACTATCAAATATTAATAACTACAGTAATCACTTGTGCAATGACAGGTGATGTATGATGCCTTTGGTGTACGACTACAGGCTGGTCGCCAAGCTGAGGTATGTGCAGTAAAGGTTTCATCGTGAGAAGGGAAGAGAATTTTATTTTCTTATATACATCATCAACCTGAGTGTTTGCAGGTTCTAAATCAAATCGTATATGAACTTCCTGCTGAGCATCCTCTTGCTGAAAGCAGGCCATTGCGTGAAATCCTTGGGCATACTCCACCCCAGGTCGGTGAAAATGCCTTCCCTGGATTTTGATTGGTACTCGTGATGATCATTTTCCTGGATAAATTGCATCCATCTCATTTTTATGCAATTTTCTGTTGCAGGTCATTGCTGGTGCCTTGCTGGGAGTAATAACATCTATTGTCGTCCGATTGATCGTCCTTATTGCTAGTTAAACAGTACAACAATGTTCCGACAATTGACTCAATCGACTATACACTCAATGACTCGTTAGACCCGGGCATCAGACTGGTGTGTCAGCAAATGCACTTAATATGGCTGTGTGGAGTTAGTTTTCTGTAGTGAATTTTGTGGAGTTGAAACTTATGTGCTCCGTAAGCTGATACCACCAAAATTTGATGCTTTCTTTTCCTGTTCACATTATATAGAGAAGAGTAATGAGGCAGTTATTAGTTTGTATGAAACATTGGAACTTCAATGGAAAAGCATGGAT
Source organism: Rheum nobile (assembly GCA_027886185.1). NCBI lineage: Eukaryota > Viridiplantae > Streptophyta > Magnoliopsida > Caryophyllales > Polygonaceae > Rheum > Rheum nobile. The sequence continues at coordinate 875,757 of WOAB01000363.1, read as the reverse complement.
CACTTTCTGTCGTGTTTGACATGTGACTATGCTCATTGTTCGGATAGAAAAAGAATCTTGTCTCACAAGTTTATGTGCAAATTTCAGACCTTTTCTTCATTTTGTTCTTACTAGTCATAGGCCCGCTTCGCACGGGGATATACAATCTACTATATATCTACTAAACGCAAATACGGACTGCGTCACGTGACACTCCAAGAATGCACCAAATATTTTTTTGCCACATGGTGTATCTACAACAATTTGTACACGTGGCAGTCATTCTGTATATTCTGGGTTTTGCCATTTCTTACCTTCAATATGGATCTGTCAGAATATTTGTATAATATTATCTTTTCCAAATTGTTAATATATGATCTGCTACGCTATTTTTGTAATCATTTATTTCGCAAATCATATTACAGATCGTACAAATATTTTGCAAATCGTAAATAATGATTTCCAAATCGTAATTATATGATCTGTCACACTATGTGTGGCTAAAATTAGACCTAATTTATTAACTAGTACTATATGTATCCCTAAAATTAAACCCTTCAGTTTTTCATGCTAATAGACATTTGCAAACGCCTGCAAAAAAAAATCATAATAATCGGCTAATAATAAAATAATCTGAATAACCCTAATGAGCTATTAGGGCAGCAAAAAAAAAAATTCCAACCTGCAAAATAATACATGTATACAAACCTGCAATATGTGCAAAGAACACAAAAATGCCAAAAATTACAGCATCAATGCAAAGAACACAAAAATTAAGCTGTTGCTTGAAATTAGCTAAAAAAAAAACTACATTGCCATACATACAAAATAAATGATTGGCTGGAAACCAAAACAAATTGCATAATACGTACATAGATAAAAATTGCTTAAACCCAAAATGAAATGGTAATATGCAAGGCCATACATACAAAGTCAGTGCAGAATATGCTCAGAGAGCTTACAGTTTAATCCTTTTGGCGATGAAACTAATAACTTCTCCGAGAATACTCTGCACTAACTAAAGAATTGCTTAAACCCAAAATAAAATGGTAATCTGCAAGGCCATACATACAAAATAAATGATCTGGGGCCAGGTCCATATATGTTTCTGCAATATGTGCAATCTTCAAGGCATGATTTTTTCCAATTTGAAGATATACACAATACCTGTACAGAATAAAATGCATCGATTATGGCAGTTTAAATATGTGCACAATCAAATAAAATCAACATTTATAATCCATAAAATTTATGCCTTATAAATAGAGAGCCTCTCCCACAATTACATTCTAAAACTTTGTGAGTTCTTGCGCATGCCTAAACAATATCGATTCTTCCTTGAGTTAGCAGGTATGTTTTTGCAATGCATAATAATACGATCATGCTATATAGATTCTTCCTTGGGTTCGGAAATTGTCTTATTAGTAAGTTTGTGTTTGTGCAATTCATAATAATACGTTTATGAAGTGATTAGTTTGTTTCTGTTTTGTTGTTGTTTTGTTCCATTGGCCCTATCTCCACTGAGTTTCTACAATTACAGAACTGATTTTCCACTACTGATTTTCGTATGTATTTTGTGCAATTATAGAACTGCAAATTGTAACACCCCCAAATCTTAACCCATTTGGAAAGGTATTACCGCCAGTGACCTCAGTGTTCCTTACCGAGATCACCCAAGGCTTTACCGTTTAAATACAAATCATGAAATACAATGATACAAAATGATAACCTTATTCATATAAAACATGAGTCCCGGGATTACATCCCAATCCCGAATAGGACAAAAACAGAGTTTAAACAAATACAACGGAAGTCTTGATAAACAAATAACATAGTAAATAAGTTACAGCGAAAGTCTTTCTTGAAATATTACAAAAAGGGTTGTGATCGTAATGATCAACTGCCCAAGGATCTCAACCTGATTAAAAGATAATTATTAAAACATCCAAAAATTACCGTCGTCTTCATAGTCATTCTAGTCTCCTCATATCTTCGCTCTATCTGATGTGCCGAATCGAACGGATGACACCAGTCCACATGCAGAGAACAATTTTCGTGGGTTAGTCTACTGAATAGACTATGCAAGGGTACAAAACAGAAGGTTCGAAGTAGTTGTATTAGGTTAGACTCATCGTTTCTCGAATAATAGCCGATAACGATAATCAACCTTCATACTCCTACTGAAAAACAACAAGAGGTATGCACAAGAGAAGATTCTGGAAGACTGAATCTTCACAGAGATCGACCCGAAAGAAGACTCCAACGGAAATGAGTCTTAAGGAAATATGACAAGATCTGGAACGTTTTAAGAAACATACATTAATGATTTAAAAGCTGACTTAGATGTTTCGGTTCACAACCAACCTCACCGCATACAGCGAATCCAGATTGGAAAGAGAACGCACTCTGATAAAAAGTCGAGACGAGCTTTCCTAGCTGCACTATTTACTTAGCTGCACTACTCGCCAAAGGTATATTAATTGTGTGCACTCGGGCACTTTATCTTATTTAATTCCAAAAATGAGCATTACGTTATAAGCTTTTAAACCTCCACCCGAGAGATATCGGATCTCCCCGCAAGAGATATCAGACCTCCCCACAAGAGATATAGAAAGGATGAACCTTGGAAGATTTGGCACTAGCGAAGTGCGCCAATCCCGAGTAAGGGTATGGTCATGACCAGAGAGAAAGTACTGGGGAAAATCCACCAGGTACCAGTTATAAAGAAACAGCTAAACCCCCACAAGATACATAGCGTTCCTAACCACTGGTGCTAACTAAACAGTTCTAGCACAACAATAGTTCGGGATAAATCCACATAAATGCTCTCAAGGCGAACATAAATAATAGCGTTGTTCTAACAGATATACAACCTATTATAATATCATCTTTTAGTTTTCCAAAACAGTTTACAAAACCATTTCCAGACAAACATAATAATCATTCCAAATTAATTACTCAGATAAACTACTGATAATTAATGTAAATATGGAACGATTAGCAAGAGCGAACCGCCACTTGCCTTAATCCGCTGAATTGGAACAAGCCTAACGACGACGGGATTCCGGGCTCGACAGGGGTATAGCTCCGACAGCACAACAACCTTCGAGTCGACCCATAAAGAAACCCTAAGTTAGATCCGACATAACAACAGTACGAATCTAAAGGAAGACGAAAGGATACGAAAAGAACGACGCCCGAACAACGACCACCCAGGGCCGAGGCCAAAAGAAGCCACGACCTTCTGGCGGCGGTCGCTGGGTTCATCACGGCGGGCGCCGTGTTTATCACGGCGGTCGCCGCCGAGAACACAACGGTCGCTGCGGTGAACCCAGAACAGAACGGCGAGGGCAGAAAACTCACCAAACACACGCGAAACGCTCCCCTTTGGCCTTGCTTGGGTTCTGACCTTCAAAGGCAACCAAGAGGCTTCTCAAGGGCTACTAGAACACACCAATAACACCCCCGGCGATCACCACTAAACTCCGGCGAAGCAAGCTTTTCCGGTGAGAAGAGATTAGAGAGATTTAGGCTGAGATTTGTGCCCAATCTGACCCAAAACCTCCTCAATTTATAGCCAAAGCACAAGGGAACACCATGATGGTCTACAACGAGGCGGAGCAGGGCTAAATCGGCGCGTCAGAGGCTCGCCGGTGACTTCTGGGTTTTACTCGCTAGCTAGCTCACGGCGGGCGCCGCCATTCACCCGGTCGCCGCCTCACAAAACCACTACGGCGGGCAACTTACGGCGGTCGCCGTCCTTAATGCGGCGGTCGCTGTTTTCTGGTCTTCGCGCCCAGCTAGAAGACGAGGGCACTGTTGCCTCGAGCCCTTCGCGGCGGTCGCCGCCTTAATTGCGGCGGTCGCCGCCACCGTGGCTTTGCCCTTCTCAGCTTTTGGACGATATCGACTTAACTCGGGATAAAAATAATCGTACATGAACGAGTATTAACATCCAAAGCACGTCGTCTGTATATTATTTCACTGAGAAAAATAATATAGATAGAGAGAACATTACAGAATGTCTTAAACTCTCTGAATTAAATCCGACGTACAAAACGGGTACTCGGGAAAAATCCCGAAACTCCAAAAATAGCTTACAAAAATACGGGGTATCACACAAATACGGAACTGATTTTCCACTACTGATTTTCGTATGTATTTTGTGCAATTACAGAACTATAAATACTGTACTTATATTACCTTTCATTATTATTTTTGTACTGAAATTGTATTGAATTTTTGTATGACCTTTGTAGCAATGTCAAAACAACAACAAGAAATAAAGGATATTACGGGTACCCAAGGGAATTATGAGCTAAAGGTTCGAGTAATTCGATTGTTTAAAGTTTCGAAGAAAGAAGATCGTACGCAATACAGTACAACTGAAATAATTTTAATGGATGAAAAGGTATTAATTTTCAGTTTTTTAATAATTTATTTTTAATATATACAAAATTGTTTGCCTAATATTTGTATACCAGTAAGACATATTTCTTATTGTCTTAAGGGTGAGAAAATTCATGCAGTCATTAAGGAAGCTTTTATGGTGAATTTAGCAATATTAGAGGAAGGAGGTGTATATTTGATTTCAAACTTTGGAGTTGCTCTTTATGATATACCTTTCAAGTTCTCTAATCATAATAACAAGATTATATATTATCGCAACACTACAATTAAGCGAAGTTCATCAATTTCTATTCCTATTCATGGATTGAAATTCGCTGATTTCAAAAAAATCCTCGACGAGTCACTAGATCAAGTATATCTTTATGGTTAGTAATTCTTTAAATTTATCATTTGATTATATTATAACAATTATTGTTTCCGTATGTTTAATATTTTATTTTAGACATAATAGTAATTATTGTGTAGATGTTATTGGTCAATTGGTTGGAATTGGTGACAACATTGTTACCTTTACTATCCGGAACGGAAAAGAGGGTAAAAGGATCAATATACAATTGATGGATATAAGGTATTTATTTTGTTTTTGAAATTCTGCATTATAATAAAATTTCATATGTAATTTTATATTATGTTCTTTTATATTCTTAGTTATTGTTTTATATTGTATAAATATTGCATGGATAATGTCATCAATTGTAAATTATGGGATGATTATGCCGAATTATGTCATCCATTTGTTGGGGCTTCTGCTCAGAATTTCGTCGTTGTTATTATACAATTTGGAAAGCTAGGAAAATAGAATAATACACCTAATTTGTCAAATGGTTATTATGGCACAAGGATTTATTTTGATGGTGATAGCGTCTGTGAGATTGTTGAATTTAAGAAAAAGTAATATTATTATTATATAAAATATGCATTTTAATATCCAATATTGTGATATTTATTATAATTATCCTATACTATTTGTCTTTATTATGTAGTTTCTCAAAAAATGAATGTTCAAAAGGTGGCCAAAGTTGTGTACAATTGACAAATGAGCCGTCCTACTCCCAAGCCGACCTTTTCTTAAATGTGAATGATAGAAAAACTTTAGATGAACTTTACGAACATCTTCACGATCGAGGAACGGTTAGTTCAAAAATTTAGAATTGCTATTTATGTGTTAATAAATATTATTGAAATTTATTTACACCATCTTACATATTTATATATAATATCAACTATAGGTTCTGCAAGCTATTACTCTTGCACCATTGATCATATTGAAGATTCCTACGAATGGTACTATAATTCTTGCAAACGTTGTAAAAGTAAGGTGCAACCGCAAGAGGAAAAGTTTTGGTGTAAAAAATGTGAAACTTTCGTTAACTATGCAGTCCCTAGGTACATATTTCTGTCATTAAATTTTGTCATTTCAATTCAGTCAATTTGAGCAAACGACCAAAGAATCTGAGGTATATATTGCTGAATTACGATTATGTAATGCTAAATTTTGAAGTTTTTTTTATGAATTAATTTATTATTACTTACAAATTTAATTATTGTTTAATTTATTTATTGATAGAAAAATTTGGAATCATGCACCCTAGACAATGATGTTATGTCAAAAGTTTCTTCAAATGAAATGGTTTCACCCCGTAAGCGTCGCTATATTAACATCGATGAAGAGGATGAAAATGGTGAATCGGATGAAGAGGAAATTACTAAAGCTAATGATTGTCCTTTACCTAATCGTGGGGATCACTCAACTACCAGGAAGAGGCTTATATTCAAGAAAGTGAAGGAGGAAATTCTAGATGAATAAACAATTTCATATAAAAATTAAATTTTATAATTTCGTTTTGCAGATTTTTGTTAAGTTTAGAATGGCGCTTTTCATTTAAGTTTGATGTTTAGTAATTCCTCCAAGTTAGACAATTAGTTTTGATTCTATTGCAGCATTCTGGTCAGTTTATATCATTGAAATTTTGTAGTTTTGTTTATTCTGAATGATATTTTGTTAGTAAAACTAAATCAATAGCAGGGGTAGATATATGATTTACGTTCTACGCTACTGAAAACATGCAATAAAACTAATGTACTATTTTTCAGTTATATGATTTAGGTTCCAGGTTACTGAAAACATGCAATAATACTAATATACTAAGTACTCTATGAGACTAATAATAAGAACTTAAATGTAAACGACTAATTCTTGGCGTACATGTATGTCTTCTATAATTATATGCAATAACAATCCAATTTTTTTTGATGATTCCAGTCTGGACTCACACACAGTTGTCTTATACCCAAAATAAATAATGTACATTAGGTAATAGATTTATAAAATACATTAATTATCACAACTTAAGTATTAAAAGATAGAATATGACCTTATTGTATATCTTGAATCACTGTACTGTAATATATGTATTAATTGGAGGATAAATGCTAAAACCTGTTATTTCATGTGAACAAAATTCAGTAAATATTTTTATGTTAATTATCAATTAAATATAGTCTTAACATTAGGGTAGGATGCATACCCTTAGATGTTTCAGTTTAGGATAGGGTTTAAGTCTTTCCTTAAGTGTCCAATCCAATTCCACATGGAATTCCTATAAGAAAATACAATGTTAAGTACATAATATATTTATAATAATAAACTAAGTATTATATTACTTTTAAAGAAAAATAACCATGACCTGGAAGTACATCTTCAATTAAACAAGGAGAAGGTGTAGCATATTTCTTAGGTTGAAACCTATTAAGCAAAATGAGGAGAAAGTGTCAAAAAAGTTATAAAGCAAAATGAAATAATCTAAATTGCCTTTACATATAGTTGATGATGATTGTAGGGATACCTGCATAACTTCCTCCACCAAAAAAACATTATCCTTGAAGGTCTTTTTTTTTGTACCTGAACCCGTTCGGAGGTGGAAAGTGCTTTTGTATTAAGCCTCGACGACAAATAAGTTTAACAAAATCAGATTTGTAAACTCATACACAGAGAGAAAAAGATATAGAGAGATGGAGAGAGATAGAGATATAGATAATGAGACAGAGAGCTTAGCTTTTAAATGTAAGGATGAAGGTCTTCTTTGTTGGATCTGAAACCCTTCGGTGGCTTTCCATGTTAAAGCATCCTTACATTTATCCACAATTAATTTCGCCAGAACATCCTCTATGCGTCTGAAACCCGTCAATCTCTCTACATGTTATTAAACAATGTAAATAAAATGTTATGTATCTTTAAAATTGGAATTAATCGTATTTATATATATACTATATGCTAGAAGATTGCATGAGTTCTGTGTGTTTAGTTTTTCAAGTTGTTCGATACTAGGAGTCTTAAAAAAATCTCAGAAGTTGTTCACTTGGAGGAGGCATCGAAACTAAAAGGTATTGTTTATTTTTGTGTTGTTCGATTTCTAATGTTTGATTGTGTTAGGTATTAAAACTAAATCAATAGAGTTCAGTTATATGATTTAGGTTCTAGGGTTTTGGGATTAGGGTTTAGGGTTTATGATTTAGGTTCTAAGGTTTAGGGATTAGGGTTTACTTGCCTTATGAATGGAGAACTTTCGTATATATTGTGGAATATTAAATAATAATTATCTATATTAAATGGAAATAGTATAATTTTTTGTTTATATGCTGATTTCAAAAAATTCATTTTGTGTATATAATATCTCATTACGTGATAGTATATTTCCTTATGTGATGTACTCTTTTTTTAGGTTCTAAGGTTTCTAATGTTTGATTGTGTTAGGTATTAAAACTAAATCAATAGAGTTCAGTTATATGATTTAGGTTCTAGGGTTTTGGGATTAGGGTTTAGGGTTTATGATTTAGGTTCTAAGGTTTAGGGATTAGGGTTTACTTGCCTTATTAATGGAGAACTTTCGTATATATTGTGGAATATTAAATAATAATTATCTATATTAAATGGAAATAGTATAATTTTTTGTTTATATGCTGATTTCAAAAAATTCATTTTGTGTATATAATATCTCATTACGTGATAGTATATTTCCTTATGTGATGTACTCTTTTTAATAAATTTTTTTTTTGATATATGTGCTGATTTCAGAAAGGTCATTAAGTGTATATAATATCTCACTTTATATAATATTTCCTTCAATGATCTATATAATTTCTACGTATGTAATGTAAATTTGTGGAATTTATGTGAAAACACATAAGGAAGATAAATTTATGTAATATAATTACTTTTTAACCAAATAAATATGATGCAAATTTCGCGCTTTACTAATATATTGTTATTTATATAGTTTTAAAAAATAAAAATCAAACCTCTATATATATCTACCATTGCAGTAATTTTCAATTAACACACGTTCACAATTCTTAAATTTCTGCATCACTTTCATTCAAAATTTCATAATTATGGTGCATCCAATACCTCATGATGTCGCAATTGACACTGAGGTACTGTGGCTTTCAGATTTATTACTGGAAAATCATTTTTTTAGGTTTCCAAGTATCGCAAACAATTTTTACGTCTGTATTTGCTTTCCAATTGATTTATCCGACAATGAACGTTACATGAAATGTTCAGTTACTCTTCCGAGTCATTTTGCAAATGCATCACAAAGGTATGTGCAATTTCAAAAAAAAAATCGCATGTATTTTATTTATTTATATTATGTTTCATTTGTATTGTTATTAGATTTTGTTTAATTATATTACGTATGTACAGGTTTAAAAATGCTTTGGACGAAATGAACACGAGATATAGTCCATGTAAGGCCCACAGCCTTAGAAGCGCTGTCCCCATGCCAACCGGAAACTTCCCAGGAGGTCACCCATCCCAGTCCTACTCCCGCCCTAACACGCTTAACTTCCTAGTTCTTTGTCCTCACTTGAACCAGGAAAAGGAAGAGCTCTTGTTGACATGGGTAGCACTCTAATTCCTTATAATGGATTACAAATCCGGGGTATTACAATCACCCCCACTTAAACCCTTGACGACCTCGTCAAGCCCAAAGACCACCCTCTGGGTCGAGCGACCGTCCATCGAACCAAGCACACTCGTAACCCAGAGTCGGCTCTAATACCATTTGTAAGGCCCATAGCCTTAGAAGCGTTGTCCCCATGCCAACCGGAAACTTCCCAGGAGGTCACCCATCCCAGTACTACTCCCGCCCTAGCACGCTTAACTTCCTAGTTCTTTGTCTTCACTTGAACCAGGAAAAGGAAGAACTCTTGTTGACATAGGTAGCACTCTAATGCTTATAATGGATTACAAATCCGGGGTATTACAGTCCATTCATCTATGAGAGGGATCCTATTCTATTCCCAAATATTCATATGAATTTGGCAGTTTCAAATGTTGTAGGTCATTTCGGTCCTACTCAATTGGCAGGTTTTCATTCGACATTTACGTCCTATAATCCTATAATCCTTATTCTAACACATGCGCATGATCGCTATATACGTATTGATTCATTGTACAATGACGAACACAATTACATAACATGGCGCAACAACCATGTAAATATTTGGAGTGATCGTGAAGGAGGTGATCATATTTTGAAATTTAGTACTAAGTGTGCTGAAGCATGGAAGCTTTCATGTATTTATGAAATGGATAATGAAATGTCCGGAGTTTTACTATGGAGATTTTTGGATTACTTCGCAAAGCTTAATTGTCTACCGTGGCAATACTTACAAGGGAGACAAGATGATGTGAATCCGTCCCATCAAGTCAAGTCCTCCGAGCCAAGGCGCTCACCAAGGCTAGCCAACCATGAGCCTTCAAGCCAAGAAGAGTCTTCAAGCAAAGAAGAAGTCGCACCTATGAGACTCACACGAGCCAAGGCTAGAGAATTGCAAGCCAAGCTCCACCTTGGGCTCGCCACACTTGGGCCTACATCTAGTCATCTAGGAGACTTCTTCTCCTTGATGACTATCTCGGCGCCAAGCATTCCCTAAGTCACTTTCAAGGGCCTTTTGAGGCGTTTTAGTACATGACATTTTTAAGACTTTGGATTAGTATTTCATGCATGTGTTAAGTTATATTTTTGCTGCAAACAAAACGCTTGAGGAAGGCTTGCTAGGGTTATAAGGCCGCCTCCCTCATTTGTTGTTCTTTAGCTTAATTTTGAATCAAAAACACTCTCAAGAGAGATTTCTTCCTTAAGCTCAAGCAATTCGTGCATCTTTGTGAGTCATATCAAAGCTGCTCAATCGCATCCTTGAACCCCCTTGGTGAGTCACATCCAAGCTAGGTTCAAGAACCCCTCCACGACATGGTGAGTCATATCCACCTAGTGAAGGCTATCAATCGGCTCCTCCACCAACCATCACCGCCGCTTCCACCCTTCAAACTACCCTCCATAAGCCACCCTTCCACCACCAAGCGCCTCCCCCAACGCTTCCAAGCCTCCCTCAAATCGCAACCCTAAATCACCCTCCACCGCTAGGGTTTCCACCGAAACCACCCTCACTTCCACCCCCGATATCTCGATGCCCACGTGGGCACCACCAGGCCCCTTCTACACTACCAATCTCAACCTCATCCACCACTACTGCAGCCCAAGTCCGCCGCAAAACGACTCCAACGCCGCCCTGCAGCCCGCTCCCAAAGACGCCTCCCCGGTTTGCCGAAGGGTGACGACCGGCCAAGCACTTGCACCGAAGCTCATCCAAGTCGATCCTTGTCAAGTGGTATCAGAGCCACGCAAGGTTTGGCCATAAAATCTGTGTTTTTAAAGTGCAATTTGCTCATTAGAAGTGCAAGCTTAGGTTGCTAGTTAATTGCTTCCGATTTTTTGCCTTTGTGTGTTGTGTATTGCCCCCATTGTTGACCTTGAAATCCTTTGAGTGCTCCGACTTCTGAACATCATCTGAGGTTGAAGGTGACCGTTGGAGCTCCCTCAAAACCGTAACCCCCTCCCTCATTACACACATTAAACACAAAGCCTTCAATTGCATTTACTAGCACTTACCATATTTGGAAGCAATTATTAGCCCCTCTTTTGCAGCCCTCCTTATCCACGTTTATCTTGATATTGGTGTATATTCTTGCTAGCTAAGTTTCTGCATAAATCAAGCTTTGGACTTAGGTTAAGGGAATATCACTTTTGCATTTCTTGTGGCTAAGACAACACCGAAATTTTGTTAAAAGAAGATTGTTGGTGTGGTTGTTCTCGAAATTTTTTGTGAGACTTTGCTTGTTAATTCAGTATTGTTATAAGCTTCAGAACTTGTAGCTTTCTCAAAAAAAAAAAAAAAAAGAAGAAGAAGAAAAGTGCTCAAGAAAAACCCGGCCTAAATAGGAGAGGCCATAGAAAAAAGTGAGCCATTGAAGAGCAAATTTTCTTTCTTTTCTTTCTTTTGTTTACGTGAGGTGTTGATTTGTTTGTGGTTGCTTGGGTGTGATTGTGGTCGGTACCTTCCTTGCCTTTGATTGTGGTTCCGACTTAGTAGTGAAAATATACACCAATTTTGCCCTACCCACAAACCTAGCTCGTAACCTCACTTGAGCTTGCTATTTCTTGTGAACACTTTGTGCTTGATAAATTCAGATTGTGTGGGCCCTTGTGTGTGCTCAAGGGACCATTTGCTTTGATTTTTTTTTGTGGTTGTGCTTTTAGTGCTTTTGCTAGGTTATCATGGGAGATCACCCTAAGGAATCCAGTGGGGGCAAGTCCGCCTTAACCATCAATGAGCCCCCCCACCTTACAATCTGTGATGGATGCCCTAAGAGGGATAGACAGCCGCCTTGATGGGGAAATAATGACAGCCCAATGAGAGAACCAAGCGGCCATGAGAAGGCTAGAGGCTAGAGTCGAGGCCTCCGAGCACAAGTTGGACGACATGTCAAGGATTTGTGTGAGCATTCTGCCCTCACAAGTGGATGCTCAAACTTCACACAACAAGCCCGGCGACATGGCCATGCCAACCTTGCCCGGTGCCTCCGCCAATCAAGCGCCGGCCAACTCTTCCACTAGTGGTTTCCAAGGTATGACTCTCCCACTTTCTGCGCCTACCACTTCCATATTTCCAGCCATGGCCACTAATTTTTCAGGTCAAGATGTGAGAAAGCTTCATGAAGAGGTGAATGCCACCTATGAGCCGCAAGGGAGCCAAGCTAGGCTCACGGCGCCTCTCACTCTTCCTTTGAGAAGTGTCCAAGGCCGAATGCAAGGCCGAGGCTTGGGGCGTGCAGCTGGACAAGGCGCAAGGGATGATGATATGTTCGAACAAGGAGATAGGTACGGAAGACAACAAGGTCCCTACCTACAAGGAGGCCGAGGCTACTACCCGCCAAGGCATTTTGACTATGAGCAACCAAGGATGCCCAAGGCCAACTTGGACGTGGAGAAGTTTCGCAAGTCGGCTGACCCGGAAGAGTGCCTCAATTGGATCAACAAGACCGAGCAAGTCTTTGATTTCCAAGGCCTCAATGATGCTCAAAGAGTAGCCGTTGCTAGCATCCGCTTTGAGGGCTATGCGGATCAATGGTGGGCCGAGGACAAGGAGGAGAGGGAACAAGCCGGATATGATCCTATTGACACTTGGAAAGAGCTCAAGTTGGCACTCAAACATAGGTTTGTCCCGGAGAACTTCGCAGCCCGGATTCATGAGAGGCTTCAACAACTCAAGCAAGGTACTAGAACCCCAGATGAATATTATAAAGAATTGAAAACTTTGTTGTTTAGATCCGGTATTAAATTTCCTAATGAGTATGTTGTGTCTAAGTTTGTTGAGAATTTGAACCATGATCTTAAGGCAATTGTCACATTGCAACATTTTGCAAGGGGAACCTCGGTGCAAGAGGTCCTCCATTATACTAACCATGTTTATAGGACATTGCCCCAAAAGAAGAGCTATCCACCTAGTTCAGGTTCAAGGCCGTGGAGTAACTCAAGCTCAAGCAACCCCACCTATCCTCCAAGGCGCCAAGAACCAAGGCAAGAAGCCGGCGCCATGCAGCCAAGAAGGGAGCCACCGAGACTATCCCTAACACCGAGAAGGGACGGCGAGCCAAGGACAAGCGAGATCAAGTGTTTCAAGTGCCTAGGCCGTGGGCATATGGCCAAGGATTGCCCCTCTCGCCGCCAAGTGTTGCTCAACACCATAGGGGAATATGAGTCGGATGAGGAATGTGCTAGAGGAGCACGGCATTGTAGAGGAAGAGGAGGAAGAATTGCAAGTCAAGGCCGAGACACAAGGTGAGTGTTTTGTGGTTAAGCGGTCTCTTATAGCCAATGAGGCGCCAACCCCTCCCAACCAAAGAGAGACCATTTTCCACACAAGGTGTCTCATCCAAGGTAAGCTTTGCAACCTTATTATTGATGGAGGTTCTTGTTGCAATATAGTAGACCAAGAGGTAGTGAAAAGGTTTGCTCTCCCTACTATTCCTCATGCTCAACCTTATACTCTTTGTTGGCTGAATTCTAACACCCCTTTGAAGGTTAGTGAACAAGCCAAGATAAGCTTTTCTATAGGAGGATACAAGGATGAGGTCGTGTCTGATGTATTGCCCATGACCGCATGTCATGTCCTCTTGGGAAGGCCGTGGCAATATGATAGGGGAGTGATTCATCAAGGGGTCACCAATGAGTATTCTTTCCATCTCCAAGGTAAGCGAATTACTTTGCACCCTATGGCTCCTCATGAAATTATGGCTGACCATGTTGCTAGGGAGCAAAGAAAATTGCAAAGGGAGAAGGAAGAGAAGAAGCTAGTTTTGGCCAAGCCAAAGGAGGTTCTAATTGCAATCAAGGGAAGTCAAGCTTGCTTTCTTATCATTAGTAAGGAAGTTATGATTTTCAAAGAAGAGCTAACTAGTTTGCCACTTCTTATTGTTTCTCTTTTGCAGGAATATGAGGACTTGTTCCAAGAGGAGGTGCCGCCTGGATTGCCACCAATTAGAGGCATAGAGCATCAAATAGACTTTGTCCCCGACGCCACTCTTCCAAACAAGGCTGCATATAGAGCCAATCCAGCCGAAACCGAGGAGCTACAAAAGCAAGTGCAAGAGCTCCTTGACAAAGGTTATGTGCAGGCAAGTTTGAGTCCTTGTTCGGTTCCTGTTATTTTAGTCCCTAAAAAGGATGGTACTTGGAGGATGTGTATGGATTGTAGGGCTATCAACAACATTACCATCAAGTATAGGCATCCAATTCCTAGACTTGATGATATGCTTGATGAGCTCCATGGTTCAAGCATATTCTCCAAGATTGACCTAAAAAGTGGATATCATCAAATCCGCATGAAAGAGGGGGATGAATGGAAAACTGCATTCAAGACCACCTATGGCTTATATGAGTGGTTAGTTATGCCCTTTGGCTTAACTAATGCTCCAAGCACTTTCATGAGGCTTATGAACCATGTGCTAAGAGCCTTTCTAGGCAAATTTGTAGTGGTTTATTTTGATGATATTTTGGTGTATAGCCGTGGGATAGAACAACATGCTCATCATCTCCAACAAGTCTTAGAGGTCCTAAGAAAAGAGAAGTTGTATGTCAATTTCAAGAAATGCCATTTTTGTTCGGATCATGTGGTTTTTCTTGGTTTTGTTGTATGCAAGGAAGGACTCAAAGTAGATGAGGAGAAGGTGAAGGCAATCAAGGAGTGGCCCACACCAACCACCATGACACAAGTGAGGAGTTTTCTTGGATTGGCCGGATTCTACCGCCGGTTTGTCAAAGAATTTAGCACATTGGCCGCCCCTCTCACCGAGCTTACAAAGAAGAATGTGCCTTTCCTTTGGAGGGAGAAGCAAGAAGAAGCTTTTTGTATCCTTAAGCATAAGCTAACTCATGCTCCTTTACTTTCCTTACCTGATTTTACCAAAACTTTTGAGATTCAATGTGATGCATCAGGGGTAGGACTTGGAGGTGTGCTAATGCAAGAAGAAAGGCCAATAGCTTATTTTAGTGAGAAGCTCAATGGGGCCGAGCTGAATTATGAGACATATGACAAAGAGCTCCTAGCACTTGTGAGGGTCCTACAAACGTGGCAACACTACCTTCTTCCAAGGGAGTTTGTCATACACATAGATCATGAGGCCCTAAAGTTTCTAAGGGGCCAAAGGAAGCTCAACAAGCGTCATGTCAAATGGGTGGAATCCATAGAAGCCTTTCCCTATGTTATCAAACACAAGAAAGGGAAAGAGAATGTAGTGGCAGATGCTTTATCAAGGAGGTATGTTCTTCTAACTTCTCTAGATGCACGCATGCTAGGGTTTGCTTTCATGAAGGATTTGTATGCTTTGGATTTTGATTTTGGTGAATTATATAAAGCATGCATAGACTTAGGAAGCAAAGAACAATTCTATGTGCATGAGGGCTATCTTTTCAAGGGTCCTAGGTTGTGTATTCCTAGTGGGTCTAACCGTAGGTTGTTGGTCCAAGAGGCTCATGGTGGAGGTCTTATGGGACACTTTGGTGTAGCTAAGACTTCCCTCACCCTCAAGGAACACTTCTATTGGCCACACATGCAAAAGGATGTGGAGAAATATTGTGCATCATGTGTGACTTGTAGACAAGCTAAATCTCGGTTGAACCCACATGGCTTGTACACTCCTCTACCTATCCCTCATAGGCCCACATGGCTTGTACACTCCTCTACCTATCCCTCATAGGCCTTGGGAAGACATATCCATGGATTTTGTGCTAGGTCTTCCTAAGACTAAGAGGGGAAGAGATTCCATATTTGTTGTGGTAGATAGGTTTAGCAAAATGGCACATTTCATTGCATGTCATAAAACTGATGATGCCCCTAATGTTGCTAGCCTATTCTTTGAGCATATTGTGAGATTGCATGGCATACCACACACCATTGTTTCTGACCGTGATGTGAAATTTTTGAGCTATTTTTGGAAGTCCTTGTGGGCTAAGTTGGGAACCAAGTTACTTTTCTCTACCACGTGCCATCCATAAACCGATGGGCAAACCGAGGTAGTGAATAAAACTCTTGGTGCCTTGCTTAGGTCTTTGCTTAAGACTAACTTGCATAGGTGGGAATAATGCTTGCCCTTCATTGAGTTTGCATACAATAGGGTCGTCCACTCCGCAACCAAGAAGACGCCATTTGAGGTAGTTTATGGACGCAACCCTACTACTCCCCTAGATTTGGTGCCTTTTGCAATTTCAGGTTCACCAAGTGAAGAAGGCATGGATCAAGCACTCAAGGTCAAGAAGATCCATGAAGAGACAAGGGCCGAGCTAGAGAGGAGGACTATCCAATATGCCAAGCAAGCAAACAAGAAGAGGAAGGAGCTCATCTTGGAGCCGGGAGAGCTAGTGTGGGTGCACCTAAGGAAGGAGAGGTTTCCCACTCTTAGAGACTCCAAGCTCAAGCCAAGGGGAGATAGACCATTTCAAGTTCTTGAACACATCAACAACAATGCTTACAAGGTGGATTTGCCACCTACTTATGGAGTGCATGATGTGTTCAACGTTGCCGACCTCACTCCATACTTGGTGGATGAAGATGAGCAAGGGCCAGATTCGAGGACGAATCCTTTTCAAGGAGGGGAGGATGATGTGAATCCGTCCCATCAAGTCAAGTCCTCCGAGCCAAGGCGCTCACCAAGGCTAGCCAACCATGAGCCTTCAAGCCAAGAAGAGTCTTCAAGCAAAGAAGAAGTCGCACCTATGAGACTCACACGAGCCAAGGCTAGAGAATTGCAAGCCAAGCTCCACCTTGGGCTCGCCACACTTGGGCCTACATCTAGTCATCTAGGAGACTTCTTCTCCTTGATGACTATCTCGGCGCCAAGCATTCCCTAAGTCACTTTCAAGGGCCTTTTGAGGCGTTTTAGTACATGACATTTTTAAGACTTTGGATTAGTATTTCATGCATGTGTTAAGTTATATTTTTGCTGCAAACAAAATGCTTGAGGAAGGCTTGCTACGGTTATAAGGCCGCCTCCCTCATTTGTTGTTCTTTAGCTTAATTTTGAATCAAAAACACTCTCAAGAGAGATTTCTTCCTTAAGCTCAAGCAATTCGTGCATCTTTGTGAGTCATATCAAAGCTGCTCAATCGCATCCTTGAACCCCCTTGGTGAGTCACATCCAAGCTAGGTTCAAGAACCCCTCCACGACGTGGTGAGTCATATCCACCTAGTGAAGGCTATCAATCGGCTCCTACACCAACCACCACCGCCGCTTCCACCCTTCAAACTACCCTCCATAAGCCACCCTTCCACCACCAAGCGCCTCCCCCAATGCTTCCAAGCCTCCCTCAAATCGCAACCCTAAATCACCCTCCACCGCTAGGGTTTCCACCGAAACCACCCTCACTTCCACCCCCGATATCTCGAGGCCCACGTGGGAACCACCAGGCCCCTTCTACACTGCCAATCTCAACCTCATCCACCACTACTGCAGCCCAAGTCCGCCGCAAAACCACTCCAACGTCGCCCTGCAGCCCGCTCCCAAAGACGCCTCCCCGGTTTGCCGAAGGGTGACGACCGGCCAAGCACTTGCACCGAAGCTCATCCAAGTCGATCCTTGTCACAAGAGGTTATTAATATATCTGATGAAGATGAAATATACAATGAAGGAGAAGATAGTGGAGAAGAAGTCGATGGATCAGAAGATGATGAAGAAGAAGAACCTTTTGAGGAAGATAATGAATAATAGGATAGTCTGGATTTTAATTGTTTGTTTTTAATTTAAATCTATTCAGTTTTCCAATTTTCATTATGTTTTTTAATGTAATACACTGATTCTGTAT
Organism: Rheum nobile; assembly: GCA_027886185.1. NCBI lineage: Eukaryota > Viridiplantae > Streptophyta > Magnoliopsida > Caryophyllales > Polygonaceae > Rheum > Rheum nobile. The sequence continues at coordinate 857,665 of WOAB01000363.1, read as the reverse complement.
TACATTATTATGAATTTTATGAGGATGTTTTGTTTAGTTAAATTTGTTTAGTTCAATTCAGTAATTTGAATCTATTGAAGTTGTCAATTTGTTTAGTTCAATTCAGTTTTCCAATTTTCATTATGTTTTTAAGTTGGGTTTAAATTAAAAACATGACTGAATTATTTAATTTTGTTATATTACTCATTAGTTATTGCATATAACAGGTGAATATTATTTTTGGTGAAATTTGTAAAGACATATAAAAGGCTGAATCAGAAGAGAAGAGAAACGTAGATAAAGATTTAAAATTTTATATGTATATATATTACTTATTACCATAAGATCTTTTTGTTGTTTAATTTATAGATATAATCATTTTATAAAATTAATTTAAGTCAAATAATATTCTGTCATGATTAGTTTCTTTAATTTGACAAGAAAAATATATACTCATGCAGACTTCTATAATTAAAAGTTTTATTGGACTGCATTTTTTTAAGAAATGGTAAGTCATACATAAAAAAATGTTTATTATCCAGTGTAATATAAATTTAATTCCATATATGATTTCATAATCAGTTGATATATGATTTAAAAAATATTAACTTATATAATGAGCGAAATTTTGTGAAATTTGAAAAGACAAATATAAAAGGGTGGACCAAGAGAGAGGAGAATCATAAATAAAGTTTTTATTTTATATGTATATATATACTTTCAACTAACCTAATTCGAATGCCAAATAAAACGAATGTATGTATTGGTTATGATAAGATCTATTTAAAAATAGAAAACGTATCTAGGTTATGGTTACGATAAGATCTTTTTATGATTTAATTTATAGATATAATACTTTTAAAACAATTCATTTAAGTCAAATAACAGTTAGTAATAATGAGTTTATTAAAACAAAAAATGGGATTGCGATTTTTCAGAAAATGGCAAGTTGTACATAAAAACTGTTTATTATCCAGTGTATGACAATTTAAATTCCATATATGATTGGAGAATCAGTTGATATATTTATAGTTAATTATTTTTGGGTATTGTAATCATAACTTCAATAAGTGAAAAATCGGAATTAATCATATTTATAAATATATACTATGGAACCAGAAGATTGCAGGAGTTCTGTGTGTTCAGTTTTTCAAGTTGTTCGATACAAAAATCTCAGAAGTTGTTCACTTGGAAGAGGTATCAAAACTAAAAGGTATTGTTTATTTTTGTGTTGTTCGATTTCTAATGTTTGATTGTCTTAGGTATTAAAACTAAATCAATAGGGTTCAGTTATATGATTTAGGTTCTAGGATACTGAAAACATGCAATAAAACTAATATACTATTGTTCAGTTATATGATTTAGGTTCCAGGTTACTAAAAACATGCAATAACACTAATATACTAAGTACTCGAATGTTTGATTGTGTTAGGTATTAACACTAATTCAATAGCAGAGGTAGATATATGATTTAGGTTCTAGGATACTGAAAACATGTAATAAAACTAGTATACTATTTTTCAGTTATATGATTTAGGTTCCAGGTTAGTGAAAACATGCAATAATACTAATATACTAAGTACTCTATGAGACTAATAATAAGAACTTAAATCTAAAGACTAATTCTTGGCGTACCTGTATGTCTTCCATACATATGCAATAACAATCCAATTTTTTTTTATGATTCAAGTCTGGACTCACACACATCAGTCCTATACCCAAAATAAATAATGTATATTAGGTAAACGATTTATAAAATACATTAATTATCACAACTTAAGTATTAAAACATAGAATATGACCTTATTGTATATCTTGAATCACTGTACTATAATAGATGTATTAATTGGAGGACAAATGCTAAAACCTGTTATTTCATGTGAACAAAATTCAGTAAATATTTTTATGTTAATGATCAATTAAATATAGTCTTAACATTAGAGTAGGAGGCATACCCTTAGATGTTTCAGTTTAGGCTAGGGTTTAAGTCTTTGCTTAAGTGTCCAATCCAATTCCACATGGAATTCCTATAAGAAAAATACAATGGTAAGTACATAATATATTTATAATAATGAACTAAGTATTATATTACTTTTAAAGAAAAATAATCGTGACCTGGAAGTACATCTTCGATTAAACAAGGAGAAGGTGTAGCATATTTCTTAGGTTGAAACCTGTAAAGTAAAATGAGGAGAAAGTGTCAAAAAAGTTATAAATCAAAATGAAGCAAAATGAAATTATCTAAATTGACTTTAGATATAGTTGATGATTGTAGGGATACCTGCATAACTTCCTCCAGCAAAAAAACATTATCCTTGAAGGTCTTTTTTTTGTACCTGAACCTATTCGGAAGTGGAAAGTGCTTCTGTGTGTTCAGTTTTTCAAGTTGTTCGATACTAGGAGTCTTACAAAAATCTCAGAAGTTGTTCACTTGGAAGAGGCATTTAAACTAAAAGGTATTGTTTATTTTTGTGTTGTTCGATTTCTAATGTTTGATTGTGTTAGGTATTAAAACTAAATCAATAGGGTTCAGTTATATTATTTAGGTTCTAGGATACTGAAAACATGCAATAAAACTAATATACTATTGTTCAGTTATATGATTTAGGTTTCAGGTTACTGAAAACATGCAATAACACTAATATACTAAGTACTCGAATGTTTGATTGTGTTAGGTATTAAAACTAAATCAATAGCAGGGGTAGATATATGATTTAGGTTCTAGGATACTGAAAACATACAATAAACTAATATACTATTTTTCAGTTATATGATTTAGGTTCCAGGTTACTGAAAACATGCAATAATACTAATATACTAAGTACTCTATGAGACTAAGGATACCTGCATAACTTCCTCCAGGGGTAGATATATGAACTAAGTATTATATTACTTTTAAAGAAAAATAACTGTGACCTGGAAGTACATCATTAATTAAACAAGGAGAAGATGTAGCATATTTCTTAGGTTGAAACTTGTAAAGCAAAATGAGGAGAAAGTGTCAAAAAAGTTATAAAGCAAAATGAAGCAAAATGAAATTATCTTAATTGACTTTAGATATAGTTGATGATTGTAGGGATACCAGCATAACTTCCTCGAGCAAAAAAACATTATCCTTGAAGGTCTTTTTTTTGCACCTGAACCTGTTCGGAAGTGGAAAGTGCTTTTGTATTAAGCCTCGAAGACAAATAAGTTTAACAAAATCAGATTTTTAAACTCATACACATAGAGAAAAAGATATAGAGAGATGGAGAGAGATAGAGATAGAGATAGAGACAATGAGACAGAGAACTTATATTTTAAATGTAAAGATGAAGGTCTTCTTTGTTGGATCTGAAAAGCGTCAATCTCTCTACATGTTATTAAACAATGTAAATAAATAAAAAATACCAGATCTGTAAATAAACATAAGGGATAAACTCTAACAGAAGACTCACCTATAAAAGAAAGGTTGTGCAACAGAGTGATTGAAAGTTTAAGGTCTTTTTTGAAGTGTTTGTTTTGGATCTCAAATCTTAGAAGAATGAAAGAGTAGGTGTGACCTTTATAGAGAGGAACAATATAGATAGTTTTCCATTGTTTTGAATCAATGGATCTGGAAGGTTTCAATAAGAAACAGACAGTTTTGAAGGAGGACCACAAGGAGGCGAATTATAGAGAGGAACAGTATAGATAGTTTTCATCGTGTAAAAACTGCTATGCAAAATATCCAAACAAACCTTAAACCGTAGTCCTTGGTAAGTAAAGGTCGAACCCACAGGGAGGCGAATTCTGTCTATGTATGCAAATTATGTGTCAAAGCAAAGTAACCAAAGGGGGGTTTTGTATGTTTTAATGAATCTAAGCATGCAAAAGTAAACAAACTAAAAGTTGATGAATTCAGTGATGGGAAAAGCACTTAGTCAAACAACATCCACTATTCGTATGACAAGTTGATCATAGATAATCATTCAAAATCTCATGCAATGGAAATTCCAATTCCTTTTCAGATATAACTAATAGCACAACCAGATACTATTAGCACTAACTAATTAAATAACCCTAAAACTATCAAGATTCAGTTTAACAACAGCCTTACGGATATGAATATAGTTGGAAACAATTCTAGCATAAAACAACCAGCTTTTATCCTAGAATGTAAATCAGTTCTCTTCTGCATAAGACTAGCACAACCAGATACTAGTACGATGCAGTTGCTACTCTGAAATAGATATGCTCAACCAGTAACAATCTAAATCTAGCAATAGATCAATAACAACAAACCCTAGTTGATCAGACTAGAAATTATCAATATCAATCATAAGCAATCAAGCAAGAGAATAGATAAAATCCATGCAATAGATTAAGAACGAGAATCTCACAACTGAATCAAAACGAAAGCTTCAGCGTCTGACTAAGCCAGGGAGGCTTAGTTCTTCATAACAAAAATACGTAGAATGAAAATTAGGGTTCAAGAGATTGGCTCATTGGCAAACAAGCCTTTCTCTACCCTTAAATACTAAAGGAAACAAAGTCTGAATTAACCTAAAACGAAATAATAAATCATAATAAAATAATGCAAAATAAAGCAAATAAGGAAACGACTCGGCGGACTTCTGAACAGCGGCGGCGGGCACTGCAACCTCCACGGCGGGCGCCGTAATGGCGGCGGGCGCCGCATTTCCACGGCGGGCGCCGTGGCCAAGTCGTAGCCATCGTTGTTGGGAGGGTTTAGGCGGCGGTCGCCGTGGCTTCTGCGGCGGGCGCCGTAAGGTACTTCCTCCGAAGTCTTTGTCTCTTCAGCTCCTTGGCGTCTACTTCTGGTGGCTTCCTCCTCAGTGTCTACTATGATCTCCAAAACGGCTCAAACACCTCCAAATACACCAACTTCGCCCCCAAACGCCATACACATGAATGTGTCTAAATCTACCCAAATGGCACCAATAAAACCTCTAATGACTCTTGGTTAAGCCCTACAAAGTAGTGCTTATCAAACTCCCCCATGCTTAGACCTTTGCTCATCCACGAGTAAACTAATAAAGAGCCTACTCCTCCAATGTAGCATCCAAGGTCTCAGGAAGCATATCCTCCAACTAAGAGTCACCTAACCCATGCCAAGCTCCTAGCACCACTCTCATTTACAACACATCAACAACTCAACAAGCTTAAGGGGCAAACAGAGTACTTCCCCCAAGCTAAACCCGGACATCCAATAGCGTGAGTAACCTCTAATCCTAGCCTCCATCTATTGCTCCTTATGCCTCCCAGAGTGACCTACCCGACAATCCTTCTTTGTCTCCTCTTCTTATGACGCCTCGCCAATAATAATGAGAAATCCTAAAATCACTCTTCTTCTTTTCGCTCATTTTGCCAAGGCGCCCTTTCGGGTTTTCACCAAGCCACTCATTTCATTTTTCAATAGATGTGCTCACATACACTCACGTCACTCTTGACCACATATTACCCCAGCCTAATGCTGGTCCAAGCCACCTGCTTATTACCTAGGCCGCCCTTTCGGGTTTTCGGCCTATCCCAGGATTTCAATTTCAGCCTTTTATCAAATTTTTGGCTCTTTTTCATTTTTTTCTTTTCCTCAACAACGTGGCAAGTATATAACTCTCCCCCATGCTTAAACATTGCATTGTCCTCAATGTAATGAAAGACAAAAAGAATAGAAGCACAGGGAAAAGCAAAAAAATTAACTCACAACGTTGTCGAGATGGCTTGGACACGGAAGGTGTCGCTAGCGGTCTTCTCAATAAATTTCCATGTCACGGGTGTCGGCATCAACGCCATAATCTTCATCTACCGTGCAACCATAGGGATCCACTGTGCGGTGTGGTGGTTATGTAGGAAAGCAGGGCTGCACGGCCTTTAACTCCATCAGCACCTACCATGCAACCATAATGAATCACTGTGGTGAATGAGTGGTCGATCAAGGGAACGGGGTTGCATGGCCTTAAAAAATGGGCTCAGATGTCATCGTGGTTGGGCCCTGGTGTATCTCCTCTCCAGCTGTCGACTGCAGGGCCACCATCGTTGCCAAATGAATGTAGGGTGAATGTATTCCTCCGTTAGCAACATGATGTGCACCTCTCGTGGGAAATCTGGACAGGCCGGTAAAACTTTTTTTTAAATAATTTTTCTCCCTGTTTAAGGTTTTTTCGGGGTAATTTTTTTTTTTTTTGAAAAAATAAACGAACCTGAGAATGGCGGCGATCGCCGTAATTAAACGGCGGTCGCCGTCATTTGCCGCAAGCAAAGTGAACGAGGGAGGTGATTTACGGCGGACGTCGTAAGCTAGGCGGCGGGCGCCGTGAACTCCTTCTTCACTTTGAAACGCTTCCTGCAGGTTAGTTCGACACATAAATGAAAAACTAAAAGGAAAAACAAAAGAAAATGACTAAGGGAAGGAAAATAAACTACCTAACATCGGGTTGACTCCCGATCAGCGCCTTAGTTAATGTCGTTGGCTCGACATACTACTCGAACATCCTCAATCCATATCGTCAGGCTCTTTAGGAACCTTCTTAATCCATACCTCCTTCCTGAACCAGTTATGGAAAGGTTTGAACCTTAGACCATTCTTCTTCTTCTTCAGCGGCCCCTCCATCTTGACCTTTACTTAGATCGATCAGGGGGGTGTTTAACCTCAACTTCAGGGACCTGCATCACAGATGGAACGAGCTTCTCGCTCGGAGTTAGCAGTAAAGGCGATTTGCCTGGTATCTCCAGAGGAGGCTTATAGTCAGCGGCCAACTTAGTGATGACTTCCTGCGAGTTAGTAAATGAAGCAGAAACCAAGCTAGAATCAACAATGAGAGATTGCGTGTCATCTAGGCGGTCCTCATCAAAAACAACTTGTACCACAGGCTCAAGTTCATCAATTGCACACAGAGAACGATCATCAGAAGGATATTTCATGGCTTCATAGATATTATAATTAATGGTTTGGCCATCAAATTCCATAGTCAAGGAACCAGTACTCACATTAATCTTAGTATTGGCGGTTTTCAGGAAGGGCCTCCCTAACAGAATAGGGGCTGTATGCTTATCATGTTCCATATTAAGCACATAGAAATCAGCAGGAAAAGTAAGATCACCAACCATAACCAAAACATCCTCTACTATCCCTATAGGACACACACTAGATCGATCAGCTAACTGAATGAAAATATTGGTTGCATGCATGGGTCCTAATCGTAAGGATTCACAAAGAGATGAAGGTAAAACATTGATGGAAGCACCCAAATCTAGCATAGCCTTATTGAACTTGGTACCTCCAATAGTAATAGGGATGGTGAACATACCTGGGTCACCACACTTCTTAGGTAAGTGCTTCTGAAATACAGCAGAGACATGTTCGCTTACCTTCACCTTCTTCTTGTTGTTCCTGTCCTGGTTTCTCTGTGTTGTGCACATCTGCTTCAAGAACTTGGCATAACGAGGGACAGACTTGATCAAATTTAGGAGAGGGATGTTGACCTCAACGTTTCTGAACATCTCAAACATGTCCTTGTCCTGCGCAAGTAGCTTGGTACGCTTCAGAGCAGACGGAAATGGTGCAACAGGCTTCCAATCAGGAAAAATCGGAGGTTCATACTTCTTCTCAGCCTCAGGATCAGCTTCGGAGGGGCGGCGATCGCCGTAAGAAGGACGGCGGTTGCCGTGAACATCATCAGAAAGTTCGGGATTTGGCTCACCGTCACGGCGGTCGCCGTTCTCTGGACGGCGGTCGCCGTAATCGCGGCGGTCGCCGCCATTTATGCGGCGGTCGCCGTAATTCTCTTCGGATACATCGAACGTGGGATCACCTGGGCGGCGGTCTCTGTGATTTAGGCGGCGGTCGCCGTCTTTTATTTCCTCCAAATCCGAACTGTCTTCTTTAGCTTCTTCAGTATTGCTTCCTTCAAGCCTTTTTCCACTCCTCAGAGTTACAGCACTGACATTCCTAATGTTCGGGTTCACTTTCGTTTGAGATGGAAGTTTACCAGAGACCTTTGCGTCAAGCTTGCTCACCACTTGAGAAATTTGACCAAATTGTCTTTCCAAATTCTGAATGCTAGCTTGTGTAGTTTCTTGGAATTGCAATTGGTTCTTAGTCAACTTAGCAATATTGTCATTGAGATTGGCGTTGCTCTGCATGAGCATCTTCATCATGTCATCCATAAAGTGTGAAGAGTTCGAGCTCTGCCCTTGAGGTTTTACCACATATGGTTGCCTAGATAGTTGAGGATTACCCTGTTGTTGCACTTGACCTTGATTCTGTTCTGGGTCTCTCCATCTGAAGTTGGGATGATCCCTCCAACCTGGATTGTAGCCTCTGCTGATATCCTCCTACACGATTCACTTCCTCTTGTAGAGTAGGACATGAATCAGTAGGATGCAAGTCGTCATGACAGATCTCACAGGCCTTAGCCTGCTGAGGTGTACCTTTCAGCTTCAGGCGCCTCACCTCCTCTCTCAGCACATCAAAATCAGCCTGATCAATCATTGACTGAGAACTAACAACTACCAAGCTTTGGGAACCTCTCCCACTGTACTGTCTAGAGTCATCAGCCAGAGTAGCAAATATCTCTAGAGCTTCTTCGTAAGTCCTCTTCAGAATATTCCCACCACATGAATAATTCATCATCCGACGATCATCTTCACGGAGTCCTCCATGTAAATAGAGAATTAGATCATGTTTTTCGTACCCATGGTAGGGACAACTCTTCACCAGTTTCTTGAAGCGCTCATAATAATCATAGAGAGACTCATTAGACAGTTGCTCCATGTTGCAGATCTTCTTCTTGATCTGATTGGACTTGATTGCCGGAAAGTATTTATCAAGAAACACCTTCTTCAAATTCACCCAAGTAGTGATGCTCCCTGGTGGTAAAGAATGATGCCAGTCTTTAGCAGAATCCTTCAGAGAAAAGGAAAAGACTCTCAACCTCATCTGATCTTCAGTAATCTCAGATGGCCTCATATTGGTGTAGACCTCAAGGAACTCATCCAGGTGCTGAATCGGATCCTCAAGGGGAGTTCCACTGAATTTTGGGAGTAAATGAACTACTCTTGTCTTGAGCTCAAATTTAACCCCATCACCTAGGGCAGGGAATTGCACAGCACGAGTTGGTTGCTCCAAGTTAGGAGCTGTCAAAGATTCCAGAGTAACACGGGCTGCCATTGTATCAGCTTCCTGAAGTAGCAAATTCGCAGCCCTGTGAGCTTGAAGGAAAGTTCTTTCGATTTCTGGATAAAAAACTAGAGGTAGATTATTAGTAACATGGGTGTGAACCATAAGATAGGTACACACCAAGATTGGCACACAAATCACACACACAAAATAGATTATTGCCTCCCCGGCAACGGCGCCAATTTGATAACAAGTTTTCGTCGTGTAAAAACTGCTATGCAAAATATCCAAACAAACCTTAAACCGTAGTCCTTGGTAAGTAAAGGTCGAATCCACAGGGAGGCGAATTCTGTCTATGTATGCAAATTATGTGTCAAAGCAAAGTAACCAAAGGGGGGTTTTGTATGTTTTAATGAATCTAAGCATGCAAAAGTAAACAAACTAAAAGTTGATGAATTCAGTGATGGGAAAAGCACTTAGTCAAACAACATCCACTATTCGTATGACAAGTTGATCATAGATAATCATTCAAAATCTCATGCAATGGAAATTCCAATTCATTTTCAGATATAACTAATAGCACAACCAGATACTATTAGCACTAACTAATTAAACAACCCTGAAACTATCAAGATTCAGTTTAACAGTAGCCTTACGGATAGGAATATAGTTGGATGCAATTCTAGCATAAAACAACCAGCTTTTATCCTAGAATGTAAATCAGTTCTCTTCTACATAAGACTAGCACAACCAGATACTAGTACGATGCAGTTGCTACTCTGAAATAGATATGCTCAACCAGTAATAATCTAAATCTAGCAATAGATCAATAACAACAAACCCTAGTTGATCAGACTAGAAATTATCAATATCAATCATAATCAATCAAGCAAGAGAATAGATAAAATCCATGCAATAGATTAAGAACGAGAATCTCACAATTGAATCAAAACGAAAGCTTCAACGTCTGACTAAGCCAGGGAGGCTTAGTTCTTCATAGCAAAAATACGTAGAATGAAAATTAGGGTTCGAGAGATTGGCTCATTGGCAAACAAGCCTTTCTCTACCCTTAAATACTAAAGGAAACAAAGTCTGAATTAACCTAAAACGAAATAATAAATCGTAATAAAATAATGCAAAATAAAGCAAATAAGGAAACGACTCGGCGGACTTCTGAACAACGGCGGCGGGCGCTGCAACCTCCACGGCGGGCGCCGTAATGGCGGCGGGCGCCGTGGCCAAGTCGTATCCATCGTTGTTGGGAGGGTTTAGGCGGCGGTCGCCGTGGCTTCTGCGGCGGGCGCCGTAAAGTACTTCCTCCGAAGTCTTCGTCTCTTCAGCTCCTTGGCGTCTACTTCTGGTGGCTTCCTCCTCAGTGTCTACTATGATCTCCAAAACGTCTCAAACACCTCCAAATACACCAACTTCGCCCCCAAACGCCATACACATGAATGTGTCTAAATCTACCCGAATGGCACCAATAAAACCTCTAATGACTCTTGGCTAAGCCCTACAAAGTAGTGCTTATCACCCATATTTTGTTGTTTCTGGATAAGGAATCTAAGTTGCCAACCACTACAGATATTGATAAGGTCATCTCGGCTGAAATTCCACACCCAACAGAGGATGCTGATTTATACTAGGCGGTGACAAATTTCATGATGCATGGTCCATGCGGAGCTTCTAATCCATCCTCTCCATGTATGGCAGATGGAAAGTGTATAAAGTACTTTCCAAAACAATTTGTTGAACATACGTTTGTTGATGAAGATGGTAGAAATCGAAAAGAGTGGAGTTCCCCTTGATAATCGGTATGTGGTTCCTTACAATGCATTTCTTCTCCTAAAGTACAATGCACATATAAACGTTGAATGGTGCAACCGATCGGGCTCTATCAAGTATCTGTTCAAGTACATAAATAAAGGGCATGATCGCGTCACTGTTGCAAGAACAAGATCTGATGCAAACAATTTCGGTGATGATGACATGGATGAAATAAAAAACTACTATAGTTGCCGCTATATATCGGCGTGTGAAGCTGCTTGGAGGATTTTCGGCTTTGATATTCATTACATGACTCCTGCTGTTCAACGGTTGAATTTGCACCTTCCTGGTGAGGAAAGAGTTTTATTTGATGATGATGATCCTATTGATGCCGTCTTAAATGATCAGGAAAGTGAAAAATCAATGTTTCTGCAATGGATGGCATCTAACAAGAAGTTTCCAGAAGGTAAAGATTTGACATATTCTGAATTTCCAGATAAATTTGTTTGGGTACCTTCATCTAGACATTGGATAAAACGTGATAAACGTGGTTCAGTTGGAAGGATTTATCATGTACCTCCAGGTAGTGGCGAGAAGTACTATCTTAGAATTATGTTGAATCATATTAAAGGACCAACATGCTACAAAGATTTACGGACTGTTGAGGGTATAGTTTATTCTACATTTAAAGAAGCTTGCTATGCATTGGGGTTGTTAGATGATGACAGAGAATACATAGACGGGATAACTGAAGCAAGTTTTTGGGGATCGACACACTACATTAGGAGTCTATATGTATTTCTTTTGTTGTCTGATAGCATGTCAAAGCCAGAGTTTGTTTGGGAACGAACATGGAGGCTTCTAGCAGATGATATTGTCAACAAACATAGGAGAATTCTACGAATTGAGGGTATGCATTTCATTATTGATGTTTACATGATCACAATCTTAACTGCATTTGATTTACTCTTGCATGTAGATATTGTAATCATTTAATTGTAGTGATACGTGCATGCTATATATATGCAGATTTGCATCTAACAGATGATCAACTACAAAACTACGCTCTTGCCGAAATTGACAAGTTATTACAACAGAATGGTAGTAGTTTGAGTCACTACAAAACCATGCCTCCTGTAGATTCAAGTCTCATGTCTGAAGGTGTCAACAAGCTTATACAAGATGAACTACGATATGACACAACAATTCTAGCCGAGGAGCATGCACAATTACTTTCTACATTTACAATGGAACAGAAATGGGTTTATGATGAGATCATGAATGTTGTTATATCAAATAACGGGGGTGTCTTCTTCTTATATGGTTATGGTGGAACAGGCAAAACTTATTTATGGAGGGAACTTTCGTCGGGTATAAGGTCAAAAGGTGAAATAGTATTATTCAACTAAGGGATTATGGCTAGAGATATGTGAGCGCTATCATCAAAGTAGCTGTCGGCTCATTTATCAGCTCAAACAGGAATTGGCAAAGGTATGTCAAGTGAGCTTAACTATGACAGCCTATTTTGTCAAACTTAAGAATATATGGGATGAATTACAGAATTTAAATGGATATCCTATATGCACATGTGGTGGTATTGCTCAATGTAAATGTGGAATCCTTGCTCGTGTGTTGGAAATGGACAATCAGTCCAAAGTTATGGATTTCTTGATACGGTTGAATCCTGATTTTGAATCAGTCAAAAGTCAGATCCTAGCACATGAGCCTTTGCCACATGTCAACAAGGTGTATCACACTGTTCTACAAGTTGAAAAACAAAAGCAAATTACTCGGTTTGATACTGCTAGTTAGAGAGCATTTCTGGCTAATCAATCCACTAAGAATCCTAATTCTAGTGAGGGAACTAGTGCTCATGTTGGCAGTAAGTGAGATTATAGAAAGGCAAAGGGGGAAAAGCGTGTGTGTACACATTGTAAAGAGGAAGGTCACCTCTATGAGCAGTGTTTTGAGCTTATTGGCTATCCGGATTGGTACAAAGGGAAGTGTGGCAAGCGAGGGAGTAAAGTTGCTGCTCAGGTTGAAAGCAACACTCATGTGGTTTCAGATAGTTCTTTGGACAACGTGACTACTCCTAAATAGCTTGGTTTTGATCAGAAATTTGTGGAGGCAGTGAGTAGCCTCACCTCTACTTTTCAACAGGTTATGAAGGCTTTCCGACCAGAGCCAAGGGCCATGACAATGACTCGTCCTAGTATGTCCTCTATGGATTACTCAGGTAAACATGCTCTTACTTCTATTACTAATACAGGGATGTGTGATGAGTGGATTGTGGACAGTGGAGCCACAGACCACATGACTTCACATCTTGAGTTTCTTTCCAAGCATATAGAACTGGATTTTCCTATTCATATTCTGTTGCAAGATTGGACTTCCAAGTCAGTACAAGTGGTTGGGACTGTATACTTGGATAATGGTCTAGTGCTTGATGATGTCTTATTTGTTCACGCGTTCAAGTATAATTTGCTCTTAGTCAGCAAATTAAACAAAACTTGGGGTGTTTACACACTATTTTTTGAAGATAATTGCATATTGCATGACCTCAAAACTAAAACAAATATAGCCGTGGGACAACAAAGGGTAGGACTGTATAAGTTGCGAGCTGATTGCTGTTCAAGGAGCAGGATTATTGGTTGTTGTTCTGAAAACTTTACAGTTAATGATTCTGTTTTGCTTCTTCATAAAAGAATGGGGCATGTCTCTCATTCAAAACTACTTCATTTTCCTCATTGTAAAGCACAAGCTGGTGCTCCCCTGCATTGCGACATTTGTGCATTGGACAAATTTCATAGGTTGCCTTTTCCCAAAAGTGACAGTCATGCATCTAAGTGTTTTGATTTGCTACATATTGACCTCTGGGGTCCTTATAGAACAACTACTTTGAATGGTGCATCTTGTTTTCTTACTATTGTTGACAATCATAGCCGATCGACTTGGACATTTCTGGTGTATAATAAGCAGAAAATCAGTCAGGTGCTCAAGGATTTCTTTGCATACGTAAAGAATCAGTTTGGAGTTGTGCCCAAGCAAATTCGGTCCGATAATGGGACTAAAATTGTTAATTGGGAATGTCATCGACTTCTAGCTGACCTTGGCATCATTCATCAACGAAGCATGGTTTATACGCCACAACAGAATGGCATAGTCGAGCGAAAGCATCGTCATTTGCTTGACATAGCTCGAGCTTTGCGATTACAGGCTAATCTCCCATTGGAATTTTGGGGGAAATGCATACTCACGGCCACCTACTTAATTAATTGAATGCCAGTTGCTAAGATCAACGGGAAGACACCATGTGAGATTTTGCTAAACAAAATCCCTTCTTATGATCACCTAAGGATACTAGGATGTCTATGTTATGCGGGTGTTCCAAAGAAGAGCACTGATAAGTTTGCTCCACGAGGAAGGCGTTGTGTGTATATTGGTTATCCGCCGCATCAAAAGGGATACAAGGTCTACGATCTTGACACTAAATCTGTATTCTTCAGTCGTGATGTGGAGTTTGAAGAATCTATTTTTCCTTTCACAATCACATAAATGGATCCCATTCCTGTGCAAACTTCCTCTAGAGTTTTTCCTACTGCAGAACCATTACTGGATGATAGTCAATTTACTGAGATTGACTATCCTGCTACTTTCCCTGCATCATCTTCTTTTTTGCCTCCTGAATCTTTAGAGTCTGTTGCACCTATTCTTGCATTGAGACGATCTACATGGACTCGTGTTGAGACTGTATGGTTGCAAGATTATGTGGTTAGTAATGTCAAATTCGATTATTTTGTTTCTCTTGCCCAGGCCATGGCTACAATTGAACCTTATAGATTTACTGAAGCACAAAAGGATCCAAAGTGGGTTGAAGCAATGAACAAAGAATTGATTGCTCTAGAAACAAATGACACCTGGGAGTTGACTGTCTTACCTCCAGGTCAGAAACCTATTAGCTCTAAATGGGTTTACAAAATTAAGTTCCATAGTGATGGATCTATTGAACGGTATAAGGCGCGATTGGTCATTAAGGGATTCATCCAAAAGCTTGGCAAAGATTATAAACATACGTTTTCTCCAGTGGCCAAGTTGCCCACTGTACGTACTTTTATTGCCTTGGCTGCCTCCAAGACTTGGCCTATTTACCAACTTGACGTGAATAACGCTTTTCTACATGGATGTATTGATGAAAATATCTATATGACACCACCAGAAGGGTATGACAAGGGCAAACCAGGTGAGGTTTGCAAACTGAAGCGCTCACTGTATGGGATTAAACAAGCATCGCGCCAATGGAACCTTGAACTATGTCAGTTTTTGGTTGCTCATGGGTTTATTCAATTGAAACATGATTACTCTCTATTTCTTCGGGTACGTGGTGTCTCTTTCACTTCTCTCCTCGTCTATGTTAACGATATTTTACTGACCGAGACTGATTCTCTTGCTATTGACAACATCAAAAAGGCAATTGCACGCTAAATTCACCATCAAGGACCTTGGTTTGGCCCGATATTTTTTAGGCATGGAACTCTACCGTGATGAGTTTGGGATTTCCCTTAGTCAGCGTAAGTATACTGCTGATATACTTAAGGATTCCAATATGACTTCCAGTAAGCCAGTTTCTTTTCCATTTCCCACTGGTTTGAAACTCAATGCCGATACTGGTGCTCTCCTTGATGATCCAAAACAGTATCGCAGGCTTGTGGGCAGATTGTTATATCTCTCTCTCTTTGACAGGGCTTGATTTGTCCTACTCCATTCAGCATCTCATCCAATTTGTGTCGATGCCTCGTCTTCCTCACTGGCAAGCAGCACAACATTTGCTTCGGTATTTGGTTGGAACTTCCTCTCATGGTCTATTCTATCCAGTGCAGTCCACCTTAAAGGTGGTGGGTTTCACTGATGCCGACTAGGGGTCTTGCTTGACCACTAGCCGTTCCCTTATGGGCTATTGTGTTTTCCTTGGGCATGCCTTAGTCTCATGGAAAACTAAGAAACAGGCCACGGTGTCTCGTTATTCCGTGGAGGCAGAGTATCGTAGTATGGAGGCTACCACTGCTGAACTCTTATGGGTCAGTTATATGTTGTGGGATTTGCACATTCCAGTTTCCCTGCCCGTTACCTTGTTTTATGACAACCGTGCAGCGCAACTGATGGCTGCCAATCCATGCTACCATGAACGGACCAAACATTTGGATATCGACTGTCATTTCACCCGGGATCAAATTCAATCCGGTTTCCTTCAAACCTCTTATATACCGTCTTCTCTTCAGTTGGCGGATCTAATGACCAAGGTCTTTCTCAGGCTTAACATTCCTTTCTGTTGTCCAAGATGAACTTCCATAGTGTTTCATCTTGAGGAGGAGATGTTGGAATATTGATCATTATTGCATCGATAGATTAGCGTAGTGGGCCACGAGGCCCACTACTGTCCGAATAAGTGGGTTGTGAGGCTGCGTCCACTTGTCCTTAGAGTCGGAGCTACAAAGGCGTGGGGCCACTAAAGATGATTTGGCACTTTCTCATTGGCTGATTCATTAGTCGGTTTAAGAGTTGTTTGTTTGCTTTTAGGTGGTTACAGATATTTTCCGTTGTAGCTTTTCATTCTGTTTTTTCCTCTGTCTCTCTTGAGAGATTGTTCACTAAACATCCATTGTTGTTTCTTATGCAAGCTAAGTAACTATGTTGGTTACTTGATTGTTGTTCTATTCTTGCTTCAAACTAACGTCATCTTTTGATCTGGAATTTCCACACAAATCTTCCCACAAATCCTCTCAATCCCTCTCCTTCTGATCATGGTTCTAAGTACAACTTACTGGATTTGGAGTCTCCTCTCCCAGATCCAGTCTCCTCATAAAAAATCGGGTTCCTTCTTTGTGGAATCGTCACCAATTTTACGATTGATCACCAAAAATCTAGATCTAGTACTCTCTCATTTCTCCTTCACCTGCTCCCGAGTCTCTACTCCTTGACCCCTGATTGTCCGAAAATGGCCAATGGTGATGCTCCTCTTAGCTTGTTCTCTGGTCATTCGTACGAAGGATGGTGCTACTGCTCCGCCATCTTTTATGCGAAGAGAATGAAATCAAAATCTTCAGCGTCGTTTGCGTCCGCCTCTGCAGCGAAGAAGATGCAGATCCCGATGGAAATCCCCTCTTATTGGTGAACTTTCCCAAACCTCAAATCGTCTTGGCATGTTGGCTCTGCTTGCGCAAATCCAACGCCGACAACTCCCTTGTCCCAAACCGAAAATCCAGGTGGGTGTTTCTGGGCTTTGCTTGGAGGGGTGCTGGCTGCGTAGAGATTCCTTCTCATGGCCCAATCCGTCTAAGCATGGATCGGTGGTGCACTCTTGGTCGACATCTCATTCGGATATCCAGGTGGTATTTTTTTGACCCTTTCCCTCTTGAATCTTGCTCTCGCTTGCCTTTGACTAGATATATCTTTGTTTTATACATGTATCATTTTGGATATATGCTTGAACTTGAACCTGTTGTGCCTCCCCACTCTTTAGATTCTCATTCTTTACCTTTGGTTTTTTGATGTGTTTATCTGTTGTTGGATGTGGTCTATTTGGAACCGTACTTCTCTCTATTTGGTTTCCTTGAACAGATATTTGAACGATAGTGTTTGGTTTACTTCTGCTATCTATACTGATTTTGGTGACATGATTTACTCTTATCTTAATGAGCTTGTGATGATGAATTGGTACTCTATACTTGATTATTATAAATTGACCCCGTATATTAAGATTACTATGAATACTGACATTCAAAATGATCTTAACCATGGGAATATTCAAAATGATCTTCTGATCTGCCATCTTGACAACAAAGATATGGATTATTGCTACCCTAAGCTTAGATTGGCTCTTGGGTGGTTGTTTGATAACAAAGACCTTTTCTGGCTTTGGACTAGTTGTTTGGCTTTTCTTTCCAGGCAGTGGAGTACTAAACACCAGAACAGAGATGAGACCTTACATGTCTTGCATCTTAATTACAAATTGGTGCTCCTTGAATGGACCACAATCCCCAAAACTGGCAATTATGAACCCTGATACAAAGCTATTGAAGGAACATGGTATTATCAAAGAAATCATACTTTGAAAATTACCACCCTGAACAAACATCTTTGGAGTTTCAACTCCCTGAACAATCTCGATCGAATCATGTGGGTTATGCGGTTGTTGCATACTACCTTTACTCAACAAATCTCTTCAAAAGTTCTTGGGTGTTTCCCAACTTATCTCTGTCATGCTCATAAATTAGCTTCCATTGTTTACATGTTGACATGCCATTGGCAGAACAATAAAGCAAATATGAACCCATGTACTCCCATTGTATCTGTTTCTTCTTGTAGAAATGAAAATGGGTGTATTATGAAACAACTTGACCAAATTATATTTCACAGGAAGCTCACTTGGTTTGTTATGACTAGTGTATTTTCGACTATGATTAGCTTTAGCAGGTTCTCTGGTGACAACAGACCAGTGATATTTTACATTTCGGAAAACATCACTGGCACACCAGAGCCTTCATATTATGTAACAATTTATATTGTGTAGTAGATACCAGACTGCATTACTTACTCAAAAATGTAACAGTGAACGGACAAAGGAAACAAACTCCTATCTATGACAATGTACTGGAAAATAGAATATGGAACTTCAGGAAATTTCTTGTCGAACAATAGAACATACATGATATCTTATACGTATTGATCCTTAACTATCTCATGGGCTTTCTTGACTGGACCACAATCTCCAAGACTATCAACAAAGAACTCAACTACAAGGCCATTGCAGGAGAATGGCATAAGAAAAAAAATTATAATCTGAACCCTTACTACCTGAACAAATTTTTTTGGAGTGTCAACTCTATGAACAATCTCGATCGAAACTACTTGCATATGCAGTTGTTTCTTATTACGTTTTCTCAACCAACATCTTCAAAAACATGTAGGTGCTTCCTAATTTATCATTGTAATGCTTATGAGCATTATTCCATACATTGTAGATTTTCCTGCTTTTGTAAAAATAGAGGAGCAAATATATGGCTCTACTTGGCCATCAACAATGGAGGTAAAAATCAGAACAAGGATCCAAGGAGCCAAAGAGAAATAACACAAAAAATGAACCCTCAACTCATGAACAATTCTTTATGGAGTTTTAACTCCACAAACAATCTTTCTCTGAACCTTTTGAGTGTTTTACACATTCTTTACACTTTGTATGATTCAAAAGTGACCACTCAATGGATGTATAGACAATATTCTTTGCAGTTCCTCATCAACGAAATTTATAACAATGTTAGCCGAGATTTGATCTGGACCTTTTATGTTGAAACCAATGCACAATTGACCTGTAAAAACTGTAACTATACATGTATGAAACAATTCCTTCTGAGACTAGGTTGCATCCCAAGAATTTTCTATACAATGAACTATGAACTTAAACCTATAAATGGGATTGACAAATGATTACATATTCAATTGGTTTTTATGAAGATCACAACCTGGAATTGTAGGGTTATTGGGAGGAAAAACTTATGGATGGATATTGAATCATTCTGTAAAATTGAAAGAACGCAACTTTTAGCCTTGTTTGAAACAAGAACAAACAAAGAACCAAATGAAAAAATATGGAAAAAGGCAGGTTTTGATTAATTTCAATTTGTTCCGGCGACTGGATTTTCAAGAGGAATCAATGTCATGTGGAAAACATATCAACTAACAAACGAACTAATAGAAATAGACAGTATTAATCCTAGATTTATTTGCATTAAGTATACAAATCTTTGTACTAATACTAAAATAATGCTGATTTTTGCTTACGCGCCACCATATGACTATGGAAAACATGAATTCTGGGATAGCCTTATGTTATTTGTCAAAAATAGTCTGTATCCATGTATTGTCATGGGAGATCTGAATGAAATCCAAGACCAGAGTGAAAAATTGGGTGGAATTACACCACCAATCACAAAGTTTGCTAGATTAAGACATTTTAAAAATGAATGTGAATTATTGGATATTCCGATATAAGAAAATACCTTTACATGGAGGAAAAGCAAGACAGAAATTGATAATATTTATGAAAAGTTAGATAGGACACTGGTGCACAATGGTATCCTGATATCTTTACCAAAAACCATGCTTTTACAAGCTCAGATCATTGTCCAATTTCCATTGAACTACTATCTTCCATAACTAGTAAAAATCAACCTTTGAAATTTGAAAAAAAATTTGAATGACAAGAAATGATTTCAAAAATATTGTTAAGCAAGCATGGCATACAAATTACCATGGATCTAGGTTATATGACCTAGTTTGTAAAAGAAAATTACTTAAAAAACAAGCAAAAATCTGGAATAGAACCACTTTTGGAAATGTTTTTACTCAACTAAAAAACATTGAATCACAACTTTCAGACATCCAAATTAAAATCTGTAATAATTCCAATCATACCCTAATCCAGAAACAAAATCGACTAATAGGAAAGAAAGAATAATTATTACATTTTCAGAAGACATATTGGAACCAAAAACCTAATGTAACACCCCCAAAACTTAACCCTTTTGGAAATGTATTACCGCTAGTGACCCCAGTGTTCCTTACCGAGATCACCCAAGACTTTACCATTTAAATACAATTTATGAAATGCAATTGATACACAATGATCAAGCATTAAATTCCAAAACATAACATTGTCAAGGAAACAAGAGTTACGGGATTACAACCCAATCCCGAATAGGTCAATACAGAGTTTAAACCAAACACAGCGGAAGTCTAAGAAAGTATATTACAATCAAAGTTATTGTCCAAAAGATCTCAACCTGATTAAATAAATAATTAAAACATTGAAAAACCACCGTTGACTCCATAGTCCTTCTGGTCTTCCGAACTACTTCTTATCTGATGTGCCGAATCGAACGGATGACACCAGCCAACCATGCAAGGGAAAATATTGGTTGGTTAGTCTAAATGAATAGACTAGCAAGGGAACAAAGCAGAATGGTTCGAAGCAGTCGTATTAGGTTAGACTCCTCGTCCCTCGAATAATAATCGAGTACGCTTGTCAACCACCATACTCCTACTGGAATGAACAAGAGGTATGCACAAGAGAGGATTCTGGAAGACTGAATCTTCACAGAAATTGACTCGAAAGAAGACTCCAACGGAAATGAGTCTTTAATGAAGTATGACAATTCTGGAAAGTTACAGAATCATACAACAATGATTTAAAACTGACTGAGATGCTTCAATCAACGACCAACCTCACCGCCTTTCAGCGAATCCAGATCGGAAAGAAGACGTACTACATTCAAGTTAACACGAGTCTTCCTAGCGGCACTATTACCTAGCTGCCCTACTCGTTGAGCGTTCATTAATTATGTGCGTCAAGGTAGCACTTATCTGATTATGTTTCAAAAACACACATCACATTATAGACTTTTACATGTGTACCCCACCAATGGGACGACACATCTTAGTATACGTTTCGTCGAGAGTGACGTACACCGAAAGGTTTGTGACACCAGCTAAGTGTCCTGTCTCTACACACTTGTGAAAGAGACCGATCATGATCATAGAATAGTACCAGATGGAGACGAGCCACCCCGATACCAGATTATAAAGAAACGACTGGACAGAGTCTGAGTAACGTTCCTATTTAACAGTGCTAACTAAACAGTTACAGCACCACAACAGTTACAGGATAAATCCACATAAAGGCCCGAAAGGCGATCACAGATAATATCGTTGTTCTAACAGATATACAACCTATTATATGATTTTCAAAACAGTTTAACAAAACCGTTTCCAGACAAACAGAATATTCATTCCAAATTAATTACTCAGATAAACTACTGATAATTAATGTAAATATGGAACGAATGAGCAAGAGTGAACCGCCACTTGCCTTAATCCGTAGAATAGTCTAAAGACGTCAACTGGATTCTGGGCTCGACACGGTATAGTTCCGATAGCACAATAACCTTCGAGTCGACCCATAAAAGGAACCCTAAGTTAGATCCGACATAAACAGTACGAATCTAAACATGGCAAAAGAACACGAAAGGAAAGACGCCACGAGGACAACCGACCAAGCCAAAGCCACGAAGGAATTCTGGGCACTGGCGGCGGTCGCTGTTCTTGGCGGCGGTCGCCGCATTCATCACGGCGGTCGCCGTGAAGAACACGGTCGACAGAGACGAGAGAAATCTCACCAAAACAAAGCGCGTTTCGACCCCTTTCAGCCTGGCTTGGTTTCTGACCTTCAAAGGAAACCACAAGGCTTCAAAAGAGCTGCTGGAAACACTACCAAACAACACCGACGAAAGCTTCGAAATTTCCGGCGAAGGCACAACTCCGGCGAGAGGCAAATTTGGCAGAGGTTTGGTGCTAGGATGGCTCAAAACCTCTCCCCCAACGCCTCCTTTTATATCCAAAACATCTGGAGTTCAAAACAAGAGGGCCTAGAGCTAGTTCGGCGCTCGCCAGAAGTCGCGCCGGCGACCAACAGGCAAGGACTGCCGGACAACGATGACTGCCATTACGGCGGGCGCCGTAATTCTCGGCGGTCGTCGCGGCATGACACACCAGCTGCCTCCTCGAGCGTTGGGACGGCGGGCGCCATGACTTTACGGTGGTCGCCGTGCTTGGGTCTCACGACGGCGGTCGCCGCGACTTTACGGCGGTCGTCGTGACACCTTTTTCCCGCCCGTTCAGCTTTGAACGAACATGACATTAAGCCGGGATAAAAATTATCGTACGTAAACGACAATTAAAATCCAAGGCATGTTATCTGTATATTATTTCACTGAGAAAAATATTACAGATACAGAGCACATTACAGAATGTATCAAACTCTCTGTATTAAATCCGACGTACACAACGGGTACTCGGGAAAATTTCATAATTCCCAAAATAACCTTACAAAAATATGGGGTATCACACCTAAATTTAAACATCTCAAATGTAATGATACCAATGCGGGCTATTTTCATAAAATAGCTAGTGGTAGACGAAGTAGGAAAATCATAAAGGAAATAAAAACTCAAGAAGGCACAAGTTTAATTGGGGAAGAAAACATTAGAAATAGTTTTATTAAAAGATTTAAAAGTGAAGAAACAAGTAGTTCTATGCTCCAAGAGAACCTGAAGCTAATTCAATCAGAAGTCTCAACTAAAGACAACGAGGAACTAACTAGGAATGTATCCAACGATGAGATCAAAAAGGCAGTTTTTGATATTGGTTTAGATAAATCGCTTGGACCTGATGATACAATAGCTAAATTCTATCAAAAATACTGGGATATTGTAGGCCATTTTGTGATCCAAGCTATGAAAAGTTTCTTTCTATCCAATAGACTACTCAAACAAGTAAACCATATATTTATATCCCTAATACCAAAATGTGATAATCCTAGCTCGACAAATCACAACAGACCTATAAGTTTGTGTTCCACAATTTATAAAATTATTTCAAAGATTCTCACAAATAGACTAACAAAGACCATGGAAAAATCAATACACCCTTTACAAGGTGCATTTGTTAACAACCGAGCTATTCAAGATAACATTTTAATAGCTCACGAAATTTTTCACTCATTTAAATCAAAAAAAGGAACTCAAGGATTTATAGCGTTAAAACTAGACATGGAAAAAGCATATGATCGAATTGAATGGAACTTTTTCATCAAAAATATGGAAAAGTTTGGCTTTCATGATAAATTCATCTCTTGGATCAAGGAATGTATTACTACGGTGTTGTTATCTGTTTTGGTTAACAATGGACCTACAGAAATATTTAAACCAACTAGAAGCCTTCGACAAGGAGACCCTTTCTCACCCTTTCTCTTTATACTCGGCTCTGGAATTCTTGCTAGAAAATTACAAAGCGCATCAGACAGACCACGAAACCCGATTGGCTTTCAACTAGCAAAACAGGGTACTCGAATCCCTTTCTTGGCCTTCACAGATGACATTATGATTTTCTCGAAAGCGAAACAGGAAAATTGCAACGAGATAAAGGATATTGTAGATGAGTACTGCAAAATCTCAGGATAAAAAGTTAACTATCATAAATCGGCTTTTCAAGTTACGAAAAAAGTACTGAATGCACAAAAACTGAATATCCAAGGAATTCTTACCATCTCTAATATGGTTTCATTGGAAAAATATATGGGTTGTCCTATCATTAATGGAATGGTCAATATGAACACCTTTGATGATCTTTTAGTAAGTACTCAACAACAATTATCTAGATGGAAAGCGAATTCATTATCACAAACAGGAAGAACAACACTCATAAAAGCGAATCTTGCATCTAGACCAAATTTTTTAATGCAAAGCTTCATGTTACCAACTCAAACACACAATGAATTAGATAACATTAACAAATCCTTTTTTTGGAATAAAGATCAATCATACAAACCACTAATAGGTTGGGAAAAAAATTGCAAACCTATTTAGCAAGGAGGTCTTGGTCTAAGAAAATCGAAAGATATGAATAAAGCCCTATAATTCAAACTTCTATGGAAAATTTTGGTTGAACCGGATAATTGTTGGATAAAAATTATAACTGAAAAATATCTCAGAATACAACATATCCTTCATTATGAGAAGGAAGGCAATTGCTCCTGGCAATGGTAAAAAATGATTGAGATTTTAGATGAATTCAAGAAAGGACTTATCTGGCAAGTGAGAAATGGTAAAACAATTAAATTCTAGACTGATAAATGGGTTTCAAGTGTCCCATTGTGTGAAACAATCAACATGCATCCAACTCTGAACAAAGAAGCAACAGTTGCAGAATACATCCAACAAAACATGACATGGAATAAGGCAATGATTGAACAAGTATTACCTCCTGATTTAACTAAAAAGATCATGTCCATACCCATTCCACTACATAACATACATGACATAATATGTATTGGGAAGCCAGTAAAAGTGGTTGGTTTTTCACTAAATCCGCTATGGATATGATCATCACAAATAAAAGGTACACAGCATATGATTCGTCCTGGATTTGGAAATTGAACACGTATCCCAAAGTCAAGAATTTTCTATGGAAAATTATAAAAAATGGACTCCCTACAAAAGCAAGGATTGCTGAAAAAGGTGTTGCGCTCCCTCAGGGGTGTGTTAGGTGTAATGTACAAAATGAAGACTCAAACCACCTGTTGTTTGAATGTAGACATACTTTGAAAACAATCGAAAAAATTAATAATCAAACATATAGAATTATAAGATCTATACTCCCTGGGAATAAAAAAACCAAATACATTATTGAAGAAATTCGCAAAAAAACAGATCAAGCGCAATTTGTGGAATTAGCGATCGCTTGGTGGGGAATATGGTTCTATAGAAACCAACAAAGTTTTGGAAAAACAAACAATAATAATGAACCTATTAAAGATGTTCCGCTATACATCAAAAATCAAATCAATTATTGGGAAAAAACTAAGAATTGGAATTCAGATCCCCTTGCGGATTGTAAACAAAAAATGAGAGAACAAAGTAAAGGTAGAAGACCAAAAACGAAATGGAAAAAACCGCAGGCAGACTTCATAAAAATTAATACTGATGGGTCAACTATAACTAATGTGGACTCTAGTTTCGGGTATATTTTTAGGAACAAATGTGGTGAACCTATTTATACGTTTGGAGACAAATGTGGGATTTCAACTCCACTTAGAACAGAAACCCTAGCGATAAGAAATGTTTTGTTTAAAGCATATGAACAAGGAATAACCAAAATAGAACTAGAATGCGATAATCTTACTATTGTAAATGTTCTGAAAAAAATTTGGCATTGTCCTTGGGATATTGAAATCTTAATTTCTAATATCCTTTGTTGTCTACAACTTTTTTCCACAGTGTAGATCTGCCATGTCTTCCGGGAGTCCAACGTTGTTGTTGATTTTATTGCAAAGATGAGCCAGCGGCATCCCCTGGAAGACTTTCAAGCCAATCAAGATCTTGTAAATCTCATCCGAAAGGATGCTATAGACTGAGAAACCGACTTTGTGTGGTTTTCCAGTCTAATTTTTACCTTATCAAAAAAAAATGCTTGAGTAAGAGCTATAAAAGACACTTTCCATTTTGAGGCATCGTTGAGGCAACTAAATATACAATAGTTAACATTGTAATACTCAATTTTTTTAGAAGACAAGTTTGGGATCGTTTAGAATTTCTGTTATCTTAATTTATTTCTGTGTAGTCAAAATATTTCATGTTTATTATAATTATAATTGAGTTCATAACTTAAAAAATTGAGTTCTTGCCCGTTTCGTGGAATAGTTGTATTGGATCGTCTCGGGTATTATAAGTCCCGTTTAGGATTTTCTCGTATGTATAAATGGGTACACATAAATAAGTTTAGATATTTTTGAAATATCACTATGAAGTGTGTATCAATATTTTATTTTGGTTGGTAATTCTAATACACTTTCCTACTAATAGTGGTAGTATGGAAGTCGACGAGTGATGGAATTATTCTCGAGTAATCAATAGGGTATTCCAATACCATATATATATATATTACATATTATAGTTAAAAATAAATAACGGAAATTTCGCCTGGTACCCTGAGGTACGGCGAAATTCGCCTGATGCCCAAAGATTGACCAATTTCGTGTGGTGCCCCCGAGTTTTAATTTTTTTTCGCCATATACCCTACTGTCAAATGTTAACAGAAATCGTTATTTAAAAAAAACCCAAAATCTTATCTCTCTCTCTCCACGAACTCTCCTCTTCACGAACTCCTTCTCTGCCCTAGTGCCGGTCGTCGAAGGAGAAGCGGAGCCTCTGCCGGCCATCGTCCCTCGTCCCGTCGGCGACCCGCCTATCCTCGTCTCGTCGTCGTCTCTCTCGCATGCATCTGCCTCCACCCGCTCGCCCCCCTTCCGCCGCGTCCAACTCGCCTCCGCCTCCACCCGGTGGCGACCCGGCCGTCGTCCCTCGTCCCTCTGGAGACCCAACTCACCTCCGCGACCCGCCGGCCCTCGTCTCTCTCGCCTGCTGCTTTTAGTGGTATGTAATCTCCCTCCATTTTTTCCCGAACACTTATCTAGATCTCTAATTACTGAATTCAGTGGTATGTAATCTCCCTCCATGCTCGAAAGAAGCTGTTGTCCTTTGATTTTTATGATTGTTATTTATTGACCTTCACTAAGTTGTTAAGTGATGCTTTATTTCTCAAGTGTTTGATTTGTCAAAGTCTGTTGAAATTTGATTGTGTGAAAATCTTTAGCTTTGGGTGCTTTGTTTCTCTAGGTGTGTTCTAGGAGACTATATATCTAGAACTGCAGGTTGTGATTCTTATGAAGCAATAATTAAGTTTACAAGTAAAAATAGTGAGGTTTGGTGTTTGTGTTCAGAAATTGACTGCCAGCTTTATTGCACTTAATGACCATGGAGCCAATATAGTGCTTGTTTAGTATCCTCAAACTGAAACTGTCCTTAGAATCTGTAGCCCAAAAGAAAGTTTTGATTTAGGGGTATTCTACTACGGGATGAAAGTGCTTGATATTTGTTGTTTGGTTAGTTTTTTTGGATGAAAGTGCTCCCCAGTGATGAAAGTGCTTGGTCATCAGATGTTGGTGGAGGCGGATGCAAGCGAGAGAGACGACGGCGGGACGAGGACCGGCGGGACGAGGGACGACGGCCGGCAGAGGCTCTGCTTCTCCTTTGACGGCCGGCACTAGGGCAGAGAAGGAGTTCGTGAAGAGGAGAGTTCGTGGAGAGAGAGAGATAAGATTTTGGGTATTTTTTTTTAAATAACGATTTCTGTTAACATTTGACAGAAGGGTATATGACGAAAAAAAATTAAAATTCGAGAATATCACACGAAATTGGTCAATCTTTAAAACACCGGACGAATTTCGTCGTACTTCAGGAATATCAGACGAAATTTCCAAATAAATAATTATACAAAAAGACAAATTATGGCTTAAGCCTTATCTATTTAAGATATTTTTTTTCATACCTATCCCTAAAATTCACTAGAAATCTCTCCCTCTTTCTCCTCCACCCTCTCCACCGCCATACTCCTTTTAATTTCCCCTTGGCTGCCTCCTTCCTTCCCGGGGGACGCACCACCAGCCACCTCCCATGGCTGCCACCGTCCACCTCCTTGGCTGCCCCTCCTCCTTTCACGCACCAACAACTCTTCTCATGGCAGCCACATCACGCCCTCCTCCTCTGTACAGCAGAACCGTGCAGCCACTGTTTCTGTATAGCTGCTCCCCTCTCATGGCAGCCCACGTCTTCCTTCCTCCTCCTCCTTGTGAGCCACACAGCTCGCCGTTGTGGTCGCTGCCAAGGACTGTCCGCCTCCTCTGTTTTCCTCTGTTTCAGCTGCGTTTTTGTAGCTGGTTGCTGCTGTTCGAAGGCTGCTATTGTTGCTGTGTAGCTTGTGGGTGCTTCCCCTCACCATAAGAGATTTAATCAACTCCTTCAAGCCTCTTGTACCCTCCTTTGCTAAGAGTTCTATGGTAAATTTTCCTACAATTCCCTTAACTCTAACTTTCATGATTTGAATAATTTTGTTGAAAAAAGGAGATTTAGGAGGAATTAATGGTTAATTAGAGGTTACTTGATGTTGTAAAAGGTTTAGGTGGATTGGGTTTAAAGATTAGAAGTGAAAGCTTGGAAGTTGGGCATTTCTGGGCACTTCTGGAAATTTTTGGGCACATTCTGTAATTACTAAAAAAATATGTGGCTGAGGCTATGAGATTCGGGAATTCAACGACTTCGTGAATCCAGGAGACGTCAAGCCGCTCAAATGAATATACCGCGATAATTGCTTGACGTGGAACTTCTATAAGGCAAGTTATTTATGAGCGTTTGTGTGTCGTAGTTTAATGTTTAGAATAACAGACTATGCATAGCATAGCATCAAATCGTTGATTCTGCATAAGAGTTCAATTATATCAAATTGATGTGTTATGCCTTGTCGGGGTTGTGTTATTGTTGTTGTGGTTGTTGTTGTTATCATGATTATTCCTTGATCATGGACATATAAACACTTGCATTAAGAGATGTCTTACCATTATAAGATCTTGGTTACTTGATGATGAATGACGTAGGGTACTCACTGTATTGAACTAAGCAAGTTTAGCTTGAAATATGATATATACATATATGAACGTTGTGTTGTTATGTGAATTTGTAAGTTAGAAAAGAATTTCACATATATGTGTTGGAGGCCAGTTCAATAATCAATACATGTTGTGGTTGGTTAAGTTATATTGTGATCGGAATTACGTGTGAACAAGTTGTTCACGGATGCATGTTGTGTTGATACTGTGAGCGGGCAAGTCGTATTATGGACTTGCCATGTGATGTTGCGTGTGTGCAATTTGTATGGTGGATTGTTGTGGATCGTTGTGGTTGATCAATGTGATGGAACATTTATGATTTTTATGCCTTTGCGGGTAAGGATTGTTCCGATCCTCGCTTGATATTAAAATGGTTTTAACTGGATTTATACCGTGATACTCTTCTCGGTGTCCGAGTTGAGTAGGTCATGGGAGGTGCTTTACCTGTGTTGGGAAGGCCGGATTGCCTAGCTAACGATGCCGTTGCCGACCCGCGGGTAAAGCGCGTACCCACTGTGTGGGTTAGAAGGTACATTTGTGTCCAAGACAGGCTTGGGCATGTTTTCGAACGTTTTCGTAATTGATTTTCGAATGTTTTCGCAAATGATTATTCTCCATTGAGTTTTCCTTACAAAGAATAATATACCCGGGTATAAGTTTTGAATGATTGTTTTTTTAATCTTTGAAAAATTGTGGTTTAAATGGATGCAGTTTGTGATTGTTGTGACCCGTTATTGCGTTTGTGGAATCATGGCTTATGCATATATATTCTTAGTGTTATGCTGGATGAAGGAATCTAAATTGGTTATATCATGACTACTTATAACGTACTTTATACCTATTCATGCATCTAGAAAATATTTTCTTCTGAATGAAATGTTTGCCTACATGTTCCAGTTGAATTATCACTTACTTGCTTAGGAACCTATAATTTGGTAGAACATTAAATAAAGCATAACTGACTGTTATATGAAAAGGTTAATGTTATACCTACGTGTACACAAAGGCAACTAGATTGTTATTTTGCCTGATATATGATGTTACATTTATACAGTATGAATATACCATGATTCCTATAATCTTACCAACATCTGCACATGCATGCATAGTTACTCATAACATTAGGTTGTAATGTAATTTGTGGTATCTGTTCATTCTGGATAATTGTTGGTATGTTGCTTGTAAGTATTACCTTCCTGCTTGTACATTTATGATTGATTGAAGTTGACTGAAATCCTCATGAAGTGTGCTCGATCAATATAGGAATATAATGTTTCTATGTGTAACTGTTGTCGATAAATCGTAAGCATTGTGATCAAGTCGGTTAATGCATACATGCTCTAATATGTCTATCTGTGACTTCCTTGTATACTTGGAATCATGTGGATAAATGCATTCATAGTAGACTAGATCAACCTGGATATTCATTAGAGTTGACAACATGTTAGGATAGGTTAATCTGTAATTTCTTTTGTACATTTGCAATTAGAAGAAATGATGCATTCTTGATATGTTAGGTTCAGATATAATCGTGTCTGCATGATTGTAGGACCCTAGTATGTGATTTCTTAACTTTTACTATTACACGTTTACTGCTCATATAACTTGCTAGTCTGGTTGGAGACTAATCCCCATTTTTGGTGGGGGACTGGTTGTGTTTTGCATGACCAGGATTTCAGGTATCGCAGCGGGTTCATGGAGAAGGTCATGCGACATGATGCATTGTTAGGGTGGGATTTTCATTTCTATTCCGAGTCTTGAACGGCTGTAGTGTACTTGTTTTAATCAACTCTTGAACCTTGTTTAACCGTGGATCTTGGTTGAGTTGGCGTCATTGGTTAGTGTTAAACTCTAATTGATGGGTCGTGGAAGCGTCTGTGTACGCCGACCCCTATGTATATTGAATTTGCAGGAAAACCCTCCGGTGAATAAGTTTTAAATTAGGGAGACGTCCTTGTCTAGGTTTTAGATTTTACAGGTTGTGTTTCTTTCCTTAAATTGTCTGAAGGAATTTCTACAGGAAATTCCTGGCACTGTGATTTCCCATTAGTGATTATTTTGGGGCGTTACAAACATGTCATACATGATAGTTCTAAATCGCCTAATCTTGGATCAAGATAACTATCCTAAATATACAATAGCTAACATGGCATATATGATATTCTTGGATGTTGAACTTCTTATTCTTTCTTAGCCAAGTATGTTATACCTAGTATTGAATGTAATTGCAAAACATTGCAGCTAGATAGAGAATAAAATAGAGAACTAATAGACTCAGCTAAATAGAGAACTATGTATGACTCAATTTCGTATCTCCGTCACAAAATAAACAATACACACTAATAAATTTGTTCGACAATACACATTCTACAAACTATAAAATGAATTTGAGTGGCTAACATATTTGTTAGTTTAATTTTAAACATAAGGGGTTATTTTTTACAACCTAGAATTTGTGCAGATTTAGCAACAAACAACCTAAGAAGTTTGTGTAAATTTAGCAAGTACTATCTCAATCTTTCCTATATGATATATCACTTGACAGAATGGTATAAGAAAACAACTATATATTCGATGAAGGGATCGATTTATTGAAAAAAAGAACATGTATTTGATTTCCCTGCCGTTTTTTAACCAGGTTAGCCAAATTCAGAAGTATCAATATTTGAGGCCCAGTTATATGGTATATTAGAAAGAAAATTTCACAATATTGTGATTTGTGAGATTTTGCATATTGCACCAAGAAACAACAAAAAACACTTTTTGTTATTTGGTTCTAATAAAGGGATTTTACAGCCACATACCTATCAAACAAGAAATATCATCTACTGAGGACTAAACTCAAAGTCAAAACATATTTTAAAGTTGCCCCCCGAAAAAGAAAGAAATCACATTCTCAAGCTCCCGAGTGTGCAAAGCCACCTTTGGGTTCTCACTTGAATCCTGATAATCTACATTTGTATAAAAGGAAAGGGAAGAAAGGATTGTTCTGTGTTTTCTTCACAATGAGATCTCAGGCTGAAATCGCTTCGTCGACAGGTCGGCTAGTGTATCTACAACCCTACAAGCCACAGTGTTGTAGCCTCAGATATAGCTGAATCAAGTGCTGATATCACCACGGAATCGCCTTCATCTGAGCAGGTCCTCACTTGAATCCTGATAATGTGCATTTCCTTATCTTATATTCAGGTTAAAGTTGCAGGTCAGAACATTCTAGCCATTAAGAACCACCAATATTACAAAGAACATTTCTAATTAGGCTAGTGTGAATGAAATAACAACTTTCCCCACCCTAACCATTTTTATTTTCTCTTGTTACCTGAGGGTGTCGTAGAAACAAACAAACAAACTATTTGGCATATAGTACCTCGGTACGACAATATAAATTCTAAATTTATTTTTTCTTTTTGTTTATAGAAGAGACTTATGTCATTACAACGGGGAGAGGGGAATCGAACTCATGATCTCATGCTCACGAGGTGTCATGACCTCATGATCACTTGACAATTCTAAATTTAATATGCTAGTCTTTTATCATCCAACATTGGTGAGTAGCACGATCTTCACTCCAAAATCTATAGTGGCAAACTTTGATGTATAATCATTAATCTCTTCATTTTTAAGAATTGCATGATATACAAACCAAGTATTGAGAATCTCAAACCTTGTTCATTGGTTATGGTGTTCCTCACTCATATCATCCCA
Organism: Rheum nobile; assembly: GCA_027886185.1. Classification (NCBI taxonomy): domain Eukaryota; kingdom Viridiplantae; phylum Streptophyta; class Magnoliopsida; order Caryophyllales; family Polygonaceae; genus Rheum; species Rheum nobile. The sequence continues at coordinate 825,008 of WOAB01000363.1, read as the reverse complement.
CTACCAAGTGGTAAATTAAAAATATCAAATTAATGAAAATAAAATTGGTTCAACTTGCACAGGAATCACTAATAATAGTCTACCTACTCAACCCAAACTCCAAGTATTAGTTATCATATTGTCCATGTTAGCCTAATTTCATATCTAAGAATTTCTATAACCTCAAGACTTGTCATCAAATGGTTTTATATTTCAGTGTACACATGAAAAGCCAACCTGTGCAACTGAACTAAGCAATATTCATCCTAATTCCTCTTTCTACCTCTCAGTCACAATGCTGACCCAAACTTGGCATTGCATCCAAAAATCACCAAAATAACAACAAAGCCCATGAATTCAAGAAAGCATGATTCTGATCTACCTATCAGGAACATATTAGAAGTTGTAGTTACCAACATGAAAAAGAATTTCTCACAACATATAAATATTAGCCGAAAAAAATAAGGACAAGATATTACAAAAGTGCAAAGCAAAATCTGCTTAATCTCCATCACCAGAGAAGAGAATGTATCGGTAGTGATGGCAAAATCTCTTTATATATCGAAGTCTGAACACAAGAAAAGTTGTTCACAATGATTTAGCGGCCGATAACATCAAAGATTCATAAATTATTAAACAGAAAAGAACATTCATAGTTGAGGGTAAAATGCCTAAGTTACTAAGTGAATTTGAGACTAATGCAAGGCATTACTGTTACAACTTGCAACAAAACATATATTACTGATCCAATGGAACCAATAAGAAGATTAGGAAATGCCGGACATTGAATGAGGAAGATCAATCTGATGAAAGGGAATGCAAAAAATATATCAGTCTTATAAAGAGTCTCGTCGAATTACGAAACCAACGACCAAGCTTCAATTTTCAATTGGTAACCTTATCAGCAACCAAAAGAAGGGAAACAAATTCAACATTAAACAAGATATCAGTAGTAGTTGGAACATCATAATAATTTCTAAGAACTTTAAAGATCTATTAGCCATGTCCTATACTTAGAAAGGAATATAAGGGTGTAATAACTCAATGATATTAGAATTACCTTACAGTATTTATCTTAGGGCAACATGATCGGTCTAGAGTCGCAAATTAACCTAAATAATGGTAGAACACATACTGATTTTATCCACCACCAAATTGGTCAATGCTATAAAACAAAAACTATACAAATCACAAAATCAAAGGAATATATATTAGAAGAAGAATAAAATTAGCAAAACCCAACATGCAAAATCAGCAAGAACAAAGAAATGATTACCAAAAGTAGAGAAAGAGGCTGATTTTAGGTTTAAAATTCAACTATGTAAAAAAAATTACAACAAGGAGAGCATCTTCATCGGGGCGTGAAACAGGAAAATGGATATCTCAGACGAAGCTAACCGATAGCTTGGATTTGAGTACTCTCGATCAGAGATTGATCACAAAGAAGAAGGGACAATCTGGTAATCAGAGAGAAAAGATATGAAAAGATAGAGTTTGAGGGATTTTGAGAAGATTGATATCCATTGTTACTTGAAATGAACCAGAATCTGGCTTAAGTACAGAACATGGCCTAAAGGCTCAAATAGAAAATGCAAACCGGGTTGTGGTAAATGAAATAACTAGACCGAGACAAACCGGGTTCAACAATAAAACTCAATGAAATTCCTAGAACCACATATTCTTGTAACAATACTCCCTTGTTGAGATGATCCTTGTCCTCAAGGATCAAAAACATTGCTCCTTTGATGAACTTCTGCAAATGAACATTTAGTTTTAATAGCACATTAATAACTCACATGAAATAAGCATCCTTAATCTAGGTAAAGTAGGGAACATGCTCCGCCCGGGTCAAAAAGAAAGCCTGCGAAGCAACCCATGATTTTACTTTGCATAAGCAATTCAACTCCTAAACCAGAGATGAAGATGTCAACACAAATATGTGTAGAACCCCAAGTGAATTTCATTCCCATGTGATCAAAATCAATGACAAACCATGTTGTTTCAAGTGAAAATGGAAGCAATTCATATGTAGTCAAGCAATCCACCCAATCAGGCAACAACTCAGTACACTGCATAGCTATATAATTATCCCTGAAACCATCTTTTGGTTCAGTTAAGAGGCATGGAGCCTCCTCTACTATGTTCAGTAGCAAATGAAGCATAAAGGATGATAAGTTGACATTTCCATAGCCCACTTTTCCCTTAAAGCCACCATCATTAATATACTTTTCAATCATTGAAGTAAGAATTGTTTCTATTAGGTTCAGCCCAGTCAGTCCAATTTAACTCACAAAATGTGATAAATGGAAGTCAAAAGCACAACTTTGAAAAAGTTTCACCCCATAAATCATTTATTTGCAGCACATATTCATTCTATAATGAGAGAGTTGTTTCACCCGTAGCTATCCTTGTTGAACAAAAGATGTGAGTGTACTCATGAGTGTAGCAACTTTCCAAGCCTCTTGGTGGTGAATAAGAAGGATATCCATATCGAAATGTGGCTAAACCATCTGCATAATCGCACAGTAAAAACTCCAGCAAGTAAGGAACAAAACTCATGTACTGCTTAACCTCATTATTGTCTACGGAAACAGGTACTTTGTCGTCTAGCACACCAAGCAACTCGAATTGAACATATAAGACCTTGGCAGTTCCCTTCTTCAAACAAAGTGAACCAACAGTAACTTCTCCAACACCAAAGACACACTCATGTCCAAAAGTTGCGTTTGAATCTACTGGAAAATGAGCAAAACTGGTACACTGCGGAGCCATATCATTCGCCAAGGTAACATCAAACCGGTCCTCTTGCACCCGAGGCAACTCCAAGTGTGGTTCCATAATGAGTTGAAGTACTATATTAGACCACACACCAAATTCAACATCCATAGAAGTATCAAGGATCCACAAAGACCTCAACCATGTTCCTCCAGGATCAAATGGTAGCCTCTCGACATAAGAATCAACAACAACCCAAGTATTCCATAACATCCACTTTTGCACTATAAAAGTTGCCTTTGTAGGACCAGATTCAAAAGCTAAATGATCAGGTTGATCGACAACACCACCAAATGAAGAATATCTAAGCAAAATTGGCATGTTATACTTGATTTCATGGTTGAACATCGACTGTGGCATTTCATCGAGCACTTGGCGGACATCCATATAAGAGAACTCTTTCATCACGATCGTTTGAGCAATTATCTCAGCTTGAATCGGTCCCTCAAATTGGTTCATGAAACTATTAATTTCCATCACCTCCGTAATCAATTGATTGTCTTCATTAGTAGTCGACTGGTAGCTCTCACCCTTGCATTCTTCATCTGAATACGTTGGGGATTCTTCATTTCTTTTGATGCACCCAACAAGTTTGAACTGGCCTTCACCACTATCTGTTGAAAATTCGTCGAAGTGCTCGATTTTAATGGTGTTAGCTGCATTAGACGTTTCATCAAATACCTAGTAGGCGACCTTGTCTGAGAGTTCGTTCACCGTAATTTCCTCAACTCTAGTCTCCTTGTGCTGATCTGAGGGTTCTCTCACAATAATCGACACCTCCTTAGTCACCTTATGAGTCAGGATCGGGATATTGAAGCATTGGTAGACCATGGCCTATAGTTAAATGAAGAAATTTAATAATTCATTGATTGAGTTAGTGAATATATATACACAGGAAGAGATCTAACCTAAGTAGGAGAGATGATTGTAGACATGCCTACAATCTCTCAACTTACATTCAAATCATGGGAGCCACTAACAATAAGGCACTAACTGCCGAGAGATGCTAGGCTTAATTACTGAAGTAAATAACAAACATAATTAAATAAATGAAATGGAAAACATGACATAGGTTATATGGCAATACGCCCCTGCAAGCTGGACGTTCTTCTTTTGAGACCAAGCTTGGATAGAATTGAAGTAAACTGAGGACGGGAGAGCGCCTTCGTAAGAACATCGGCGAGTTGCGAAGCGGTGGAAACATGAGCGACTCAGAAGCTTCCTTGTTGAACGTGCTGACGGACGAAGTGGAAGGCAATGGCGACATGTTTCATTCTGGAGTGGAAGACCGGGTTGAAGGAGAGAAAAGTGGCACCCAAATTGTCACAGTAAAGAATGGGTTTGAGGACTGGCACCCGAAGTTCCTTTAATTAGCAGAGAGACGAACCATAATACCTCAGACGCAGCTTCAGCGAGGGCACGATACTCTACCTCTGTTGAGGAGCAGGCAACGGCCTTCTGTTTACGGGAGCTCCAAGAGATGGGGGTGGAGCCGAGGTAGACAACGTAACCAGTAGTGGAGACGAAATCATCACGGTCGCCGGCCCAGTCGGCGTCGGAAAAAGCATGAAGTGAAGTTGTGGATGATGGGGAAATGAGAACACCGAGATCTGCTGAGTCGGCAAGGTAACGAAGGAGGTGCTTCAAAGCGGCCCAGTGATCAGTGGTGGGGTTTTGTAGGAATTGCGAGAGGCGATTGACAGTGAAGGCAACATCAGGACGTGTAAGGCCGAGATATTGCAGACTGCCAACCAAACAGCGGTAGTCAGAGGGAGAGGGAAGTGGGGAGCCAGAGGATTTTTGAAGAGGAAAGTCGGGGGAGAGAGGAGTGGAAACCGGTTTAGTGTCGTCCATTGATAATGCGTTGTCGTAACACCTAAACAAAATAATCCTAAACAAACCTAAACTAGTAGTAAAGGCAAGCAAGGGTCGAATCCCACAGGGAGGAAGTAATCTTTCAGAGTGCAAAGTCGTATGTCAAAGGTAACAAAGGGGGGTTGGTTGATTGGTTGCAATTAAATAGAAGAAAGTAAAACAAAGGTTGAAAACAATTGGGAAAAATACTCAGCCAAACAAATATCCACCATTCATTTGATTAGTTGATCCTAGATTCTCTCTAATTCCTTCTTATGAATGTTCCTATTCCTTTTCGTGAGTTATAAACAGGACAAACAGACCCTGAGAATACTAACTATTAAATAACCATGAAAACCTCACAATTCAATTCAACAGCAGCAATGAGCACAAGAATTTAGATAGATACATGCAAGAGTAGAAAACAGTCATACTATTACATGCAATTAATTCTCTCTACAATAAACTAGTCCCAAACAGTTCTTAGAGTATTGCAGTTGCTACACATGAATTAGGTAACTCAAACAGTAATTACCAAACCCTAGCAATAGATAATTACCAATAACAACTAGTTGTGTCCAACAAGCGAAATCAATAATAATCAATGAGATGAAGCACAAGAGAATCAATACATTCAAAGGAAAAGAAATAGAATTAGAATCTCACAACCGTATATCAATTGAAGGCTTCAATCGTCGGACTAAGCAATGAAAATTAGTTCTCCATAGGTTTGTAGCAAAAACTCTAAAACTAGAACGAACGAACGATCCTTCTCAACTGGTTAACAAAAAGTGTTTTAACCTAGTTCTCCAAGTGGGTAAAAATAATAGAATAATCATAAAATAATAACAACATTCAAGAAAAACCTCGGCCAGCACATTCTCGGCCTCCACATATTAGCTTCTTCATGGCCCAACTCAAGCATACTCTCTCGCTCGGCCCATGTCGTCATCAACTCCGTTTCAGCTTCAATTGGCACGGGGCGTTTCTTCACGGTGGGCTTCGGCCTTCTATTATTTAATATATGGGCTTCGTCCCAGCTCCAATTTGTACGTGGGCTTTGTCATTTAATATTTGTTGGTTCGTCTAATTAACTTAATGGCCCACTTATCAGCTCACGCAATCAGCCATTTAAATCCCGTGACTAAGTCCATAAATCCGCTAAACTCGGTAAAATACCTGAAATGACATATTAACTTGTATAGACATCGAAATCCAAGAAAACTACAAAACAAACTAAATACGAGAAATATGCATATGCAAACGACCTAATTTATGCCTAAATGCATGCCCTAGACATGTATGAAATGGATGCTATCAAATCCCCCCAAGCTTAATCCTTGCTTGTCCCAAGCAAGTACATAACTAATGAGTCCACAAAATATGTAACGGTTGTTTCAATCCAAGAACAAATGAGCAATGACCATGAAAACTCAAACAAATGACAAGTCATGTCATAGCATGCTTCTCAATCAAAGACAAGAATGTAATTAGTTCCTCCACTCTAGACCTCACCAAGATAATAAAGTCGCTCCGCTCATGTGTTTCGGGTATGTGTTTCTCTCAATTATCATCCTTGAATGTTAACTACCATAAGCTTGCATCAATATCTAGATCTCCACTGCTAGGGACTATACACATAACACAATCAAGAGACATGAATATAAGGTTGTAATGGGGCCAAGGTAAAATCATAGGGCATGGAAATATTTAGGCCATGTAGTGCTAATCCAGGGAAAAGAATTTCATAAAGAATAATATCAAATATAAATACTCACAAATTCAGATCACACCTCAATCCACATTACAACATCTCATTCTTAACTTGAACAAATCATTCCTTCTTCTTCTCTTATTCTTTTTTATTTTATTTTATTTTTAGAAGAAGAAGGAAGCACATAATAACCAGAATGATGCAATCTCTATAATCCACATACAAACCATCAACCAACAACATATGCATATTATGCAATTCCCCCAAGCTTAGCTCATTCCCACACTAGCAAGATTCAATTCAATTCCCTGGATGGGTAAGATAAATATAGGCTCAGATTGCTTTTGTGGAGCTTCCAAAGAAAAGGCTTTAAGGCTCAGATTGGTTTCAAGCAAAGGAAAAATATGTAAAAGGTAGTCGAGGGAAAAATGGGCTCACAAAGAAAAACAATGTCTCAATCAAAATGTCATGCATAAAAGTCTTAAAATGCAGCCTCGAAGAGGTATTCATGCAAGTTCTAGAGATAACAGACAAGGAGATTCACACAAGAAAATTAGAGGACTTATGCAATTGTAGTCCAAGAAAGGCTAACAAGCTCACTAGGACATTTTTTTGTCTAGAGTATTGGTCCTAACACATCTTAATCCAAGTCCACATCTCAAGTCCATTGTCATAAGTTTGAATAATCATATCATGCTCATAATGTAATTGCAATTTCAATAGCCAAAACATATTAATAAGATTCATGAATCATATACCATTATAAAGACCCACAAAAGATTAAACATGGCATCATATCAAGCATCCATAATGTGACAATGCAATGCAAAATGAACTTAAGGGAAACTAACAATAACCTAGAGATGCAAACAAATGCAAAAACAAAGAAAAATCAAATAAAAATGCAACTAAATCTAGGATGAACTAATATGAACATACAAGTCTACATGTGAATTCCTCCCCCAAGCTTAAATTCTACATTGTCCCAATGTAAAAGAATAAAGATAGAGGAAGAAACTCACCAAACAAGTCTACTGCGGTGGCGGTGGAGGATAGCCCAGAACTCGCGTGTACAACTCCTCCAAAAGAGCTCCATCCCGCTCTTGTCGAGCTCGCACCTCTGCGATCTGACGAAGCACATCTGCAGGGTCGTCATCCCTATGTTCGGAAGGGTCAGCAGCGCCAGAGGGTCCCCCGTGCTCAAAGACGTCAGCATGCGGCACAACTACATCACCAACTGACTCGGCTCCAATCCAGCTGCGGACCCAGTTGTCCCCAAGGTTGACCGGAGTACGCATAGGATCGGGTAACACCATGGGAGGGATGTTCACATGAAAGACCAACTTGTGACCTTCAGACTCGGTTTTGATCATTCGATACTTCCGCAGAGCCTTCAGGTTAAGGTCACGAGTCACAGAAGTCTCCATGTGTCCATCCAAAGGGATATCGAAATGTCGGATTAGGGGGGTAATCAGCCCACCAACCCGAATGGTGCCTTTTGTCACCTTCCCGAGCTTAACCCATTGCGGAGCCATCAAATACCCAAAGTTAACCGCTCTCTGCTCCACCATACACTTCATAACCAACAATTCATCCTGGCGGACATTGCCCTTGATGTCATCCCGAAATAGTATAGTTTCAGAGATGAATTTTTGGACAACTCGAAAGACGGGGTTGACAAACTGGGATGCCTTGGAGTGGTTGTCATAGTCGTTCCTCCCAGAGATGCGGTACCAAAAATTGGCACAGTTTTGTAATATCCCTCAATTTTAGTAAGGGTATTTGGGTAATCTTCTCATCCTTCGTTCATTATTTTTTTTTCGCTTTCAGTGGAGTTTGGATTTTCTATAAAATCCATGATCTCTGAAATAATTCTCTGAGTGGTATAAAATACATTCGATGTATTTTCGGGACTTAGAATATTTGTTTGGATACAAACATATAATTTTCGGGGTTTAAAACCCATACCAAACTTTCCATGTGCAAGATATTTGTACGAGATATTTGTACAAATATCTACAAAATATCTACAAATATATTGGCTATAAAAGGGGGAGCCCTCTCTCTCCTATCTCGTTTTTCTCTCTCTCCCTCTCGGCCATCTCTGTGCTCCTCCCCGCCGACTCGGATCCGGCGAGCCTCCTCCTTCTTCCCCGGCGAACCGCGAGGCCTCTGATGTGCTCTGTTTTGCTGCTGTTGATCGCGTGTTGTTGCTGTTGTCGTCTTCGGTGGCAAGGAGCCCAGATCCCAGCGGCGACAACTCGGTGGACGACGAGGAAGACGCGCCGCCGCTGCCCGTTATTGCTGTGTGGAGCTACTGCACCTCCGGCAAACCGTTGCTGGCTGCTGCTCACGCCGGCGACGAGGGGGGCGAAGTCGGAGCGAGGTTGGAGCCGTTGTTGCTTCCCGGCGAGCTGTTGTTGAAGGCCGAAGTGCTAGTTGTTGTTGTTGCAGTTGTTCGCTGTTGTTCAAGGAAGAAGAAGGTGTGGGTCCCCCCTCCTTTGCTAATTAATTTGTTGTTGGGCCGAGAAGCCCAAGTTCCATTCCAGTCCAGATTTGACCCGAAATTATTCGAGCGGTATAATTTCGATCCCCTTTCGTCCGTATTTTTCTTTAGGAAAATTTAATAAATATTTTTATGATTTAATATCATAAAAATTTATTAAATATAATTCCTTAAATTCGTCCAGTCAAATTAATTGATAGATAATTAATTTGTCAGTTAGAACGTGATCTGCTGAATCACGTATGGACTCGTAATCTGTTGGAGCTATCTGAAGCATAGGCTATATCCTTGGAAATGATATTTTCGGTAGTCATCTCATCTAGATTCATCGCCGAATCTACTCCAGGCAAGTGGCGGTTCGCTCTTGCTCATCCTTCCATACTTTCCTTAATTATCAATTGTTAGTTGTTAATTAATTTGGAATGATTTACTGTTTATGTTGGGAACAGTTTTGATAAATAATTTGATGAAAAGAATATGAGGTTATAATAGGTTGTATATTTGCTAGATCAACGCTATTATAGACATATGTTGCCTGAAGGACTTGTTCGTGCACTGCCGGAAATACCGGGCCAGTTCTGTAATTTTGATAAAGTTGGGGTTAAGCTCGGTAAATAGTAGACTTTCATACGAGCGTCTGGAACTTCGCGGAATTGGATTCCGAGTTGTATAACTAAAGTTATGGCCAAACCCGTATTGAATGCAGATTCGGGAATATTCTGCTGTTCGGATTTGGGCTAGGACAATTAAAGCGAACTGATTAGTTAGCACGAGTGTTGTGTGTTAATTACCGTAAGGGTATTGTTGTGAATTTAATGTTAGCTTAATGCTTAAACACGTGTGTGTTTGTAGGAACTCTAATCCAAGTAAGGATTTGTTGTTCCTTAATAAGTTAATGTTTGTAGGAACTCTAATCCAAGTAAGGATTTGTTGTTCCTTAATAAGTTAATGTTTGTAGGAATTCTAATCCAAGTAAGGATTTGTCGTTCCTATTATATATGTGTTTAAGTTGATTGCCGGAATGACTTTGATGTGAATTATTACGGTGTTGAACTGTTTAGTTAGCACTAGTAGTTATAATATTGTTGTGCGTGAACTGTTTAGTTAGCACTAGTAGTTAGGAACGTTGGACTCGTCAAGGTCCAGTCGTTTCTTTATAACATGGTAGAGAGGTGGCTAGACCCCACCTAATACCTAGTAGAGAGGTGGCTAGACTCCACCTAATACTCCGGGTTGCGTCACTCACGGCGAAACGCATACCTAATCCTCCGGGTTGCGTCACTCACGGCGAAACGCATACCTAATCCTCCGGGTTGCGTCACTCAAGGTGAAACGCATACCTAATACTCCGGGTTGCGTCACTCACGGCGAAACGCATACCTAATCCTCCGGGTTGCGTCACTCAAGGTGAAACGCATACCTAATACTCCGGGTTGCGTCACTCACGGCGAAACGCATACCTAATCCTCCGGGTTGCGTCACTCAAGGCGAAACGCATACCTAATACTCCGGGTTGCGTCACTCACGGCGAAACGCAAACCTAATCATCCGGGGTGCGTCACTCAAGGCGAAACGCATACCCAAACTCCGGTATGTGTCACTCTCGACGAAACGCATATCAAAATGTATCGTACCATTGACGGTGTATACATTAAAAGCTTATAACGTGATGCGCGTTTGAGAATATCATAAGATAAGTGCCGTGTCGCACATAATTAATATACCTTGGGCGAGTAGTGCAGCTAGGCGCTAGTGCAGCTAGGAAAGCTCGTCTTTACTTTTAGTCGCTCGAATGCGATACTGTAATTCTGTGATATACTAGATGTGCATCACTCAAAGCGAAGCGCATACTCTAGATGTATAAGATCCGTTGGCGATATATACATGTAAAAGCTCATAACGTGATGTGGGTTTTGTAGATTAATAAGATAAGTGCCGTTGTCGCACATAATTAATAAGCTTTGGTGGTTGTACTATAGTATTATAAGATAAGTGCCATTGTCGCACATAATTAATGAGCATTGGTAGTCGTACTAATTGGGTTGACATGATTGTCACCCTAAGGTTTAAAGCTTTGTATCTGCTCTTAATCAGGTTGTATGCATTAGTGTGGGTAAAGTGTTGTGAATGAATAATTAAGGAAGGAAATGATTCTTTAGGAACTCGTTTTCCTTATTGTGGTCTTGAGTAAGACTGTGAATCCGGAGTTAGGATGGTCAGGATCATAAGTAAAGTATGACCCATGTAGGACCAATGGTTAAAGCTTTTGGGAAAGCCAAGTGTACGAAATCATAGGTATCCTTTAGGGAGATCTATTTGAGATTCGTTTGAAGTATTATAAGGAAATAATTCGATTAAGTCTTGGATGGATAGTAGATTGTATGCGGAATATAAGGATTTAAGTTAGAAATAAGTCATTTAAAGACAGTACGAGTCGTTGGACTCGATAAGTGAAATTTCCAGAGGATGAAGAGTTATGACTCTTGAGAACTGTTAAGGATGGACATCTTGTGAGTATGTCATCTATAAGGCTTAAGGTGCAACTCTTTGAGAAAGATTAAGTTGTAAAGTGATTGTGTTATAAGGTGACCACTTAAATAGAAAGGTCACAGTTTAAAGGATAAGATATGTTGATGATCCTGAGATAATAAGGATTCGGTAAGAATTATTACATGATGTGTAGTTTAGAGATAAGGTTGTGAGATGATGAAGTGATTAAGGATAAAATATGTGGAGTTAATGTTCTAAGAGATTAAGAGTTATCTCTTATAAGTGAGCTTGTGTTATAAGCTTTAGAGTAGATGAATCATTTTCAGAATGATGTCATAAGGAATTAAGAGTAATATCTCATGGGATACGTTTCGAGGAACGTAGGAATAAGATATTGAGATTGTTACTAAATCTTAAGGGATTTAAGATAGAATTTGGCATAAGGGCCAAATTCGATGAGAATGAGTAATGGAGTTGTGGAAAGTAATGTGTGAACTCGAGATTTCTCATTTAGGGAAATGAGAAATGTGTGTTCTCCTATTTTAAGTTAAGTGCCGTTGTGGCTAAGTCTAGAGTGGTGATGCATATATTTTAGTATACTCTTGGGAGAGTAGTGCAGTTAGGAGAACTTATCTTGACTTGGGTCAGAGTAAGTTCTCTTACTAATCTAAATTCGCGTTAAGTGGTGAGGTCAATTTTGAACCGATACACCAACTTGTTTTAAATATTTGTGTGTATTAATGTAAATGTCTTTGCTTTGTGCCCTTGCATAGTCTATTCATTTAGACTAATTGACCGCATTTGTTATCTGCATTGTTGGCTGGTGTCATCCGTTCGTTTCGGCACATCAGGTAAGTTGCAGGTCCAAAGAGGCTAGAACGACTATGAAGGCAAACAGTGTTTTAAAGAGTTTTTATCCAGGTTAAGGATCCTTGGCGGGTGATCATTTCGATCAAGACCCAGTTGTTATTTCAAAGACTTCCGTTGTGTCAAAAAGGTCTTGTCTTAAGACTACTCTGTGTTTTAAAGACTTCTGTTGTATGAAATTCTGATGATGTATTTTAATGTATTTGGAATTTTGTTGAAATTCCGAGACTTTGGTTTAAGTAAAAGTTAATATTTTGGAATCATAACTGTGGTTTGATGGTTTATATCGTTTGGAAAAGCCTGGGGTGACTTCGGGATGTTATATCCGAGGTCATCGGCAGTAATACTTTCAAGAGATATTTTGGGGGTGTTACAGGATTGAGGTCGTGAATGCTGAGCGTCCTCCACTTGTTCCCCAAGCAGAACCGCAAAGTACCGACTCCCGTCTAGGTGTGTGGATGGAGTTCCAGTGTTAGGGTACTCAGAAATTCCCGGGTGAGATTCTGATATGACGGCTCACAAACGTCAAGAAGGTGGCGAAGCCCCACTGGTCCGGCTAATCGACGTATCTCAGAGTCAAGACCAAGGGCTGCCATATCGTCCCAATGTATCCAGTGAGTTGGCTCCCACTTCACATTTGGACCTAACAGCGTATCATAGGCCTGCTGATGCTCCGCGTTGTCGAAGGGGAGGATCGCACCACTAGGAAGAGGGGGAGGACGAGCGGGAGCTTGTGCGGCCTTCTTGGTGCGTTTAGTACGACCCGATGTCGAAGCCATTTAAACCTGCAACACAGACAAAGACAAAGCTAACACAAGAATTTCACAAGCAGCACAAATCCACCAAATACCAATCACACCACCAAAAAGCATGCAAGTCTCCATGCCAAAAAAATATCAACCAATAAATATGAGCATGAATGACGTCATATGATTAGGAAAACGACAAAATAGACGACAAGTCTATAATAAAGTTTTCCCACACAAAATTCAAGTCACACAACCCATCAAATACTAGTCAAAACCCACAATTTCTCAAGCCATAGCCATAATTAACATGAAGAACACATCCAAAATCCATTATCAACAAAGCAACAACCCAAAAGTAAAAGCATATACCTTTATCAATTAAGAGAAAAATCAAGAGAGGGTATACCTTAAAACCGAAATTGAGATTTGATAAGAGGGGGTTCGGGACTAGGCTAGAGAGGGTGGTGTGGCTTGAACACGCAGCTCTGGTTTCAGGAGATGCTTGGGTCGCTTCGTCTCGTCGGCCGCTGTACCGGTTGTGCACGGGTCGCGGATCCATTTTTGTCTCGCCGACGATGGGCTGGGGATTCACCGGAGGAGATGTGGGGGTGGAGAAAGAGAGAGACGGAGTGGAGAGATGAAGATGGGGCACGGCTATGTTCGTGAGGTAGGGCAGACAGAGGGGAGAAAAGAAAAGAAAACGAAGGGAAAAGAAGAAAAGCGAAGGGAAAGCTGCAAAGTTTTGTTTTTTTTTTTTGTTTTTTTTTTTCCGGATAGTGGCACGGTTATCTCACCATGCCACTAACCGGGCAATAAATTCGAGAGCACAATCGCAAATTAGGCACGGTTTGCAAACCGTGCCTGTAACCGTGTGATACCTTAGATTGGCCTCGTAAACTTTGGCACGGTTTGTAGACCGTGCGAGTGTCCGTGCAAAGTCTACGAGGAAAATCCTAGTGCCTTTCTGGAGTCTTTCACGGTTTGCAGACCGTGCCTCTAATCGTGCAAAACCCCAGAACTCTTTTTACTGCGTTTTTTTAAATTTTAAATTTTTATTTTTAAAGGGAGAAAAAACTTACCTCGGGTTGTCTCCCGAGCAGCGCCTTGTTTACTGTCATGGCTCGACCTGGTACTCTTCCACCTTAACTTGGGTTGCTCACAACACTTGAACTCCTGGGGTCTGGATCAGGGGGTTTCCTCTTTATATTCTCAATGTTGAGCACTACCCACAGTCTCATGCACTTCATGATGGGTAGACCGCTATCCAAATCAATGATTGCACTTGCCATCTTCAGAAATGGCCTACCTAACATCTCAAGGGCTGCATGCTTGTCCTGCCCCGTGTTCAGCATGTAGAGATCCGCCATTTGAATCAAGGCCTCCTTCTTGTGCTTCTCCTTTGGCCTCTTCTTAATCTTGCGCAACGCCTTTAAGAATTCTACACAGCGAGGGATGTTGTCTGCCAGTTCGACCAAAGGAATGGTTGCCTCACAGATACTGAAGGTTTCATAGAGCTCTTTGTTGTTCTTCAGCCTTAGAGTATCTTGTAATGCCTCAGGGAAGGGTGCGACGGGGTGCAGCGAAACGAGTGGAGAGGAAATGGGACGCACAAGCTCATCATAGGCAGCTTCAAGAGGGTTTGGGGTTCCAGGGGGTTTTCCGCAGTCGCGGGCCTCTTCCTCGTGGTCGCTGAATTCCTCCAGTCCCAAAAAATAATCTTCTTCAGAAAGCACAACGCGGTCCAAAATATCGTCTGGAATGCCCATCCCCTCAGTGGGTGAACCGAGGTCACGGTTTTCTTCTGCATACATCTTTCTATATTCTGCACATGCCTTACTAACTTGCTCTTCCCTTTCAGCTAAGAGGGCGACATGCAACTGCTCAGTACTTTGTAAGGTCATTGAGAAGACATTCTCCTCCTCGTGCACTACTGGGTGAGATAGCGCTGATGCCATGGCCTCCCCTCTGCTCACTGTTTGAACCATTTGCTCAATCTGCTTTTCCAAGTTCCAGACCATCTCCATTGCAGACATGGAGGCACTTGGATCAGACAATGGTGGGCTATGCTCGTAGGTTCGGTAGTACTACTGTGGAGTACCCTGCTGATAGTACGACTGTGGCTCCGGGTAGAACTCCTGGTAGCCATGACCGTATCGAGGGTATTGCTGGTTCCCATAACTCAAACTGGGGTGATCTCTCCACCCTGGAGTGTATGCGTAGGAGTATGGGTCATACCGCGGCTCTTGCCAGAATTGCGGAAATCTCTCAATCTTTGTACCAAAATCAAAAACAAAAAGAAGAAGAAATCAATAGCACGGGTGTGGACCGTAAGATAGGTCCACACAAAAGTTGGCACACAAACACACACAAAGAAAAATTAAAACTTGCCTCCCCGACAACGGCGCCAAATTTGATAATGCGTTGTCGTAACACCTAAACAAAATAATCCTAAACAAACCTAAACTAGTAGTAAAGGCAAGCAAGGGTCGAATCCCACAGGGAGGAAGTAATCTTTCAGAGTACAAAGTCGTATGTCAAAGGTAACAAAGGGGGGTTGGTTGATTGGTTGCAATTAAACAGAAGAAAGTAAAACAAAGGTTGAAAACAATTGGGAAAAGTACTCAGCCAGACAAATATCCACCATTCATTTGATTAGTTGATCCTAGATTCTCTCTAATTCCTTCTTATGAATGTTCCTATTCCTTTTCGTGAGTTATAAACAGGACAAACAGACCCTGAGAATACTAACTATTAAATAACCATGAAAACCTCACAATTCAATTCAACAACAGCAATGAGCACAGGAATTTAGATAGATACATGCAAGAGTAGAAAACAGTCATACTATTGCATGCAATTAATTCTCTCTATAATAAACTAGTCCCAAACAGTTCTTAGAGTATTGTAGTTGCTACACATGAATTAGGTAACTCAAACAGTAATTATCAAACCCTAGCAATAGATAATTACCAATAACTACTAGTTGCGTCCAACAAGCGAAATCAATAATAATCAATGAGATGAAGCACAAGAGAATCAATACATTCAAAGGATAAGAAATAGAATTAGAATCTCACAACCGTATATCAATTGAAGGCTTCAATCGTCAGACTAAGCAATGAAAATTAGTTCTCCATAGGTTTGTAGAAAAAACTCTAAAACTAGAACGAACGAACGATCCTTCTCAACTGGTTAACAAAAAGTGTTTTAACCTAGTTCTCCAAATGGGTAAAAATAATAGAATAATCATAAAATAATAACAACATTCAAGAAAAACCTCGGCCAACACATTCTCGGCCTCCACATATTAGCTTCTTCACGGCCCAACTCAAGCATACTCTCTCGCTCGGCCCATATCGTCATCAACTCCGTTTCAGCTTCAATTGGCACGGGGCGTTTCTTTACGGTGGGCTTCGGCCTTCTATTATTTAATATGTGGGCTTCGTCCCAGCTCCAATTTGTACGTGGGCTTCGTCATTTAATATTTGCTGGTTCGTCTAATTAACTTAATGGCCCACTTATCAGCTCACGCAATCAGCCATTTAAATCCCGTGACTAAGTCCATAAATCCGCTAAACTCGGTAAAATACCTGAAATGACATAAGAACTTGTGTAGACATCGAAATCCAAGAAAACTACAAAACAAACTAAATACGAGAAATATGAATATGCAAACGACCTAATTTATGCCTAAATGCATGCCCTAAACATGTATGAAATGGATGCTATCATCCATACCGGCTTTGAGGAGCAGATCATTGATATATTTCCTTTGAGAGAGGAAGAGCCACCGGATTGGGGAATGACCTCGACACCGAGGAAGTATGATAGGTTGCCGAGATCTTTGAGAGAGAAGCGGGAAGAAAGACGATGAATGAGGGAGGTCGTAGAGTTTAGAGAATTACCTGTGACGATTATATCATCCACATAAACCAACAAGTACAGGATTGTTGATCCATGAAGATATATAAATAGAGATAGATCAGAGATGGAGTTGATGAAGCCAAGCTGAAGAAGATAGGTTCGCAGCTCCGTGTACCAGGCGTGGGGTGCCTGTTTGAGGCCGTACAGGGCCCGGTTGAGGCGACAGACGTGCTGGGGGCGAGCCGGATCAACGAAGCCAGGTGGTTGGCTAACGAAGACTTCCTCATTAAGACTGCCTTGGAGGAAGGCGTTGTTTATGTCGAGCTGCTTGATCGACCAACCACGGGCGACGGCAAGGTGTAGAACCAAGCGGACTGTCACCGGTTTGACTACGGGGCTATACGTTTCATTGTAATCCCAACCGGGTCGCTGAAGAAAGCCTTTACGCACGAGACGGGCTTTGAACCTGTCAACCGAGCCATCAGGGAGGTATTTGATGCGGTACACCCATTTGCAATCGACGAGATTCTGCGAGGGGGACGAGGGAACAAGAGTCCAGGTGTTATTGGACTGGAGGGCGTCGTATTCAAGTTGCATAGCAGCACGCCAGGAGGGGTCTTTAAGGGCTTGGAGAATTGTTTTGGGTTCTGAGGGTGGAGGGAGGGAGAGATGAAGGTTAAGCTTCTGGATAGGCTTAGAGATATTGTTTTTGGAGCGTGTCACAATACCTCTTTCAGGCATTGATTGCGGTGGGGGAGGCGTGATTTGAGGTGTGGGAGTTATGGGTGCGGCGAGGGAGGCGGAGGTTGAGGGTGAGGCTGTAGAAGTGGAGGTAGGAATCGGTAGTGGGCTTGTGTAGGATGGCCCAAAATTGTTGAGGGCAGGAGGCGGAGTCGTGTTGGGCCGGTCCAGTAACGGGCTGGTAGTGGTAGTTGGAGAGGATGTAGTGGGAGACGGGCCGAGTGGGGTAGTGGGTGGAGAGGAAGGTGGGCTGAGTTGGTGAGGTGGTAGGGGATTGGGCTTGACGAGTGGGAGGTTAATGGAGGTCCACGATGATGAGATGGACTTAGATTGTGGAGGTGGTACTTCGGATGTGAAAGGGAACCGGTCCTCCAGGAAAGTGACATGGCGGGATGTATATATGCGGTGGGTGACGGGGTCCAGGCAGTA
The DNA here is from genome assembly GCA_027886185.1 of Rheum nobile. Taxonomy (NCBI): domain Eukaryota; kingdom Viridiplantae; phylum Streptophyta; class Magnoliopsida; order Caryophyllales; family Polygonaceae; genus Rheum; species Rheum nobile. Next base: position 807,040 of record WOAB01000363.1, on the reverse strand, counting down.
GAAGGCATGTTGGGTGGTTGAATAACCTACAAATACACATACAACGGACTTGGACTTCAATTTGTGGTTAGTGTAAGGTTTGAGCCATGGAAAACACATGCAACCGAAACTCTTCAATTTCGAGTAATCCGCTTCCTTTTGAAAAACCAAAAAATAAGGGGATCTATTTTGAAGATTAGGAGCCGGTAGTCGATTTATCAAAAACACTGCATGGAGTAGGGCGTGAGGCCAAAATTTTGTTGACATGCCGGAATGACTAAGTAAAGCAAGTCCGGTTTCAACGATATGGCGGTGTTTGCGTTCGGACGTACCGTTGTGTTCGGGGGTGTGCGGGGGAGAAGTAAAATGACTAATACCATGCTCACTTAGAAATTCTTTTAAAGCCATAAATTCACCCCCATTATCCGAATAAAAAAAATTGAATTTGGATTTGAAGAAATTTTCAACTAGAGATTTAAATTTGACGAATGTAGAGTGAACAGAAGATTTCTTCTTAAGAGGATAAAGCCATACATATTTAGTGAAATGATCGACAAAAATCACATAATATTTAAAGCCATCATAAGATAGAACCGGAGACGTCCATACATCCGAAAAAATAATTTCTAGAAAATAAGTGGAGCTGAGAGTCGACTTTTGAAACGGCAACTTGTGACTCTTATTAGTTTGGCAAGAAACGCAATTGGAGAGTTGAAAATCAGTGCACTCTAGATGTTGTTGATGCCGAAGAAGCTTGAAAATAGCAGTGGAAGGGTGGCCTAGCTTATGGTGCCACAAAGCGGAAGATGAAAGATGGGCAGAGTGGACGGACGGAGGTGCCTAGGGCTAGACATAGACTCCGTCAATGCACGGGCCTTCAAGAAGAGTTTTGTCCGTTCCTAGTTGCTTCACAAGAAAACTGTGGGGTAAGAAAACAACATAGCAATCTGTTTGTTTAGTAAACTACGAAACAGAGACTATGTTCTTTTTCATTTTAGGAACACAAAGAGCATTTGAAAGCGAAAAAGATTTAGCGGAAGACCAAAGACGAAGAGTTCCAGAGTGTGATATAGGCAAACCTTCGCCACTACCCATGAAGAGTTCATCGGGCCCGCTGTATGGGTAGCGAAGAGACATGTTCTGGAGGTCGTTGGTTACGTGGTGTGACGCGCCGCTGTCAATGAGGTACGGAGTGTGGGCAGGGTCGGTTGCGAGTGTGTTGGCCTGGGCATGAGTGGTGGTGTTGTTGGGCAGTGGAGGAGGGCGAGTAGTTGGGTGTTGGTGGCGGAAAGGGGGCAGTAGGCGACAACGTGACCGTGTTCGCGACACCACTGGCATTTTCCAAGGTAAGGGCGAGGAGGCGGGTTAGGGGTTTGTGGTGGCGGGCGAAGGGGGGAGGCTGAGGGCGAGAGGAAGAAGAGGAGGGTTGTGGACGTAGGCCATGGTACCTGGGGCGGGTCTGCAGATTGAGTGCAGTAGCTGGGCCGGATGGGCTGTCTGAGGTTGGGTGGGCCTGCAACTCCAATTCTTTGATAATGAGCTTCTCATGTAACTCATCAAATTGGATTGTGGAGTCCCTTGCCTTGATTGCATCAATAACCGGTTGATAGGTGCTGTCAAGCCCATGAAGAACATAGGACACCAAGTCAACCTCGTCGATGGGCTTCCCAAGAGAGGCGAGGAGATCGGAGATGACAGAGATAGACTGCATATAGGTGGAGATGGATTGGCTGCCTTTGCTGATGTTACGCAGCCTCTCCTTAAGCTGGTTGATGTGGCCCTTCGATGGGTTTGCGTAGGTGCGAGCCAAAATGTCCCAAGCTTCTTTGCGTGATGGCTCGAGTGACGAGAGGAGCGACGGTGGTGGAAAGAGTGCCGACCAGAGCACCGTATAAGAGTTGGTCTTGCCGCATCCAGGCGGTGTACGCCGGATTGGGAGTTGGACCGGTCGCCGTGGTAAGGGTTATCGGCGGAGCAGGGAAAGCACCAGTCAGAAATCGGTAGAGATCGTACCCGGTGAGTGTGGCCTTTAATTGGTTGGACCAGGTGATATAGTTGGATTGGGTGAGACAGATGATGTTGTGGAGATGGACGATGACGAAGGGTTTTGAGGCATCAGTAGGGTTGGCGATGGTGGTTGAGAATTCTGCAGCCATTGTAGGGGTGTAGGCGCAGTACAGGGGGATGGTTTGGATCTTAGGCTGATACCATATAGTTAAATGAAGAAACTTAATAATTCATTGATTGAGTTGGTGAATATATATACACGGGAAGAGATCTAAACTAAGTAGGAGAGATGATTGTAGACATGCCTACAATCTCTCAACTTACATTCAAATCATGGGAGCACTAACAATAAGGCACTAATTGTCGAGAGATGCTAGGCTTAATTACTGAAGTAAATAACAAACATAATTAAATAAATGAAATGGAAAACAGGACATAGGTTATATGGCAATATGGCCTTCAATTTGCGGATGTCATTGAGGAGACCTTTTCTTTCTAGGGAAAGTTCCTTTATCCCTGATTTGAACGTGGAAAGATTATCAGCTTCCTCTTTCAGAAATTGGAGTTTAGTCTTCGTACCATGAATTTTTGCCTTCATAAATTGAATATATGCCTCTTTAAAATCGTTGTATGCCATTAGATTAGGCTCCAAGACCTTGTGGCTCTGATACCAATAAAAACAGGAAAATGGATATCTCAAACGAAGCTAACCGATAGCTTGGATCTGAGTACTCTCGATCAGAGATCAATCACAAAGAAGAAGGAACGATCTGGTAATCAGAGAGAAAAAATATGAAAAGAGAAAGTTTGAGGGATTTTGAGAAGATTGATATCTATTGTTACTTGAAATGAACCAGAATCTGGCTTAAGTACAGAACATGGCCTAAAGGCTCAAATAGAAAATGCAAACCGGGTTGTGGTAAATGAAATAACTAGACTGGGACAAACCGGGTTCAACAATAAAACTCAATGAAATGCCTAGAACCCCATATTCTTGTAACATGGCGATTTCCATGTCACAAACACTTTAAAACAAACAAAATTATAGATATGCATACAAGTAGAAAAATATAATAGGAGGTGAATGCAAAATAACTCAAGAGCAAAAGAAAAAAAAGGGTAGAAACGAAGCAGAAGCCTACCGATTAATTTATGTTGTCCCAAATCTAGAGTTCTTCGCAATGGTAGATAGTTATTCGAAGAGGAGGGAGAGAACGAAAGAGAGATAGAGGTAGATGAAAGCCGAAGAGAAGAACAAAAGAGAGAGAGGCGGTATGCACAGGAAGGAGACACGCGGGTTTATTTTGATGCGTGTAAGTGAGCTGATCAAAATAGGAGACGCGTGGACTTCTTCTAATTAGAAGTAGATAGGTCAAAGTTGTAAATAAAAGGAAAAAGAGGGGTAAGAATCCTACTGTTCATTTGAAAACTTTCTGCTTCTAGTATAGTAAGGATAATGAAAAAGAATCCATGGAATTTATAATGTGGAGATGCTCCAAGCATTTCTGTTAAGAAAACATGGATTTTTTTTTACTATGCTCAGGTTATTTTAGGTTTAGAATTTTTGCAACATTTTAGGTTAGATTTATTTAATGGTAACTAAATACTTATTAGATCTATTTGTTTTTGTTGTTAAGAAAGTCAAACTACATTATGATCTAACAAACATCAATTTTCTTAGAAGTTTAATTAGACTATTCTTTTTTACTTTTCAAGGCCATGTAATTGCAGTTACATCAAGGGTAACCAAATCTCAATACATTCCATTTTTTAATAAGTGAACAAAAGGCCCTCGCAAAACTAACAAGGCACGCTTAAATCATCACATCAGATGATCTTACAAAAGTCTCTAAGCCTAAAAAGGTTAGAGGATCTAGAGTACAAATGAGTCCTACAGATTCTAATGACATCAACATCATGAATGTTGCTTGATTTTGGAGAATAAGATCTCTGAGAGATTCAATGTTGAACTCCCTAGAGAGCCAAAAAAGAAGCAGTTGCATTATTATCCATATAACAGTGATAGATAGAAAGGAATCAAGGAGCTGCAAAAGGGAAGCAATGTCCATATTAATCATCTTAATATTCCATGAAATCCTTCATGACTTTTTCACACAGTTGATAACTGTGAGGTTATCTCCTTCAATGACTAGGTTTTTGATACCAAGCTTGAGGGCAACCCGAATTCCTTCAAGAAGGGCATAGGCTTATGTTTTTAAAACCGTGGTATTAGGAATATGTCTTTTTATCCACATGTAGAACGACATCATTATGAACCCGAATAATAAAACCTATATGGGAGGAACAATTTCCACGTTTAGAACCATCAAAATTTAATTTGAACCATCCATGTGGAGGCTTGGTCCACACAATTTGTCTTCTATACCTCTTAATATTCCTTTTGGAGTTTATGCTTACTGGTTTAGTCTTTTGTCATTCATTGAATTGAAATAGAATACTATTGACCAAATTTTCAACATTTGGAATCATAATGTTGTTTGGGTTTCTAAAGAGGGTACTATTTCGGATAAGCCAAACGTTCCACCACGCAAAGAAACAAAGCTCGTTGTTAACATTCTTCTGGATAAAAAAATCAAGATTAGTCTTGAAATCATCACTATTATCGTATGAGTAATGATTATTAGTTACACTTTCCAATCTTTGCAAAATATTGCATGTAAATTGACATGTAAAAAACAAATGGTTATTATCTTCATTATTTTGACCACAAAGAATACATTGGTCATGCACTCTATGGTAGTGTTTGTTTATCCTTTCAGTTGTTGGAGACAGTCAACACACGCTTTCCAGATAAAATTTTGAATTTTGGAGGGACGGTCTTTTTCCAGATCCATGACAGATCAGGAGAACCATTGGTAGGATTATTTTCAAGGATGTTGTAGGCAAATTTTATTGAAAAATTGCCATCTACTGAGGCAGACCAAATGATTTTGTCTTCCATGTCATCATTAGGGGTTCTAATAGGGGTGTTCAAATCTCGACCGGACCGGAAATGACCGGACCGGACCGGTGAAAATACGGTCCGGTCTCCGGTCCAAATAATTTCCTTAATCCGGTCCGGTCCGGTCCAAACCCGGAAAAAAATTGGTCCGGACCGGTAGACCGGATTTTTAATTTTATTTTTTTTAATTTATATGTTTTTTTGGAGATTTATATGTATTTTTTATAAATATTTTTCTTAATTTAATAAGTTAGGAGTATATATGTTTTTTAGATATTTTTTATAGATTTTAAATAATAATTAATTATTTTTTTTTAAAATAAAGTCCGGTCTAAACCGGTCCTAAACCGGACCGGACCGGAACTGGACCGGACCGAATAGGTCCGGACCGGACCGGACTTTTGAAAAAATCCGGTCCATCAGACCGGACCGGATGAACACCCCTAGATTCTAATCATCATAATTTTAGTCATAATATGAGGAGGACGGGTAGTGGTAAGTTTGTTATAATTCCACATTTTATTGGGATCTATGAAATCTGTCACTTTTTTTATCTATATTTCCATGATTCAGATAGAAGAGGATGTTATAATTTGAAATCCAGTAATCTGTCCAAAAGTTTATGGTTTTTCCATTTCCTAGTTGTCAGAAAATTTATAAAATGGTCAAGAATGTTGAGAAGTCTACCAAATTGCTAGGATTGATTGTTTTTTTTAGAGGAAAATAGGTTATTATTTTGGTTGTATTATCTAGAGTAATTTCATTTGAAGGAGAATAATTATTGCATTTAGCTTTGCAGATTCCTAAACCTCCCTGGTTTTAGGGTTTACAAATTTTATCCCAACTAGTGATAGGAAAAGTTGTATTTTTGTTCCAAAAAAATCCTTATTACTTTCTTCAATATTTTCACACACTCCCTTAGGAAGAAAAACGGTTTACATAACCTTTCAAAAAAAAGGTTTGCATAATATAATTTACTTTTGATAGTAAATTTGACTTGATTAAGACAGAACGACCATCTTAAGAAATAGAGTTGATTTTCCATTTCGAGAGTTGCTTCTGTAATATGTGAATAGCATCATTAAAAATACCATTGTTGACTCTTTCTTTAATAATTGGAAGACCCAAATACTTCTCCATTCTTGTTGTAATCTGAATGTGCATTGTGCTAGCTAACATCATGGTAGCCGATCGAGAAATGTTATTAGACATTTGGATCAAACTTTTATGATAAATAATTGTCAGGCCACTCATAGAGGAGACGTTGTCAAGAATGGATTTAATGTAGAGGATATTTGCATGGGTGGCATTGGCTAGAATCATAATATTATCAACAAAGCTCAAGAAAGGAATACACATATCTCTATGTGTTAGGGAAATGCCAGCTTTATTATTTTCATTCACTGATTCAATTGAAAGGGTTCGAGCAAGATATTCAATAGCAATGACAAAAAAGAATGGAGTGATAGAATCACCTTCTCGAATGCCACATGAAGGTTTGAATTTTGGGCCAGGTTGGTTGTTAACCAGTACAAAATAGGATGAAGTAGTGATTGCATGTCATAATTAGTTTTTTCATATCCAGTTTAAGAGTCATTCAATTTTTTTACCCTTTTTTTTTTATGAAAAGAATGAAAATTTTCATGAACCGCCAAGATGTTGTCTTGAATAAGGCTCCCTTCAACAAAAACGACTTGGAGGGGCATATAAGTTTGGGAGAATAGGGCGTAACCTATTTGCCATTATCTTGGTAATGATCTTATATGAGGTCTTACAGAGGATAATCAGTCGAAAATTGTTAACAGAGATGGGCGTATCAATCTTTAGAACAAGGGCGATAAATGAGTGGTTCCAAGCTTTAAGGATTTGGCCCGAGTGAAAGAAGGCTTTAATTGCTGAACATAAAAATTACCAATAATAATCTAGTATTTTTGGTAAAAGTCAACTTGAAAATCATCAGAATCTGTGTTAGAAGGCTGTCTTATATGGTATTCATTATCACTAGTAGTGAAGATGGTAGGGACCAAATCTCAGTATATTCAACTTGTTTTGTATGAATTCGCACATGGGCGATCGTGAAGGGACAACTTTTTCATCTTTATCAATCAAAATCAAATTTCCCTTTCAAACATGTGATGTACCTGCGTACAAGCAAACAAACCTACCATGTGTCAATGCCCTTTTCAGTCTATAGTTCATTCAAATTTCAACCCATTTTTGTAATTGTCTAATACAAATAAACATCAGCCAGAGAACCTACACCCAGGGCAGGCTGATAAGATATTTATTGTGCATTATTTCAAGTCTAAAGTTGACAAACAAAGACTAATCACATTATTTTACTAGCTTGCCTTAGCAGAACTGTCAAAAAAGTGAGTAACACCATTGTCACTAGGATAAACTATGTTCATTCGTGGTAGTTAAAGAGTATGGATTGAAGAGTATAACAGCAATATACCCTTGTCTTGAAACCAGCTGAGTTGTTTAGATGGAAATGCTGTTTGGGATCCCACGGCCTGTAACTCCTGCCTCAGACGTTGGCAGGAGCAGCTCGTATGGCGGGACGCCCGCACCACATCTGTTCATGTTCCTAAAGTCCTGATTACGTTCGTTTACGATACCTTCAATCTCCTGCACCTTACTCGAGAATCGCTTGAAGATATTCTGCACTTGATCGTCACTGATCCAATGCCTGTGCAGAGGATTCTCCTGGCCCAAGTAGTCTTCATCGGGCGAGTGTGTGGAAAGCGTCTCCTGAACCGCCATCACCTTTGTTGCTTGGAGCTGTGTGGGCAAAGCCGAGAGGAAAGTCAGTTGTGGGTTCATGAGGAATTTCTGGTACTCGGGTTCGTTCTCTTGAGGGATGAGCTTCCTCATTAGCGTAGGGCGGTTTGGGACATATCCTCCGAAGGGGTATTGCCCAAAGTTTATTGCTGCGTGCTGGCCTGAGGAGATCCAGATCATAATGGTTACTATCCCGGCTAAGTCCTCCTTTGTGTTGAGCTTTGGCCACCAGGGCTCGTTTTTCTTGTCAGGGTGGCCTTTGTTCTTGATCTCCCTCCACCATTCTTGGAGCTCAATGTCTGAGGTCACAGATTTCGGATCAGAATAGAAGTGTGCAATATAAGATTCGACGTATTCTTTGATGGCAGACCACACAAGCAGCCCATCTGCAGCGTAAGGGTAGTCTTCGATCAGAAGCTTTATGCCACAAGGTTCTGAGGGATCCTCAACCGCCATGCCCCTAAATGGAAGATACGAGAGTCGTTAGAGGTTATAGCTTTTAGTTTTTAGAGTTATGTCAACAATAGTTAACAATCCTCGTCCTTGATGGGGCAATGGAAGAAGCATCAATTTACCTGCGTAGCAAATCTGCAGGTAAAGCCTCCATGTCAAATCGCCACAAGCTCTTGTAGGCGGCTGAGCTAACCTCCATGGCGTACCGTCCAGGCATGAAGCAAGCCTCTATAATCCCGCCTCCATTTATCAAGCTTTGTCTCGCAAGTGCATTAATTTCCATTGTATATCGCATGTGAGAGTGGAGTAGCTTGTAAATGGGATGCATGGAGCTCAGCTGCCTATGTGTGGCGATTATGTAAGGCTCCATACAAGCATGAGTCCTCAGCCTAAGAAAAAATATCACAAACAAAACATGATAATAAATCAATTGCAAATGTAAATTGGAGTTCCTGAGATCATGATAGATGCAAGCTTTCTCTTACTAACCAGTGGTTGACTAGTTGATGGACGCCAGCATCGACAGCACATACATGAGCTTTGGCTAGTTTCCAGAGCCAGTAACCCGTGGCATCATGGCCATGGGTATAGACACGCTTGAAACCAGGGGAAGTATCAGTAGGAGGAAGTGAAAGCTCGATAGCAATAGGTTTTAGAACCCCACTATTGTTGAGGTAGAAGATTGTCCTAGAGGCGTAGGATTTTCTCCCCTCTATGGAGTTGATCTTGTCGACAAAGGGAAGGAAAAGGTCATGGTAATCCATCATGAATAACCGTTTGTTCTCAATCGCCTGCACCCAAGTGACATGAAAAAAGGTACTTGGTAAATAAAACATGTGGTCTAGGTGGAGTTATGATGCTCTTGAAGAAGAAGATAGACGATCATTACCTTTTCAACTCTCATTCCATTTAGCTCTTCTTCTAGTACTTCGTTTGTGATTGCTGATAACGAAGATCCATAAACAGCAGGATCCAGTTTGCTGACTATAGGAAATTCCTGAGAAGCCAACATAACATTAACGAGTTCAACCTTCTGCTACTGATAAAATGCAGGAGCACATTATATACAATTGCTATGGTGTGATTAACCTTTAGAAGTTCGATAGTTACTGGGTTGAGTCCAGCAACAGCCTGACGGGCAAACTCATTATCACGCAACCACGCAAACCTGTCTCCTGCATGCCAGAAGTATTCATAAGATGCGACACAAAGACAGCTGTCTATTTTTCCTTAATCACCGGAAAGAGTAAGGGTTTGTATAGGAGAAACCACATTACTTTTAATACTAGCAGGAATCTCGTACTTGAACAACCTGTCACCAACACTGAAGATTCGCTTCGACATCCCCTGGAGAATGTTAGTATTGACTTGCTCTTCTTCTCTTAAAATGAACCCATCATTGTACAGCTTGTCTATATCAGAGAAGCAATTGAAGGGGATGTCTGAACTCGACAAAGAAGCAGCAATTTGTGGTATCAGATTATGCAATACCGCCTTCAATCTCCCAGCTGAGAAGGTCGCCAGCTTGATCTCTTCAAAAGCTTCATCTCGTGGAACGTAAACAGGATGCGGCTTCTCTATTCTGCTCTCATATCTTTTGTCTGCTCATATTTTAATTGTTAACCACGAAGTTGGAGTACTAACAAACACCAAGTAAAAACATTTTGATCACATAAACTGAGCTCTAGGGGCTATACCAGATTTCATGGGTGGCCTGCCAGAACGGCAGCGCCTTGGATAAGGCCGCTCCTTGCCAGCTAGGACAGGTCTTTCTAGATCCTTGTCCTTCTCAACGTTTCCCAAGTCGTTGTAAGAATCGTAATCGTAAATCCTCTCGTGCATTTTCCTCTCACCTTTTCCATTCCCCCTAATGCTTCTAAGGTCTTCCTGTCGAAGATCCTTGATACCAGGCGGCGTTTGTGATGGCAAATACGCCTTTTCAACAACAACAACAACAACAACAACAACAACAACAACAACAACAACAACAACAACAATGGCATAGCTTTTAGAACAAGGCAATCCTACTATTCTAGCTCATGTTCAAGAAAAAAGTGTCAAAGGGCAAATGAATCATGGGAAATCTTACTTGATTCATGAAGATAATCCTGCTCTCAGGATTATCCTTTCTAGATTGAATCCACGAATTCGCGAAGAAGTATAAGGGGCCTCCATTGAAGCCAGATAGCACAATTTCAACCAAGTAGAACTCTTTGCTGTGGAAATTTGTAACAAGTACTGCCCCAGGATATCCAAAGTCACTTGCAACTTGGAAATCTGCACTGTACTGAACAACATAGGGTTGCTCAGTTGGAGTTGGTGCCCAATCCCTCACATAAGACTCCACACTCTTTCCTGCTTTAGTTTCTGCCGACAAGGATATATAAAGTTACTCTCCATTTCAATAATCAATGTAAAATCTGTATCAAGTAAAGGGTAATCAAACATGATAATGGAACAAGGAAGACAAACTTTTTCTTTTTGGGAAAAGATGGAACTTCCATAACCCAGAAAGATGAACTGAATCTTCAAAAGACAGAAACTTTATACTAAAACCACAGTGGAGTTGAAGTATTATAATTTCTCCAACACAGAAATGAAAACCCAAGATACCCAGTTCAGATCCATTAATTCGTGAAAAAAAATAGAAGTAGCAAAAAAAAAAAAAAAAAAAATGTTGCCAAGATCATCAATTTTCATTCTACAAAATACCCAGATGGCAAAATCAAGCAATCATAGTATAAAAATTGAAGACAAAAAAATCAAGAATATTCGGAGGAGAGACAAACGTGGGTCAATTTCTTCACTGATGAGCTCAAGAGAAATGCCCTTTCCGATAGCATTAGTGAAAGATCTCTGCAACCCTTCAAACTTATCAACCAACTTCTCTCTGATCTTGGTTCTTATCAGCACGGCCGCCGTCACCTTAACGTCACCAGAGGTGGGCCCACTCTCCCTCCTGTCGTAGCCGTCCCTTCCAGGTATCTGAGGTGCGGGTGCAGGCGACTCCGCTGTTCTGTCGCCGCTGCTGATCACAGCCCTTACTCTGCCACTACAACAACTCCTGCGCCCCATCTTGGTCCTCAAGCTCCCTCCAACGCCGGATAATTTTGCTCCGGCGAGTCTCCGGCGAGCTGGTGGTGGTGGGTTTGTGAGATTTGACTTGATTGTGGGTGTGGTTGCTCTAGCTGTCAACATTCTTTTTCGGTTTTCTAATTTTCTTAGAGAGAATTTGCACAAAAGAAAGAATATAGATAAACGAGGGAGGCAATTAACGAGAACAGCAAAATATGAGAACAGTTCAACTGGCTGCAAGTTTCTAACTTTTTTTTCTATGGAAATGGAAAAACAGAGGAACAGTGCAGTGGGCTTAAATTGACTACAGTTTTTATTTGAAATAATTAATTGGAGATTCGTCGGTTTTGAGAAGGGAAGATGTAGAATTTTTGCAAATAAGCGTCTCTAATTAGTCTCACCCATTTTTTTAACCTTTTTTTTGTATCATTTATTTTTTTAACTTTAGTGGGAGACTTATTAGAGGAGTTTATTAGAGTATATTAAATTATAACACAATTTCTATTTCACATACCGACAAAATTCTTATTTCACGCATTGGTTCGTCCGTCACGGACCATATGCATCTGTCCGTGACGGACCAAATGAATTCATACGTGACGCACGGATCAACTTGGTCCGTCACGGATGGATTCATATGGTACGTGATGGACGAACCTCTAAACCAGAAAATTGAATGTTACTTGTCCCCACCTAACTACATTAACTACCCCGTCAAATCTCATCAATATTACGTCCAAAATTAAACCCTAAACCTCTCCATCACTCTTCCATTTCCCTCCCACAACACATCTTTCATTCTCATCATCTTCAAAGAGTTCATTTTCATGGCAAATGAAGATGATTTTTCCAACTTCAATGGTGGAGAAGATGTTTCAAGGAGTTACAATTACAATGAGATATGTTTTTTAAGCTTTTACTTTACATGTTAGTAAAAGTTTAGATTTTTTATGGTTCTTTCTTGTGAATGTATATGATTGAGTTGTTCATAACCCAAAACAAACAATTTCTTAAGGTAATTTCAATAGTTGTGAGTACATGTTCATAAAAACTTCATCTTTGATTAAGTTATACTAAAAAGTTATAGAATTTGTGTGCAAAACTGCATGTTTGATTGTTTCGGCGGTGTTATATTGAGTGCAAAACTGCAAAACTTCATCCTTGTTCAGCCAATGTTTTTTGAAAGAAAAACAGTACGTGACGATTGGATGGTGTTAGTCCGTCACGTATGGATTCGCCTCATCCGTGACAGATGGATGTACTTCATACGTCACGGACCAGGTAAATCCATACGTGACGGTTGGAGTGTGTTTATTCGTCACGTATGGTTGTGTTTGACAGAAACTGGATACTTCGCTAACTTGTTTTTTTACTTCAATAGGAGAACAATATCGTGAACAACGGTATTAACAATCTGTCCCTAAATGATGCATGGGACATGGCACCACCGTCCTTCTCACTTGGGTTGTTCGGCGAACCTATGCCGCCTCCCCAACCTCATCTGCCGGGAATAGATTGTTTTGCTCGTAGTGGAATTACGTCCGTAAGGTGGCAAGCTCCACCTAAGTTTGGGTTTCCGGCATTACACACACAACCGCAGTTTAGGTATCCTACACCTAAAGAAGTGATTGTTTCTGAAGATTATTCAGAGAAGTTCACCACGGGTGAAGTATTCGGCTCCAGAGATGATGCAATTAAAAGGGCTAGACAGATTGCCTTTGATAATCACTTATGCCTCACTATTGGTCGGGATATAAACTTTGGTGGAGGAAGTCTTCGGAAGTCATGGTTGTTGTGTGAAAAAGCGGGAATTTACATTCCTAACGATGAAACTAGAGCAAGGCAAAGAACAAGGAGCAAAAAATGTGATTGTCCCTTCAGATTGTTGTGTCAAGAAAATCCGAGGGACTCATATACACTCAATGTAGTTGTTGGAACCCACAACCATGTCATTGGTGATGACTTGTACGGGCATGCAGTTGCTGGCAGGTTGACACCTGAGCAGAAGAAGTTGGTTAAGGTCATGACAAAAAATCATAGTAAACCATCAAAGATTGCAACAACACGTAACCAGGACCCAAACAACTGCACTAAAATGAATCAGATTTACAATGAAGTGTACAATGTCCAACATAGTGGGATGGAAGGAAGAACTGTGGTCCAAGAGTTCTTCCATAAGTGCAAGGAGAACAACTACTTTGTGGAGCATAGGCTGGATCCAACGACGAATAAGATCACCGACATTTTCTTTGCCAATCCAGATTCCATGAAACTCCTAAAGGCATTTCCGTACGTCCTTTTGCTAGATTCCACATACAGCACTAACAGGTTAGTGTAACACATCTACTTGCTACATCTATTTGTTGATATGTTTATTCATTATGCATGACACATCTTCTTGTGCAGGTATGACTTGCCTTTCCTCGAAATAATAGGAGTCACGTCTATATGGAAGAACTATAATGTGTCGGGGGCGTTTCTATAGCGTGAGACAGAAGACAACTACGTGTGGGCCGCACAACAACTTCTTAAAATGTGCTCAAAGTGTCAAGTAACACCGACATGCCTAGTGATAGATCGTGAAAAGGCCTTGATGAATGCATTAGATAAACTCTTTCCAAGTGCCAAGTCTATCCTCTGTAGGCGCCATGTGAAGAAGAACATAGAGCACAATGCTAGGAAGGAGATGAAGGATAAAAGCTTGGGTACAAGGTTTGCAAATGCATACTATAATTTATTCAAGCAAACAACTGTATCCGAGTACGAGATGGAGTTACGTAGAATTCAGTCGGAATGGAGAGTTTGGCCACGTCTACTTCAGTATGTAAGAAACAGTTGGCTCATCCCGTACAGGGAAAGACTTGTGTCAGCTTGGACATATACTGTTTTCACGCTTGGAACGTCAACGACAAACAGGTTAGTGGCCATGTCTCATTTGATAACAGAAACATTCTTCTATGATCAAACTTTAAACTCTTTTGTACTAAATATAGGGTTGAAAGAGCACATTCTAGTTTGAAAGACTTCTTAACTACTCCACATGGCAGTCTAGACACGATATTCGGTCAATATCATTCAAAGATGGTTAACCAAGTGAAGGAAATCAAGGAGACCTTCAACGAGAGTGCACAGAACATGATGATGCTTGTGACTAGGGCTGATGTTTTCAAGCTTTTGAAGTACAAAGTATCTAAGGTTGCACTTGACCGCTTGACTGAGGAATACAGAAAAGGGGAAGATCCATTTCATGACAGTACCTGCACATGCCATATGAGGGTGAGAGATGGATTGCCGTGTGTGAATGATATCGCTAGATATGTGACGAGTTCAATTCCTATTAAGCTTTCAAGGTTGCATCCTTTTTGGAGACAATTGAGTTTGTTAGAAGTGCAAGACGAAGGTGAGGCTGAGGTGAAGTGCAAAGTCGCGAGATCTTTGATGGATTAATTTTATACGGATGAGTTCCCTAATCTGTCAGCTGATGATCAAGAAAAATGTGTCTTGTGACTTTACGACATTGCTCGCCCAGAGGGGACCAGTATGCAAGAGCCGGCTATTGTGAGGCATAAGGGACGACCAATGGGAGCTCCAAACAAAGATAACACTAAAATACATCCTTCTTCATGGGAATACACAGACAAAGAGATGGAAGGAACACCTCCCAAGAAGCAACGAGATAGGCCACCAAAGCCCACTAGTACACATTCACCAAACCCTATAGCTCCTATCACTCTTTTGAGGCCATCTCAGGTTAGAGCTCCCAAGAATCCATTGAGTCAAATGTTTCCACCACCGTTTCATGCTCCACAGTCCTTCATTAAAGATTTTGAACCGTATATGTATATAGTTTCGTCGTGTATGCACGAACACATAAACGGTTACTTTGATATTGTTGGTGATGGAAACTGTGGATACAGAGCCGTTGCAGATCAAATAGGCATTGGGCAGGAACAATGGAGGATCGTCCGACAATCCATGATTGATAAGGTGAAAGAAATCTTTCCATTGTATGCTCAGACTTGCCTCTTTCCGATTACGCTGGATACAGTACTGGAACAACTTACATGGTTTGACGATGGGATGGCCCCGGAGAATACTTGGATGGTGATTCCAGATATGGGTTGTCTGGTCGCTTCTGCATTCAATTGTGCAGTTGTCGTGCTGGGTGCTATGAATGCTACTTACTTGCCTTTGCAAGCGGTTCCACATCATCCCGGGGGTGCTAAGCTAAAGACGATATGCATCTGCCATGTTTAGAAGGAGAGTCATTTTATTTCGGTATGTTACTAATCATTTAATCAATTTTTATTCATTATTTTAACTCATTAACTAGGCAAGTGAATACGTTCTCCATTCTTTTGTAGGTGGCCCTATCAAAGGCGTCACCGTTGCCTCCAGTATTTGTCATGTGGGAGCATGCAAAGGATGCCTCTGCTGCTTGTCTGTATGATCCATTCACTACTCAGCTGATGGCGTATGGACCTTCCAGAAGAAAGAGACGAGGTCGCAAGCCGACTTAAATATTATTGTAATCGCACATTGTAAAGATATTGTTAGAGAAACTTAATATTCTATTTTCTGTATGGATTTTTAGAAGTATAACTTTTACGTAATCCCGAATTGGTTTTTTAGGAGTTAACTATAAATTTCATCGCGATGTAAATTTAGCTTCTTTAAAGAGGCACGGTTTGTTGACCATGCCCTAGACCGTGCTCCCTTAATGAGACATAGATTTAGCTTTTGTAAAGAGGCACAGTTTAGGACAATCTGTATGTGACGAACCACTACAATCTGTATGTGACGAACCAATACAATCTGTACGTGATGAACCAATACAATTTGTACGTGACGAACCAATACAATTTGTACGTGACGAATACAATCTGTACGTGACAAACCAATACAATATATACGTGACGAACCAATACAATTTGTACGTGACAGACCAATATTGTTGAAGACAATACAAATTGTTCATTACGCTGGTTTAGCGTTTGAAGAAATTAGGGTAGTCTTTGGTGAACGTTCGCTTCATATGATATCTCTACTTTGCTAAATTTGCTTGCTCCCTACAAAGGTTGATAGTACATAAACAATATTACACAAAAGATACGACATGAATCACCTACGATGTACATCATTTAGTAGATTGAAGTTATACCTACGAATGTTATCAAGATCTTTAACAAGATCTTGATTTTCCTTAACAAGATCTTGTTTTTCCTGCCATTGTTGTCGAATAACCGCATGTGCCTTCTCCTCGTACATTGGATCAATCCACTCCCTGAAACGACATGTATCTTCTGGGCATCCCCAATACCTTCTCCCGTAGTTCCACTGCAAATCCCAAGATCGGACAACAACTTTAAAATTACAGTAGCATAGCCTATCTGCATTTGTTGATGATTTTGATGAAAATGTCATTATTTGTTGTAGTGTTTGGCTTCTAACAGTAGCCCTAATGCTTCTTATATAGTGAAAGGAAAGAGGCGTTGTGTTTGACAGCTAATAACCAGGTGTTTGACAACTAATAACCAAGTGTTTGACAACTGTTGTATACAGCTGTATACAACTATTTGCCAGTTTTTGGCTTCGGCCCTGACGAATGAAGCGAAACCACGCGTGATGGACCACTATGTGCCACCCTCATCATTGCCATGTTTGAAGGGTATTTGTGGAGATCTATTGCATCGACCAACAATTAACAACAAAGTATCAAATGTGCGATATAAAAGTTATGGCAAAGACATGCAATTAGTTTGATTATCATCATAAAACTAGTCAAGAAACTACAATTCCATAAACGGTGCGACACTCCCTAAAATACAACCAAAGTAGCAATTTAAAACTTGAACGCACTTAATTTTCGTCCTCCTCATCATTGCCATGCTCGTAGGGTCTGAAGTCCTGGATGCAGTGTCGCACAACAACGCGTATGTTGTAGAATTGTTCTTCCTCTGCATCATAGAAAGGATTTAGACACTGGAATGCTTGTCCAATGACCTATAGAAATACGTATAAATTAAAAAGAATCGGTTTAATTGTATAAGAAAAGTAAAAACAAATATCCAACACATTTTTTTACCTGGACAGGATCTCTGATGCCAGCATCCTAAGGCCTGACACATGGGTGTGTACGAGGTATGTACCACTCCATGTAGTCGGCACTACACTCATACCCTTCTAAAGCAGAAGGCCCCATATGTGTGATCCAGATGGAGTGTTGACTTCTTGCATCCCAACTCCAGTTTGAAGCGGAGTCATACTGCACTATATATCTCCTAATGTTGGGATGTCTGTGCGCTTTGATGGGCTCTATAACTGGTCGGGGAATCCCCTATACCACTCCAAATTTCCTCGATACCCGATCCGACATATAGGGCTCGATAATTCTCAGAAAAGAGATGACCCCATGAAAAAAGGCAGGAGCCAACGCCGAGATGTTGTAATTAACGTAGCCATAGGGCTGCCAGTCAACCTACACAAAAAAGGTGCAATTAACTCCAACTCTTATACAAAAAGGGTGCAATTAATGTATTACACAATTGTAATACATTAATATGAGAAATAAACTACATCGTATGATACTTACATGCCTAGCTTGCATTAAATCCAACTATTTCCTGTAGTTTCTTCTCTGCCTACTAGGAGTCTGCACAGGATTCCATCGGCTGGCATATGGCACATCGTCTTCGAAGCAGGGATTTTGTTGTGGGTGAAAGCTAGGGAAGTATAGATAGATCCAAGCATGTACATAAATAACATGGTTAACATATCAACCTTACCTTAAATGTAATTAAATTATATAAAAACAATATGCAACAAAATCCTTACCAGCAACAAAGTGTAGCAGGTGGACATCTGACGACACTCATGCCGTGAACACTCGCCCAATGACCGATACATGAATGCCAATGTACCAGAACCCCAAGAAAGATTGCAAGTATCACCAATGTCACTCACGTAGATCACATAAGGCATGGGCAGCATGTGTTAGGACTTGTCTGGAAAGAGGATCGAGGCCATCAGGTACCACAAATAACCAGACACGATCTCATCATCATCTAGGTCATTGTTTAAGCAGTGATATTTTAGGTTGTCTGAGTGACACCATGTTTAGCCATTTCTTCCGTCAAGGAAAAGAACTGTATTGCCCTCATCGCTTGTTGATTATACAATTCATTTTTACCCTTGCTGCGATCCTGGAGAGGAAGTCCCATTCCGTGCCCATCAATCTTGAGGCCCAAAATCATGTACACATCCAGGAGAGTGATCGTCATCTCTCCAAATGGCATATGAAATGAATTTGTCTCTGACTGCCATCGCTCCAGAAATGCAGAAATCAAAGGCAGATCTACATAAGTGTACATCGGGTCCTGTAAATGTGTGATGCCGCTGTTTCTGGCAAGATCACACCATGTAGAGTCATCGTCAAGCCTCCATTTTCTTAGCTGCTCTTGTCTGAGATGAAACGTGAGAGTTTCTCGCTCCTATAAAAAGAACATGTTAGATACAAAAAAAAGATAATAGTTTAATAACAGGCTCAAGTTTTGATAACTTACAATGTCCTGATAAATGAAATATATAGCGTGGGCAGTGAAACTAAATAGCAGGTCTCGGATCTTCGGACCTCCCGGTACAGGTCCTATTAACTTGGGATCGACAACATCCTGACCTCCAGCCTGCCTAGGCTCTCTATCCTGCCTAGGCTCTCTACCCTGCCTAGGCTCTCTACGTTGTGTAGGAGCAGCCTGTTCCTCCGCCGGTTCCTCAAAATGAGGCTGTTGAGCGGGCCAATATGCTTGCCCACTCATACCTCTTGGCCACATGGGCCAACCACTAGGCTCCTGAGGTGTAGGAGGTACGTACCAACCACTACGCTCCTCAGATGTAGAAGGTACATACCATGTCGGATCCTATAAAACAAATTATTAGAAAAAATATTAATTAACCGACAAGTTTAAGAATATGTATAGTTACTTACCACATTTCCCACATTCTGGTATATAGGTGGATCATTAAGCGTCGTGTTGTCGAGTATCGGGTCTGCATACACCGGTACAGTAGGAGGGTCACGGTTCGTACTCGGTCCTGCTTCGTCACTTTTTTTGGATTTCTTCTGCCTCCTTCGATATACTATACGATCGTCTACTTGTTCCTGTTCTTGTTCCTCACGTACAACGTTCCACCTTCTGTGACGTACAGATCTTGTTTCATTTTCCATCTGAAATAGAAAAAAACAAAACTTCAGGGGGAGCAGCAACAACAACAACAAAAACAAAAACAACATCAACAACAACACCCTCAATAACAACAACATCAACATCATCAACAACAATATCAACAACAATATCAACAACAACATCAACAACATCATCAACAACAAAAACAACATCAACAACAAAAACAACAACAAATGCGCTGAACCAGATCTGCTTGATCCGTCCGTGACAGATCATGACGATCCGTCCGTGACGGATCATGACGATCCGTCCGTGACGGATCATGACGATCCGTCCGTGACGGATCATGACGATCCGTCCGTGACGGATGGAGTCAATCCGTCCGTCATGGACCAGATCTGGATGGATCAATTTTGACAGATCTGGATCTGTGCAGTTCGAATTATTTTTTGACAAATTTTGTATGCAGATCCATATTCAAAATCGACATTAAATCAATTGAAACAACCTTCAAACATGTTTAAATTCAATACTAGACAAGTAATCCCTAAACGAAAATCATCTAAAATGTCTTAACAACTTCAATAATTTCAAGATAATTCAACTAAGTGAAGAACAAATACAGATTTAACTAAACTTACGGATCGTGACGGACGGATTGAATCGAAACGTGACGGATCGAAGCCTTTGACATTGGGAGCGAAATCGCGAGTGGGTTGCTGCAAATGAGGGTTGATGCAAAGGGGAGACGAAGTTGCTGTATTTATATGCAACGACTTCGTCCGTGACGCACATATTGGGTTGGTGCGTCACGGACGGTTTCATGTGGTCCGTCACGGACGGAGTGCTTTAGTTCGTCACGGTCGGCTTCATTTGGTACGTTACAGTACGAAACAATGCGTGAAATAGAAATTTTACCCGTGCGTGAAATAGCAAGGGCCAATTATAATTATACTCCTTCATTTATATCAAATTACCAGTATACTCTTTATATTAAATATTTAATATACTATTTATATTAAATTATAAAGAATAAAAAAATATAAATTTATTAAATATACTTTATTTTAATTTAAATTAATTCATACATGAATTAAATTAGATTAATGTATATTTATATTTTAGTTATTACATTTTTATAGTTTAAACTATCCACAATGTCATTTTAATGAAAAGAAATTAAATTAGCGTATATTTATATTTTAAACCACCATAAATAACATAAAAATTATTTGTTTTCACATAATAATATACAAAATGCAATAAATAAATTCAAAAATATAAGAAACATAACCATAATCGGTGTCTATGGATAGAGAAAAATACAATTAGAATTATCGTAAATTTTTTATTTTTTTTAATATAAGAAAATAAAAGTATTCTATTTTTAAAATTAAAAAAACAGACGGTCAGGAAAAATTCCTGACTGTCCGATCACGCGTCACGCGGCGCCATCTGGGCGCGTGAACGCGGCCTAGTAAAAAAGCGCCACATGGCGCTGCTTAGAATAAGCCCGGCTTAAGGGGCTTAAATTTTGCCCCAAGGGGAGGCTTATTGGGAACTTTGAATTTTTTAATCTAAAAAATTCAATAAGCCCCCAATAAAGATGCTCTTACGATGAGAGAATGATAGGATCAAAGCGAATCCAAGCCAAAATTAATCACGCAATTTAGAGTTAGAATGGTACAATATACATTAGTTTTAGGGTGTAAAGTACAACTATCAAAAAGTGACCCAACCCATTTTATCGACCTCACCGACTCGCTTTTGGATCCGACCCGATCTGATTGAAATTTTTGATAACCCGAAGTTATCGAACACGAATTTACCGAGATCGAACCCGACCAACCCGACCCGATTAACAAATAAATGTGGAGTTATAATAAAATATAACATAAAATATATATGATAAATGACATATAAATAATGATAATATGCTTAATATCCTAAAAAAGAACATTGTTATACTTATATAATTTTTTATAATGTAGAAATTTATAAATTAATATGAAAAAATAAAAAATAAAAATAAAATATAATTTTGGTCAACTAATATCAACTACATTAAAGTAATTAATAATATTATTATTATTTTAATTCATTTCAACTTATTTTGACTTATTTAAACAGTGTACAAAATATTTAAAAAATTACGCTCCTGACCCGTTGGTTAACCCGAACCGTCCGCCGACCTGTAATGACCCGACCGGCTTGTCAGTTATCCGAAATGACCCGATCCGTTCTCAACCCGAACCCGAAATAACCGAACCGAACCTGACTTGACCGACCCGATTGACAGCTCTACTGTAAAGGAATGATTATTTGTGATCATAAAATTTAGGAGACAAAGGACTATGATTGGAGTAGCAAAATTAGAAATATTTTAGCTTTTATAAAAAAAATTCTCAAAAATGACTTTTTTCAAAAGATATTTCTTTTAAAATTATATCTTTTTACAATATATTTTTTTAAATATTTTTTTCTTTGAAAATTAACTTTTTCCCATGAATTATTTTTTAAAATACTTTTTTTGAGAATTACATATTTTGGAAATTAAAATTTTCTCAATTTTTTTGGATAATTATTTTGGAAACTATGTTTTTTGAAAAAATATTTCAGACTTTTTTTTGAAATATATTATATTTCAAGTGTATATATAAGCACAAAAAATGCATATATAAACACACTTTTTAATATTATATGGAGTGCATCTTTAGTATGCTAAAATACATGTGGTATATGTAAATATGGATGTTTAACATATGCATTATAAGTGCACATTTTAGCTATTGTATATTTATTATATTAAAGTGCAGCAAGTTCAAGTGCATGTTTAGTTTGCTAAAAAGTGCTTATATAATTATGTTGAAGTGGGTGTTCAGTATTCTAAAATCAAGTGCATGTGCAAGTATATTAAAGTACATGTTTAATATTCTAAAATTAAGTGCATATGTAAGTATGTTAAAGTGCTTGTTTAATATTCTAAAATTAAGTGCATATGTAAGTATGTTAGAGTTAGACCTGTCAATCGGGTCGGTGAAGTCGGGTTCGGTTCGGTTATTTCTGGTTCAGGTTGAGAATAGGTCGGGTCATTTCGGATAACAGTTCAAGCCGGGTCGGGTCATTACAGGTCAGCGGGCAATTCGGGTTGACCAACGGGTCAAGAGCGTCATTTTTAAATATTTTATTCACTATTAAAATATTATTAAATAGTTAAAAACTAATTTAAATTTGTCAAAATAAGTTGAAATTAATTAAAATAATAATAATACTATTTATTATTTTAATGTAATTGATATTAGTAGACCAAAATCATAATTTATTTTTATTTTTAATTTATATTATATTAATTTATAAATTTCTAAATTATAAAAATTATATAAGTACAACAATGTTTTTTTAGGATAATTGAGCATATTACCATTATTTATATGTCATTATCATATATATTTTATGTTATATTTTATTAATACTCCACATTTATTCATTAATCGGGTCGGGTTCGGTCTCGGTAAATTCGGGTTCGATAACTTCGGGTTACCAAATAATTCGGTCAGGTCAGGTTGTGTCCAAAACGGGTCGGTCAAGTCGGTAAAACGGGTTCGGTCACTTTTTGACAACTCTAGTTAGAGTGCATGATTAAGATGCTAAAGTATATTGTATTACAATTTTTTTGAGAAAAAAAATCAAGAAAATATTTTTGGGGAAAAATCAAAATAATAACTTTTTTTTGGGAAACAAATATGATAAAAAAGTAAAATAAATATTTTTGGAGAAAAATGTTTTATTATGATAAGTTATTTTTTTTTATAAAAATAAAGTTGGTTATATATACAAGTTTGTTACTCCATGTGTTTTAATCCTAGCTTTCTTCACTCCTTAGATCTAGTGGTCTCCATTGCTCTTCATTTTACAACTTAAGACTTGTTGAATTCCTTATTTTGATAGTAAGAAACATCCAACTAATACGTGTGTGTTTCAGGAATCAATATGTATGTCACATGCAATGTTCTAAAAATCCCCGCCTAGGCCCCGTCTAGGCGCTAGGCGGTCATCCACCGCCCCGTCTAGGCGCTAGGCGGTCATCCACCGCCTAGGACCCCGCCTAGGCGAGAAGAAGTCTCAGATGTTTTAAAGAAGCAACATCTTAGGAGATAGAGGATGCATAGAACATAATTTTGGGTGGAGCTTTGTAAAATAAGGCCCATAATTTAACAACAAACCTCATCCCAACATAATTTTATGAACATTAATGGATTTAAGAGAACATAGTCAAATAATCACATGGATCACACATTACTCTGAACAAAGTATCCTACCTTCGTAGGATACTTTGTTCAGAGTAAAGCCTATAAGGTGTTCAGTAAGAGGACGAAAAAGGTAGAGGAAAGCATTCATGCTTTTTTTGATGAATCTGTTATCGCCGGTAACCTTGTGCATGAACACAAGGAAAATGCTCCATGTGAAGAAGAAAGCTTTCATCTTATTTAAATTGTTGCACAAGGAGGTAAAGGAAATGTAGTCAATAATGATATTGCTCCTAGTAGTGAAAATCCTAGTGAAGTTCAAGAGCTCTAAGATCATGAGGATCCTAACACTGGTGGTGAAGCGGAGCCTACAAAAGAAATTCTAGAACCTTCAACTCAAGTTGTCCCTCAGGAGGAACAAAGTCCGACACCTAATATAGATCAAGATGCAGACTCTGACAACTTTGACATCACAACCATGTATGTGAGGAATTACCAACAAAAGAGCTCTCATCCAGTGAATCAAATCATCACAAACTTTAGAAAGAGGACTCTTACTCGCTCCTCTCTATATAATTATTGTGTTTTCAATGCTTTTCTATCTTTGCAAGAACCTAATCTCTAGGGGAAGCGCCAAAGGTTCCAGATTGGATAAGTGCAATGCAAGAGGAACTTCATTAGTTTGAGAGGAACAAAGTTTGACATCTTGTTCCTCGCCTTGATAACATAATTGGGACAGGTTCCAAGTGGATGTTCGGGAACAAACTTGATGATTGGGGACATATTACCAGGAACAAAGCAAGGCTGGTGGTTAATGGGTACACTCAGCAAGACGTGATTGATTACGATGAGACGTTTGCTCCTGTTGCACGTTTGGAAGCCATTCTCTTACTCATTGCTTACTCTGCTTATCATGGGTTCAAACTGCAACAAATGGATGTGAAAACCACCTTCTTGACGGAGTTCTAAAGGAGGAAGTGTATGTGGAACAAACCTCTGGCTTTAAAGACTCCTCTCAACTGAATCACGTATATATCCTAGACAAGGCATTGTACGGTCTTAAGTAGACTCCTAGAGCCTGGTATGACAAACTGTCACATTTCTTTTTGTCATATGGATATGTGTGTGGTCAGGTTGATATGACTTTGTTCCTACTAAAGGAAGGAAAGCATACTCTGGTTGTGTAGGTGTATGTTGATGAAATCATCTTCAGGTCGACAAATTACAACTTGGTCAAGAAGTTTTCAAGTCTCATGCCGAGCAAACTCGAAATGAGTATGGTAGGGGAATTGAAGTTCTTCCTGGGTCTCCAAGTTATTCAAGGTGAAGATGGTACAAGAGTTCATCAACAAAAGTATCTCAGGGAATGCATCAAGAAGTTTGGAATGCCATATGCTAAGCCTTTTTCTACTCCCATCTCTCCAAACAATGTAATGGGAAAGGATGAACATGAAAATGGAGTCGACGCGACGCTCTATCGGGGGATCATATGTTCGTGTTTCTATCTCTCTTCTAGTAGACCAAATATCATGTACATTGTGTGTTTGTGTGCTAGATTTTAGGCTGATCCTAAGGAGACACACCTCAAGGCAGTAAAGAGGATTCTGAGATACTTGAAGGTCACATATGATCTTTGTCTATGGTACCCAAGAGGATGTGATTTCAACTTGGTAGGGTACACATATGCTGATTTCGTAGGGAACAAAGTGGCCAGAAAATCTACATCCGGTATGGCTCAGTTCCTTAGGTCGTGTTTGGTTTCTTGGGAGTCAAAGAAGCAAAACTTTGTTGCTTTCTCAACAGCTAAAGTTGAATACATTGCCGCTGTAGCTTGTTGCACTGAATTCTTATGGCTTAAACAACAACTCAATGACTATGGTATTCTTCTTGGCTCTGTTCCCATCTTATGTGACAATACCAGTGCAATAAACATTTCTAAAAATCACGCGCAACACTCTTGCACTAAACATATATAAATAAGATATCACTTCTTATGTGATTGTGTGGAGAAAGGGTGGGTGTCTATGGATTTTTGCTGAACCAACAATCAAATCGCCGACATCATCACCAAGGCACTTAATAGGGAACCTTTTGAATAGTTCATGACTGAACTAGGTATGATCTCCCTCAACTAACGATTATCCTCTCTTTGTTCCCTCGATGACTGGCTAAAATTACTTTGATTTATTTCTCTACGTGATGAGTCTTATCTAAATTTGTAACCTTTCCCTAGCTTGTTGAGTTTCTAACGTGTTTAAAGTGCTTGCTTGTACTTCTATAATTTAAATGGCTCTTAACATGATAATATATGCTTGCATGATCTTACTTGGATAGACTTTTCTTTGAGCCCAAAAGAATCAACTTGAGGCATTGATCCCTCATTACAAGCCCATATGATTGTTGACTATACAGTTTATCCAACCTATCATGCCTGAAGTTCCCTCTGAACCCATATATTCATCCATAAATGAGAGCCTGTCATCATGTTTGAAAAATCAATTATATTCGTTACCGTATTTTTGTGTGATGTTCTTTGTACCCTCTCTGGTAACGATACCCCCGCAATACACTCATCTATACTTTTTGGAAAGCCGGGAAGCCGAATCGTCTCCTATGGGCTCTGTTGGTTGGGATGTGATAGGTCTGAAAAGGCAGTAATGGCGTTAACATGGTATTTGAAAAAAGAAGAGGGAAAAGAGGTTCTTTGATGGGACGGTGGCTAGGGGAATTAATTTTGTAAACAAATTGGTGTAGGTTTAATTGAATTTGGACGTGATCTTTTGGGAGGTGATTCTGGATAAGAAAGAGAATATCTAGGATTTTATATCTTCGGCAAATGAAAAGATCTCCCCTCAGTAAATAAGGAGATTTACTCACGGTATTTCACTCACTCTGCTTTGTATATCTCCTCTCCATATCTCCTTCCTCCTCTCCAGAATCTCTCTCTGCCTCTCTCTCAACTCTCCTCCAATGGCCTTCCACTCTAACCCCATCTCTATTGACGGAACCGAAAACCCCCAAACCCTAATCCGCAAACTCACTGCCATGGGAACCTATCCCTCCATCATCGCTGCCATATCCCAAGCTAGACCGGCCCCAACCACCACTCCACAAGAAGTACCGATCCCACCTCCGTCATCTCCTCTTGCCACCACCACCACAACTCTCTCGCCTCCCCATAATGGTAACCTTGACATTGTCATCCCTTCAAGATCGGGCATTGTCTTCCCTTATCTTAATTAGTCCGCTCCTTTATGTCTATACTTGACATTGGTGTCGGTTAGGTACTTCCGTAAACGTGGAGAATCTTTGATGTGATCACGCCCGTGCCACATCATGTGCAACAAGACCAAGGAGATCCAAGTGCATAAAAGGACATTCAAGGAAAGCCAAGTGACATTCCAACACCTATGGAAGTACCAACGAACCTGGTTACTCGCTCGACCGCGCGCGCTCAAGCAAAGGTGGTCGCACAAGTCGCGCCACCAGTAGCCATTACTCGAGCACGAGCTCGACAACTTCTTGTAGACCTCCAAGGGTGTCTTTGGAACCCGGGAGCATTGAGTCGATTGGAGGCCAAGCCGGTGATGATGATCCAAGGATGTGTAGCGACGTCGACAAATTTAGGGTTTTTCCAATCCTCTACACCAACGACTCCTAAATTGAGCAAGGATGGAAACTATCTTCAAGATAGTGATGTGAATCCCTCACATCTTGAACCAAGCATGGAAGCCAAGCCAATGCTAACTCAAGATCCGGCACCAAAACGCATCACTCGGTCTAAGGCCAAAGAACTACAACAACTTCTCGACGTGGGCCTCCCCTCCACACGACTTGGGGCCGAGCATGACAAAGGCCCTTTTGTCATCTTGAAGGCCGAAGGAAACCAGCCCAAACCAAGCCCATGAAGAAGCAATTTCAGCCATGTGAAGCCGTGTGGAAATTTGAAGAGTTATGCATTTGGTGCATTCACCTAGTTGTCTTAAACACTTGCTTTCATTTTGCATTTAATCTTAGTCTTTTTCAATGCATCTAGTACATGCATTCCAACCCTTGATATCCCTCTTGGGACGTGGAGAGTTGGCTTTAATTGCCTTGCTTTTGCTTTGGGTTTTGGCTATATAAAGCCTTGTAATCCTTGATGTAAAACTCAACTTTTGATCAATCCAATTCACTCCTTTGAGAGCATTTGATCCAGAAGTTCACCCTTGGTTCATGAGTCATATTGAACCCTTATCTATCCCTCTTCAACCTTGGTGAGTCATATCCTGGTTGAGCCCCACGGTTCTCTCTTGGTGGTGCGTCATATCCACCTAGGGCAGCCGATATCCTCCACCACCACCACGCCTCACTCCAGCCACCACCACCACTCAGTAACACCCCCATTGGGCCCTCCAAAGCCGCCATCTCCTCCGCAGAAAGAACCACCCTCAAGAAGGCCGCCTTCCTTCTTGCCGCTTGTTCCCTTTGGCGACACCTTCCGCTAGGGCAAGCCAATTCTCCCACCACCGTCACAACCTGATCCGAACACCACCACCACCACTCTCTTCCACTCCCATTGTGCCAACATATTGCCCCAGAACCGCCGCAGAAGTCGCCGCCCTCAAGGAGAACGCCGGTCCACTTCTTCACCCTCTCCGATTGTCGTTGCCTCCAAATTGTGGATCAAACCTTGCACCGCTCCCAATCCGATCAAGGGTCTATCAAGTGGTATCAGAGCCACGTAAGGTTTGGTCATCTAAACTGATTTTTCTTTAGTCCAAGATTGAGTTTTGAATGACAAGTTTCAATTGGCCCTAAAACCGGAATTTATTTGGTTGTTGTCCGATTGCTTTACTTGCCTCTTTGAGTTCTGAATTTTCTTGTCTTGTTTCAGCCGAACCTTGACCCTTCATTTCAACTTCTTTCTTGATTACTTTGTGCATTACTTGCTTGTTCATTTGTTGCATAAATCAAGTGAAGGCATTCGGGGTTAAGGGAAAAGAAAATTTCGGTTGTAAATTGAAAAGTCAAGTGCAAAATCAGAAAATTGTTGAAAATTGTGATTCAAATTTGTGTAGTTTGGGCTCAGAAAAACCCGGTCTAAAAAGGAGAGACCTTAGAAAAATTGAGCCGCTCTTGGAAGAACACTCGAGAAAAACCCGGTCTAAAAAGGAGAGGCCATAAGAAAAAAAGCGAGTTGAACAAGAGCAAATTCTTTCAAAAGATAGTGAAGTGTAATCGTGTTTGCATCTTAGTACCTTCTCCGCACTTCACTTGTTGCAACTTATTGAACATTTGAGTATTGTACTTCTTTGAACCTTCCCTTGTCTTGGCTAGCTCGTAACCCTAAGTGAACTTGTTATTTTTGCTTGCCTTGTACTTGGAAAATTCAGTTT
Organism: Rheum nobile; assembly: GCA_027886185.1. Lineage (NCBI taxonomy): Eukaryota > Viridiplantae > Streptophyta > Magnoliopsida > Caryophyllales > Polygonaceae > Rheum > Rheum nobile. Next base: position 777,972 of record WOAB01000363.1, on the reverse strand, counting down.
TGGACCCCTAACGTGTGCCGGGTCCACTTGTGGGATTCCTAGTCGTCTTGTTTGTGTTGCCTTGGTTTGTAGCTCACGATCATGGTGGACGACAATCGAAGTTCCTCCCATTCGCCTTCGGTGAACCAAGAAGGTGCCCATGCCAATGACTCCGTCATGGAGGCCATGGCACAACTTGGTGCTCAACTAGCAAGTTCTCAACGAGAGGCCATAGCACAACTTAGTGCTCAAATAGCAAGTTCTCAACAAGACAACCAAGCCAACCTAAGAAGACTAGAAGCGCGAATGGATGCCACCGATAGCAAGATGGTGGACGTGACACGGTTGTGTGGGGCCTTCCAACCCTCTCTCTTGGAAGGTAACTCCTCTCACGCCATGCCTAGGGACATGACCTTCCCTAATCTTCAAGGCATCAACCCGTCGACCGCCCCGGCACTCACTCTCTCTAGTGCCCATCTAGGTATGAGTTCCACCTATACTCCTCCTATTGTTACACAATATACTACCATGCCGCCTGTGGTCCCTAACATTTCAGGGCAAGATGCAAGGCTTTTCAATGAGGAGGTGTAAGAGGTTCAAGGACACCTAGGGGCCAATGCGGGGTATGTGGCGCCCTTGACCCAGCCCATGCGGATCATCAACGGCCAAAGGCAAGGATATGGCAATAGGTTTGCAAGGGAACAAGGCCATGGGCGTGGGCACCAACAAGAGCCCTATTTTCAAGGTTTTCAACCCCAAGGTGCTCATGGCTATGAGCAAGATCGTGTGAGGCTCCCTAACACCAAGCTTGAAATAGAGAAGTTTGGGAGCACGACTGACCCTGAGGAGTGCCTAACTTGGCTAAGCAAGACGGAGCAAGTCTTTGACTTCCTCAACTACACCGAAGCCCAACGTGTGGCCATGGCTAGCATCAAGTTTGAAGGGTTTGCGGATCAATGGTGGACTGAAGAGAAGGCGGAGAGAGCTCGAAATGATTACCCTCCTATTGAAACATGGAACGAGCTCAAGGATGCCATCAAGTTCAGATTTGTGCCTACCAACTTTTCAGCCAGGATCCATGAGAGGCTTGAACAACTCAAGCAAGGCACTCGTACTCCCGATGAGTATTACAAGGATTTGAGGACTCTTTTGTTTAGAACGGAAATCAAGTTTCCGGATGAGTATGTCATTTCTAAATTTGTTGAAAACTTGAATTCTGACCTCAAATCTATTGTGTCTATACAACACTTTGCTAGGGGAACTACGGTGGAATAAGTGCTTCACTACACAAACCATGTGTATAGGAACTTGCCTACCAAGAAGAGCCATCCTACAAGCTCACGGCCATGGAGCAATCAAGGCGCCAATACGCCCACTTCAAGGCCATGGAACAACTCAAGCTCCGGCGCACCAAGCTACCCTCCCCGACGCCAAGAGTCAAGGACGGATGCCACGTCGATGCAGCCAAGACATGATCCATCTAGGGTTCCCCAAGGACAAAGAAGAGATGGCGAGCGCCACTCTAGTGATATCAAGTGCTTCAAGTGCTTGGGCCGTGGGCACATGGCCAATGCATGCCCTTCTCGGCGCCAAGTGTTGCTCTCCACGGTGGGGGACTACTATTCGGATGAGGAGCAAGAGGAAGAGCCCACCAAGGAAGAGAATGAGGACGAGGAGCTCCATGTACAAGCTGAATTCCAAGGAGAGTGCTTTGTGGTGAAAAGAACTCTCATGACCAATGAAACTCCTACACCTCCAAATCAAAGGGAAACAATCTTCCATTCACGGTGCCTCATTCAAGGTAAAATCTGCAATTTGATTATTGATGGAGGCTCATGTTGCAATCTCATAGACCAAGAGGTGGTCAAAAGGTTTGCCCTCAACACTACTCCTCATAAGCAACCTTACACTCTTTGTTGGCTTAATTCTAACACACCTCTTAAGGTTTCTGAACAAGCTAAGATTAAGTTCTCTATAGGAGGATATGAGGATGAGGTTATTTGTGATGTTCTTCCTATGACAGCTTGCCACATACTTTTGGGACGACCTTGGCAATATGATCGTGGGTCATTCACCAAGGGGTGTCTAATGAGTACTCTTTTCACCTCAATGGCAAGCGGATCATGTTGCATCCCTTAGCTCCACATGAGATCATGGCTGACCACATAGCCAATGAGCAAAGAAAGCAGATGCTCCTTGCCAAGCCAAGAGAAGTTCGGAAGGCAATCCAGGGAAGTCAAGTTTGCCTTTTGCTTATTTATAAAGATGTGCTTTTCTCAACTCAAGATCTAGATGCTTTGCCCTCACCTATTGCTTTGCTTTTGCAGGAGTTCGAAGACCTTTTCCAAGATGAGGTGCCGGCTGGACTCCCACCGATTAGAGGAATAGTGCATCAAATAGATTTTGTGTCTGGAGCTTCCATCCCCAACAAGGCAGCCTATAGAGCCAACCCCATGGAAACACAAGAACTACAAAAACAGGTTGTTGAGCTTCTAAACAAAGGCTATGTGCATGAAAGTTTGAGTCCTTGCTCGATTCCCGTCATCTTAGTTCCTAAGAAAGACGGATCTTGGAGAATGTGTGTGGATTGTAGGGCTATAAACGACATCACTATCAAGTATAGACATCCTATACCTAGACTTGATGATATGTTGGATGAGCTCTATGGTGCTAGTATATTCTCCAAGATAGACTTGAAAAGTGGCTATCACCAAATAAGAATGAAAGAAGGTGATGAATGGAAAACTGCCTTCAAAACCAAATATGGTTTATATGAATGGTTAGTCATGCCATTTGGGCTAACAAATGCGCCTAGCACTTTTATGAGGCTAATGAACCATGTGCTTAGGGCTTTCTTAGGCAAGTTTGTGGTTGTATATTTTGATGATATCCTTGTTTATAGCCATAACTTGCAAGATCATGCTAAACACTTGAGATTGGTACTTGAGGTCCTTAGGAAAGAAAAGCTTTATGCAAACTTCAAGAAATGTCACTTTTGTTCGGATCATGTGGTTTTTCTTGGGTTTGTAGTGAGCAAGGAAGGACTCAAGGTGGACCAAGAGAAGATCAAGGCCATACAAGAGTGGCCGGTGCCCGTGAGCATGACCCAAGTAAGGAGCTTCTTGGGCCTCGCCGGATTCTATCGCCGGTTTGTGAGAGAATTCAGCTCCCTTGCTTTGCCTCTCACTGATTTGACAAAGAAGAATGTCCATTTCCAATGGGGGCCCAAGCAAGAGGAGGCGTTCAACACCCTTAAAGCCAAGCTCACACAAGCCCCTCTCCTAGCCTTGTCGGATTTCTCAAGCACCATTGAGATTGAATGTGACGCTTCGGGAGTGGGACTGGGAGGCGTGCTCATGCAAGGAGGAAGGCCCATTGCCTACTTTAGTGAGAAGTTGAATGAGGCTGAGCTCAAGTATCCCACCTATGACAAAGAGCTTCTCGCTTTGGTAAGATGCCTCGAGGTATGGCAACACTACCTCCTCCCTAAGGAATTTGTGATTCATTCTGACCATGAGGCTTTGAAATACCTCAAGGGCCAACATAAGTTGATGAAGCGCCACACCAAATGGGTTGAATTCATCGAGTCTTTCCCTTATGTGATCAAACACAAGAAGGGAAAGGACAATGTTGTGGCGGACGCTTTGTCTCGAAGGTATGCCCTCATCACTTCTTTGGATGCTAGAATGTTGGACTTTGCTTTCATTAAGGAACTATATGTCTTGGACGAGGCTTTCAAAGACATATTTGAGGCATGTAGTTCTTTGGGAAGCAAAGATCAATATTATTTGCACGAGGGATACCTTATGAGGAAAGATAGATTGTGCATACCTAGTGGTTCAACTAGGAAATTGCTTGTGCAAGAAGCACATAGAGGTGGCCTCATGGGTCACTTCGGCGTTGCTAAGACGTTGCATGCCTTGAGGGAACATTTCTTCTGGCCGCATATGCTTAGGGACGTCGAACGTTTGTGTGCTTCGTGTGCCACTTGTGTTCAAGCTAAGACCAAGATGAACCCTCATGGTTTGTACATGACTTTGCCCATTCCCCAACAACCTTGGGAAGACCTATCCATGGACTTTGTTTTGGGTCTTCCTAGGACCAAAAGGGGAAAGGATTCTATATTTGTAGTTGTGGATCGGTTCAGCAAAATGGCATACTTCATTGCGTGTCACAAAACCGATGATGCAACTAATGTGGCTAATCTCTTCTTTGACTTTGTGGTTCGCTTGCATGGGATTCCAAAGTCCATAGTGTCGGATAGGGACGTCAAGTTCCTTAGTCACTTTTGGAAAACCTTGTGGGCCAAGTTGGGTACCAAGCTTCTCTACTCAACCACTTGCCACCCCCAAACTGATGGGCAAACGGAAGTGGTTAATAGGACGCTTGGCACCTTACTTCATGTTGTGCTTAAGACTAACCTCCGCAGGTGGGAAGAATGCCTCCCTTTCATAGAGTTTGCCTACAACCGCTCCACACATTCCGCCACCAAGAAGTCTCCTTTTGAAGTGGCCTATGGTAAGAACCCTACTACTCCCTTAGATCTTGTTGCTCACCCCATTGTTGCTTCTCTTAGCAAAGAAGGCCAGGAACTAGCGGAGTATGTCAAAAGGATGCATGAAGAAACTCGGAGGCAGCTGGAGAAGCGCACGGCCCAATATGAGAAGCAAGCAAACAAAGGCCGCAAGGAGTTGATTTTCGAGCCCGGTGACTTGGTGTGGGTGTACCTCCGCAAGGAAAGGTTTCCCCTACAACGAAACTCCAAGTTGAAGCCTAGGGCGGAAGGACCATTCCAAGTGCTCAAGCGGATTAACAACAATGCATACAAGATAGAATTGCCGCCCACCTATGGAGTGCATGACACCTTCAATGTGTCGGATTTGAAGCCCTACTTGGCGCAAGATGAGAAGGACACCCTAGCTGAAGATTCGTGGTCGAATCCTCTCCAAGAGGGGAAGGATGATGTGAATCCCTCACATCTTGAACCAAGCATGGAAGCCAAGCCAATGCTAACTCAAGATCCGGCACCAAAACGCATCACTCGGTCTAAGGCCAAAGAACTACAACAACTTCTCGACGTGGGCCTCCTCTCCACACGACTTGGGGCCGAGCATGACAAAGGCCGTTTTGTCATCTTGAAGGCCGAAGGAAACCAGCCCAAACCAAGCCCATGAAGAAGCAATTTCAGCCATGTGAAGCCGTGTGGAAATTTGAAGAGTTATGCATTTGGTGCATTCACCTAGTTGTCTTAAACACTTGCTTTCATTTTGCATTTAATCTTAGTCTTTTCCAATGCATCTAGTACATGCATTCCAACCCTTGATATCCCTCTTGGGACGTGGAGAGTTGGCTTTAATTGCCTTGCTTTTGCTTTCGGTTTTGGCTATATAAAGCCTTGTAATACTCAACTTTTGATCAATCCAATTCACTCCTTTGAGAGCATTTGATCCAGAAGTTCACCCTTGGTTCATGATTCATATTGAACCCTTATCTATCCCTCTTCAACCTTGGTGAGTCATATCCTTGGTTGAGCCCCACGGTTCTCTCTTGGTGGTGCGTCATATCCACCTAGGGCAGCCGATATCCTCCACCACCACCACGCCTCACTCCAGCCACCACCACCACTCAGTAACACCCCCATTGGGCCCTCCAAAGCCGCCATCTCCGCCGCAGAAAGAACCACCCTCAAGAAGGCCGCCTTCCGTCTTGCCGCTTGCTCCCTTTGGCGACACCTTCCGCTAGGGCAAGCCAATTCTCCCACCACCGTCACAACCTACTCCGACCACCACCACCACCACTCTCTTCCACTCCCATTATGCAAACATATTGCCCTAGAACCGCCACAGAAGTCGCCGCCCTCAAGGAGAACGCCGGTCCACTTCTTCACCCTCTCCGGTTGTCGTTGCCTCCAAATTGTGGATCAAACCCTGCACCGCTCCCAATCCGATCATGGGCTCATTTAACTACTGTCCAAATATCAGACCCATTGGATATATGAGGAGAAAGAACAACCCTTTTTCAGTTTACTTAGAAATTAGAGTTTTGCAAAATTTGGTCTATTTATACGTTTTTTTGGCTTTCATTGATAGTAACCTGTGAATTATTGACTATTGAAACTATAAGCGTCACATTGAATGAGCTTTGAGTTTATGTTCTTGAGTACCTTGTTTAAGTGAATCATATCCATTGCAATTTACATGGTTTTGGTGAGTCATACCGAAAACGGTTGCTTAACCTTGGTGAGTCTTATCGATGGTGAATTAACAACCCTCTTCGTGAATATATTGGTGCATCATATCCAATAGATCCAAGTTGCCTATATGATGTGATCATGGCTATCATCAATACTCAAGAAGAACACGAAGTGTTCGGGCGTTGGAAAAGACTCGAAAAAGACTCCCCCAATTAATATGGAAGAAGCTTTGTCTTTGTGTCCATATAGTGGTTTTGAAGATGAAGAGTGTTGTCATAAAGACGGTCATATGAAGAGTCTTGCCATGTATTTGGTCATATGAAGAGTTTTGTCATCAAAAGCCATCATGAGGGATATTTGAAGAGTTTGGCTTTAAAAGACTATCATTCCTGGCGTCATTTCAAGATTTATATGCCTACTTAACTCTCTTGGCCATGTGAAGAATTTTTATTTTCCTATATAAGGTGAGTTGTGCCTCGTGGTTTAGAAGACAAGATTGAAGAAATACAATTTTTCTTGTTTCAATATAATTCTTTTTTTTTTGCATATTCAATTCAAGCATTTTCTTCATACTTTGTTGGTGGATTCTGTTTTTGGGGCAAAATGATCAAATCGACCTAACTTGCCTTAGATGGGGTAACTAGACAAAAAAGAGATCGAGATATCAAAATAATCCAAATTCAGAGATAATGAAACAAATGAAATTGAGAAAAAAACGAGAACAAACTTATCTCCTATGAGCAAGAAGATTACTGAATGGAATAATTTCGTCTCCAATCGTCTAGATCTTGGACGTAGAACTTGATTAGAAAATTGCACTCTGATTAATACTAGAGAGTATACTAGTGGTCTACTAAGCATAATTGAGTTCAACGAAACTATTACAAGAGATTTAATTCTACTAATATTAATCAGATAACTAATCGAATAAAATCCTCCGAGATTCGAGGGGGTCGTTACGCGTCTTGTTAGTCATCCGAGTTCTTCTCTACCGGTTTCAACATCCCATTTTTTCTCTCGTCGTCTCTGCCTTGGTCTTCAAACATTCGTGCTTCCTTGGGATGCTAGGCCGACCCAATAGATCTCATGAAAATCGTAGGCCCAACAATTGCCTTAAAGTTAACTAGGTTGAAAAATGGTTTGAAGGAACAATTTACTTTCTTTCCATCCCATCTCTTCACACAATCTTTCTTTGCCGATTTTTTTGCAAGCGAAGGTGACATGGTGGCTTCTAATAGGACTGTTATTTTGGCCGTCTTATCAATCAGTTTTACCTCTTAAAATAGGCAGCTACCCACACTTTTCTTTTACGATCTTCTTCTCTGTCAAAACCCTCTTCTTTCAAGGTGAAAATTTGAGTTTTTACTGTTGCTTTCTTCTGTTCTCCCATGGCATCTTCTAGATCTAAGAAGAGTCGGGTCGTGTCCTACAGTTCCAGGATGGAAAGTGACGGCTTTTCCCCCCTTGAACTTTTGAGTCCGTAAGATTCCATGGTTGGGAGCTTGACTCAGTTGGAACTGGATAGGATTCTCGAGATTGGGCAATTTCTTCTTGGGATGGTGGCGCGTCTTCCACATCCTCATGAGCGTGCAGATTGGCATCGGGAAGGTTGGATCTATTTTTTCGAATACCCTTTTAGTATCGGGCACACTTTCCCTTTTTCAAACCTTGTCCGTAATTTCTTGGCCATTCTAAGTCCAGCTCCATGGCCTATACACTCCCTTACCTATTCCCTAAGCCCCTTGGGAGGACATTTCCATGGATTTTATCTTAGGGTTACCTCGGTCTAAGAGAGGGAGGGATTCCATCTTTGTTGTGGTAGATAGATTCTCAAAAATGGCCCACTTCATTGCTTGCCACAAAGCTGATGATGCTTCACATGTTGCTAACCTCTTCTTTGATCAAGTTGTGAGGCTACATGGTGTTCCTAGGTCTATAGTCTCGGACAAAGATGTGAAGTTCTTGAGCTACTTTTGGAAGACTCTTTGGGCCAAGCTTGGGGCGAAACTTCTCTTCTCCACCACTTGTCATCCTCAAACGGATGGACAAACTGAGGTAGTAAACCGAACTCTTGGTGCATTGCTTATATCTTTGTTGCACACTAATTTGCGCAGGTGGGAAGAATGCCTCTCCTTCATAGAATTCGCATACAAAAGATCGGTCCACTCAGCCACCAAACGCACCCCCTTTGAGGTGGTATACGGCCGTAATCCTACCACTCCATTGGACATCATGCTTTATTCCACCAAGGACCGAGAGAGCAAAGAAGGTGCTGACCATACTGTAAGGATTCAGAAGTTGCACGAGGACACAAGACTGCAATTAGAGAGAAGAACCGTGCAATACATGAAGCAAGCCAACAAGGGCCGCAAGGAGGTGTTCTTTGAGCCGGTAGACCTTTTATGGGTTCATCTAAGGAAGGAGTACTTCCCCACCCTTCGCAATTCAAAGCTCAAACCTAGAGGAGTTGGCCCGTTTCAAGTGCTCGAGAGGATAAATGACAATGCCTACAAATTGGAGCTGCCTCCTACCTATGGCGTCCATGATGTCTTGAACGTTGCGGATTTGGCTCCCTTCGTGGTGGATGACGAAGAAGGCTGTGAAGACCTTGATTCGAGGACAAATCCCTTTCAAGAGAGGGAGGATGATGTGACTATGTCCCATCATGTAAGCCTTGGCACCCAATCGCCGTAGCAGCCGCCGCTCCTACGCCATCCTCAGCGCCTTGCAAGTCATCTTAGGCCACAACACCATCCCAACAGTTTCCCTCGGACACCCCGACCTCCAAATACTTTCTCAATCATGAAGAGTTGAACTAGTCCATGTGTGCCGCAGAAGCTATGCTAGAGGTTGAAGATGGCCGCACCTCTTTGCCCGCTCCTGGCACCCCCACGGCTCCATCGGCCACTCCTCATGTTGGCCCACACACCCAAGGTCCACAACACTCCTCATGCTCTAAGAACTAAGAAGGGCCCTCACCTAGGGTTGTCCGGTGAAAATCCTAAGGAGCCTCACCAATGTCGCTCACCTTCCTCCATGCGCGGTGCGGCTAGGGTTTCACCCTTGGACTTGGACGATGAGCTGCCACCCGGGGCTATCACACGCGCGCGAGCCATAAAACTTCAAGCCAAACTCAAGAGGGGACTACTAAGCCTTGAAGCGCCAAGCCATGATCAATTTGACTCGATGACTTTGCTCGAATTGAAACTTTAGAAAGTGAATATGCCTTTTAATTAAGTTCGAGATCTACAATCATCTCGGAAACCCTAGTTCGCGGTACAACTTGTGCTGCAAATTTGAAACTAATATACCTTTCAAACCGCTCGTTTGTTTCGCGTGCAATTTGGAGGAGTTCAACTAGACTTGCCAAAGTTTATGTGACTTTTGGAATTAGTCTATTTGGAGTTTTGTACCAAATGTTATACTTCGCTGAAGATTGGGACCAAACTAGAGAGTTCTTCTTATTCTAGGAAGAACTTTCACATCCCAACTTCACTGCCAAATACCAAAGAGAAAGGTGTTTTACCAGTCGTGGTCTTTGGAGTTGTGCGATCTGATCATAAGATTGATGGCAACTCATCTTCCCATAAACCTTTTGCCTTATTGAGTATTTTCTTCAAGTTGTTGACAATAACTTCGTTGCTACATTCGGCTTGACCATTGGCTTGAGGGTTGCGTGGTGTCCACGTGACAAGGTTGATGCCTTGCTCCTTGCAGAATTCAAACATCCGGTTGCTTATGAATTGAGATCCATTGTCGCACACGATAGTGTCAAGGATACCAAATCTGCTCAAGATGTTCCTCTGTATGAAAGAAATAACATATGAATCTTTGATCTCTTTGAATGCTTTGACTTTGATCCACTTAGAGAAATAGTTTGTCATGGAAAGCATGAAGATGCGTTGATCGGACGAGACCGGTAGCTTTCCGACTATGTCCATCCCCTATTTCATGAAAGGCCAAGGGAATGAGATTGGATGTAGATCTTAATACGGATGATGGGACACTAGATCTTGTCTTTGACAAGCATCAGACTTCTTTGCATAGTCGACTTTGTCTTTCTTTATAGTAGGCAATTATATCTTGTGGTGTGAGCACATAATGCAAGATTTCTTCCTCCAAAATGGTTGCCACATTCTCCTTCAAGGAGTTCATGCAGCGCGTTCTGAACTTCTTCTTCTTGAAGACAATGTAGATATTATCTAGTGGTGGAGCACTTGAGCAAAATGTCATCTTTGCGGACAAAGGTGGACGCCTTGGCACGAAGTCATCATGCCTCATCCTTGTCGAGTGGCAGCTTGCCATGCTTGAACCAATTATAGAATGGAGTGATCCATGAATTATGGTCGTTAGAGTAACTGACCTGCATGGGAATCAACACTTTGGATAGTTTGTTGATGATGGGCTATTCCACATGTAGAAAAGGAATCTTTCGGTATTCCCTGGATCGATGATGAAACCGAGATTGGCTAATGCGTCATCCTCTGTGTTAGTGTCCCTGAAAATTGCTTGATACTAAACATGTAGAAGGACTTGATGATGACATAGACGAATTCTAGGTAAGCTATCATCTTCGAGTCGCATACCGCATACACTCTACTGATTTGATTCACAATGAGAACGGAGTCTCAAATTACTTCCATGTTCTTTACGCCTATCTCCTTAGCCAAGGTGATGCCAGTCACGAGTGCTTCATTCTCCGCCTCGTTGTTGTTGCTTTGAATTCACATCGCACAACTTGGGATATCCTATCCCCCTATGGCGATTTTAAGACAACCCTAGTCCAATGTCATTCTAATTTGAATAGTCGTCGGTAAACAAGGTCCACTTCAAGGGAATAGAACCCTCGACTTGCAATAACTCTCATGCAATTGGCTCTTTGTACGTTGGGCTAAATTCGGCCACAAATCTACCAAAGCTTGCAACTTGATCGCCTTGCGCATCTCGTACTGAATTTCGTAGCCACTGAGATGTACTGCCTACTTCGTCATCCTTCCCGATAGCTCCGGCTTGCTCATCACGTTTTGCATGGCAAAGTTGGTTCTGTCTCTGATGGTATGAGCCTCGAAATAAGGTCTTTGCTTGATGGACAAGGTGATGAGGGAAGGTATATTTCTCAATGGGTGATTACCTCGTCTCTGCGTCTTGTAGTGTCTTGCTCACATAGTAGACGGGCAATTGTTCATTGTCTTCCACTCTCACTAGGACGGCGCATACTGTCGTTTCCATGACTGCCAAGTATATATATAGTGCTTCACCATCTTTTTGCTTTGAAAGTAAGAGGGGACATGTTAAGTGTAATAACCCTCAATTTTAGTAAGGGTATTTGTGTGATTTTCAAACTTTCGTTTTGTAAGCAAGACGTGTTAGGCTTATTCTGTAAACTCTGTAAGAACCATTTAAACATGTTGATATACGTTTAAATAAAATATATGGGTCTTAAAGCATTTAAGGAGTGCTAAAAATAGAATTTAGCAAAGACCGCGAGCAAGGTCTGAGAACCGCAAGTGCGGCAGTGCCGCGACCGTGGTTTTGCCTATGGGCAAACCGCGATCGCGGTTCTGAAACCGCTATCGCGGGCAACTCGGATCGTCGTCTTCCTCTGTTTCCATAATGCCGACGATTGGCTTTTCTCCCTCGTGCCCGAACGGCGGGGAGCTGGATCGATTGGGTTGCTCGGCGTGGAGGTGAACTCCTCCTTCTGAGCCTATAAATAGGAGGGAGTGGCAGCCATCCTCTCCACCATCTCAAGCTTCCTCTTCCTCTTCTCAAAAGTTGTTGTGTTCATCGGAGTCGTCGTGGCCAGAGCCGAAGTCGTCGCCGGGGGAAATTCTTGGAGTGGTGGTAGTGCGCCTTGGTTCAGAAGCGATATACGAAGCCTCGTCGTCGTCGGTATGACCTCGAAAGCTCGATTAAGCTCGCGTCGGGATGGAGTTCCGCGACCGCGGCTCCATCCACCGTGACCGCGGCTGGGCAGAGACCCGCGACCCCGGCTGGGCGCGAAACCGCGATCGCGGTTGAAAAACCGCCGGCACGGTTTTGCCCAGCAAGGCCGCGATCGCGGCTATGCCATCTACGACCGCGGCACTGGTTTCTTTCCTTTGTTTTGCTTCGTCTTTTCGTACCGTATCTAACTTAGGGTTTTGTCTTAAAACTCATCATCATAGTAGGAAACCGTGCTCAAGTGCCAGTTTCCAGATCTCGAACCCGATCCCTCATTCGTCTAGACTAAGGCAAGTGGCGGTTCGCTCTTGCTCATTATTCCATATTTCCCTTGATTATCAATTATTTGATTGTTTAATTAAGTTGGAATAAAGTTATTGTTTTGTGTCTGGGAACAGATTTGATAAAACTATGTGTTAAAATATGGATTTATAATAGGTTGTATATATTGCTAGAAACAACGCTATTATATAGTTCTATATGATATTACCATAAAGTGATAAATGGATTTTGGTGTGGATTTATATGTGGACTTACATGCTTAGTTATCACGAGTATTCGTAGGAACACTATGTACCTTACGAGGCCTAGTCGTTTCTTTATAACTTTGTGTTAGGAAGATAAATGCCCTAACACTTCTGATCATGACCTACCCCTATCCGAATATAGGTGGTGGTGCACTTAGCTAGTGCCAAAAATCGGGATTCGTCCCATGTTCTATATCTCATTGTGAGATTGATGTGGATTAAAAGCCTTAACGTGAATGTACGTTTTTGGAAGTAAATAAGATAAGTGCTTTTATGCACATAATTAATATATCCTTGGGCGAGAAGTACCCGCACCCGCCCATAATAACGCCAATGCACGCACAAGGGACATTATGTGCTAAAAGTGCTTGGGGCGAGGACACATGGCATAAGACTGTCCAACAAAGAAACAAGTATTAATGACGACTCATGGATAGTATGAGTCAGCTCAAGAAGAGGAATGTGAAGACAATGATGGAGAGATGGTAAAAAAAGTGCAAGTGGAGGAAACTGTCGCCTATGCTGCTGAAGGCGAGTGTTTCATGGTTTCTCGAGTTGATCACTCCGTTGATGGGCCTTTGGAGGTGCCATCCATATGTGCTAGTTCTTTACAAGGTCCTTGGGGTCATCGCTCCCAAGTCTTCTTCCATAAATGTAAGATTGAGGGCCGCAACCATCATTTCCTAGTTGTGGTTGATAGTGGAAGCATCCACAACATGATTTCCGAATTTGTAGTCCCTCAGCTTGGCATTGAGATCTATCCACATGCTATACCATATACTATGGGGAGGGTTAACAATGAGCACCATATGCATGTGATGAAGAAAGCATATGTGAAGTTTGAGATGGGTACTTACTCAAAAACCTGAATGTCTGATGTGGTACCTCTAACCGCATGTGATCTTCTAATGGGGCATCCTTGGAAGTTTGACTATGATGTTACCCATGAGGGGCAACAAAATTTTGTCCTTCTTGTGAAGGATGGTAGGCGTCACTGATTGGAACCTATGACCGCCGGTGAGCTGCACCGAGCAAGGAGAGAAACGCGTAAATTCCCCAATGGTGTATCCATCACTTTGCGTTCACCAAGACCATACCTTCTGCCTCATGAGTTTTTCCACAAGATCAAGGTTGTCATTGAAGTCAAGAGAATATTCCAATGCCTCATGAACTCGTTTCACCTAAACCAAGATCTAATGGAGTTTTCTTATCTTTTGTTTTGTTTTGTAACTAAGTTTTAGGGCGCATTTTATTGATTATAATGTGCATGTTGAATATTTCCTTGGAATAGAGTCAATGTTTTCTAATTGTATTTCTCATAGCTTTACCAAGAAGATAGGATCAATTTCAAGGAGTGTCCCTTCCAAGTACTGTTTGTGCATGCAAATCGCATTGATAAAATCCATGTGTGTCCTAAGTTGCATGATTATGTTGAATTGTTTGGTGTACCTAATTTCTTATGTTTTCTTCTTATAGGTTGTCCATATTCGAGGTTGAATCCTTTTCAAGGAGGGAGAGATGATGTGATCCATGACCACATAAATGCACAAGCCATGCCACCCACCAAGCACACGTGCCTCTCGCCGCTCAAGATAGGGTTCTTCAAAACCCCCATACCAACTTCCTCCAAACCGAGCCAAGCTGGTTCCATCCTTAAATTAGGACCAAATGATGTTACCACGCCAAATACTAGATCAATTGGAGGAGAAATGCTCGGAGGAACCACGAGGGGTACCCTTCTCACCGCGCGCGCGTCGAGCCACAAATGAGGGCATCAAGAAGCCCTCGAACAATCAATGAAGAAACCAGGTCTTGAGCTCGCCAAGGGTCATCATATTATACAAGGATTTGACTCACCAAATTTGGGGTCATTTGGAGTACAAGTGCGTAGAGGTTTGAGGCAGCGCGCTGATCAGCGCTACTTTGTAGGGTTTAACTAGGAGTTGTTACCGGAGTTTTAGGTACCATTTGGATGTGTTTGGAGCGTTATTATGGAGTATGGAGTTGAGGAGAAGAAGTATGATTATGGTGGTTTGGAGAAGCTTAAATGAAGATTATGAAGATGGAGGAGAAAGCCACTGGAGAAGACCAGAGAAGACGAAGAAAGGAGTTGGAGAAGAGCTACAGGAGTTTTTCTGCGGTTGCGGAATTCACCTCCGCGGTCGCAGAACATTTCGAGGCGAAGAAGAGCAACAGTGAAGAATCCACGGTCGCAGAAGCCAAAGCCGCGATCGCGGAAAAATGCAAGACATCGAGGCTTTACAGAGATATTTCTGCGGTCGCGGAAAATCCTCCGCGGTCGCGGAAACGAGTCATCAGGCGCATCGAGAAGTTTCGTCCGAAGATCTGCTTTTTATATTATATATCCTTTTCCTTTATTTCTTTTATTCCGATTAGTTTATTTTATTTCCTTTTAGATTTTAATTGTTATCTTTAGTTATAGGTTTGCTAGGGTTATTTAACCTAGTTCCTAGCAGCCACTTTTGATTAGCATTCAGACTACGATTCAACATTGTTTTTCCCTTAGAGTTTTTGTGTTCCAAGACTATGAAGAACTAAGCAACCTTTGCTTAGTCCGACGATTGAAGCCTTCATTTGATATATGGTTGTGAGATTATAACTCTATTTCTTTTCCTTTGATTATATCTCTTCTCTTTGTGCTTATTCCTATTGATTCTTGCTGATTTGACTGGATTGATCACCTAGTTGATATTAGAATTGTCTATTGTTAGGGTTTGGATATTTCAAGTTGAAATCCCTTATCTTGTGTAGCAAACATGATACTCTAGGACTAGTTGGACTAGTTTAGTGTGAAGAGAATTGATTATGTGTTAAATGCTGCGAGTTGTGGTGTTGCATGTATCCTGGTTAATTCCTATGCTTCTTGCTGCTATTGTTCTAAATCTTGATAGTTTCTTGTGCTATTGTTTTTCCCTTAAGAGTTTTTGTGTTTCAAGACTATGAAGAACTAAGCAACCTTTGCTTAGTCCGACGATTGAAGCCTTCATTTGATATATGGTTATGAGATTATAACTCTATTTCCTTTCCTTTGATTATATCTCTTCTCTTTATGCTTATTCCTATTGATTCTTGCTGATTTGACTGGATTGATCACCTAGTTGATATTAGAATTGTCTATTGCTAGGGTTTGGATATTTCAAGTTGAAATCCCTTATCTTGTGTAGCAAACATGATACTCTTGGACTAGTTGGACTAGTTTATTGTGAAGAGAATTGATTATGTGTTAAATGCTGCGAGTTGTGGTGTTGCATGTATCCTGGTTAATTCCTATGCTTCTTGCTGCTATTGTTCTAAATCTTGATAGTTTCTTGTGCGTTTGGTAGTTAGGGTTATCAGGACTAGTTGGACTGATAACTATTTCAGAATAGGGACAGGAATATTCATAGGAAGGAATATAGATAATCTAGGATCAATCAATCAAATGAATGGTGGATATTTGTCTAGCTAAGTACTTTTTCCCAATTGATTACAACCTTTGCTTTACTTTACTTAGTTTAATTGCAAACAAACCAACAAAACCCCCTTTGTTACTTTGGCATCCATTTGTGCACTTAGAAAGATTACCTCCTCCCTCTGGGATTCGACCCTTGCTTGCCTAGTTTACATTGTTAGGTTTTTAAGGATTTACTTTGATTGGGCATCTCGACTTTAGCCCCTATCAAATTGGCTCCGTTGCCGGGGAGACAAGTTTTGATTTATCTTTGTTTGTGTTTGTGTGCCAATTTTTGTGTGGACCTATCTTATGGTCCACACCGTGCTACTGACTCTCCGCTTCTACCTTGTGATACAGAAATTGAGAGAACCCTTTCTAGGAACCACAGGACAAACAGATCATTGTGCTTTGACAATCCGTGTTTTGAGATGGCTGACGAACAACCGACGTTGAGGCAGTTGACTGCCCCGAATCTGCAACGGCAACCGCTGGCTATGCAGTTCCCTGAGCTGGAGGATGCGTAAACTTTGAGCTGAAATCTGAGCTGATTCACTTATTACCCCACTTCCATGGGATGAGTGGAGAAGACCCCAACAAACATCTGTCTGAGTTCCATGTCATCTGTACCAGCATGAAGCCAAGAAGCGTTACTGAGGACCAAATCAAGCTGAAGGCCTTTCCTTTGTCTCTAAAGGATGCGGCCAATGATTGGTTCTATTATTTGGCTCCAGGAAGCATAGACACATGGGCTAAGCTGACGAAATCCTTCTTGGAGAAGTACTTCCCTGTGACCAAGATCAATAGCCTGAAGAGAAGCATCATCAGTATTGATTAGCAGGCTACTGAGACGTTGTATGAGTACTACGAGAGGTTCAAGAGGTTGATCTCTAGCTGTCCCTACCATGGGTATTCAGAACAAGACCTTGTACTTTATTTGTACGTAGGACTTCTTGACGAGGAGCGTCGGATGGTGAATGCATCATGCGGAGGAAATATTTTGAACAAGACGCCTGCTGTAGCTTTTGAGGTATTCTTTGAGCTATCTGAGGGCTCAAGACAATTCAGTAAGAGGGAGAGCGCCCAATCAGTCAAGGCTGCAGACTCTCACCCAAATTCCTCACTACTTTCTGACATGGCTGAGATGAAGGAGATGATGAGGAGATACATGATGAAGGGTGGCCAGCAGCAAGTCAAATCTTGTGGGATATGCTATGACACGATGCATCCTACTGATGCATGTCTCACGCTGTAGGAACCCGCTGCTGAGGTGAACGCTATTGGAGGTTTTGGTCCTCCTAGACCAAGATATGACCCGTACTCCAGCACATACAATCCAGGGTGGAGAGATCACCCCAATTTGAGATACGGAAATTAGCAGAATCCTCTTTAAAGCCAGGATAATCAAGAGTTTCAACAAAGGCCACCACAGTTCCTACCGCGCCCACAACAATATCAGCAGCCTGAGGGTCAACAACAACAATTTAGAGCTCAATATGACCCAAGACCTCAAGGCCAAACCTCAAGTTCCTCTATGTCCAGTGATGACATGATCAAGTCTCTTGCTCAGAGCGTATCGACGTTGGCGAACAATATGGCCCAACAACATAGTGCTCTCGCTCAGAGCGTATCGACGTTGGCAAACACTATGGTCCAACAAAATCAAGAGATGCGGTCAAGTATAACGAACTTGGAGAAGCAGGTGGGACAGATCTCCATCGCAGTGAGCAAACTGGAAGCCCGGGACTCGGGAAAACTACCATCTCAAACGGTAGTAAACCCGAGGGAGAACGTATGCGCCATGATGCTGAGGAGCAGAACACAAGTGGAAGAAAGTCGAGGCCAACAGAAAGTTTTCCGCAACCGCGGATGATGTGTTCTTGCCTTCGATGACAAGCCAATTGTCAAAGGTGACACCTTTGGATCTAGTCTTGGTTGGGAAGTCACTCGGCGTCGTCAAGCCTGCCGTGGAACGCGGTGTTTGTGGAGGTTCGCGAGCGAGAGATCGCGATGATTGGTGCGATGGCAGCGATTGATGGGGTGAATGGATAGCGGTGGCAGAAGCGATTGATGACGGATAGGTGACTTGAAAAGACAAGTCTTTGGTGTCGTAGCATCGACTGCGGATGAAGGGAGATGCGAAGGAAGACTTGGCTTGAGGGTTCAAGCAATTGCCGTAGCGTCGGCGGCGGGGTGAAACGGATGCGAAGATAGAGGGTTTTGATGTCCGATCAAGGGAAAGAGGATAAACACTCGACTTGAAACCTTGAATTGAACGTGAGAAAACTAATAACGAAGTTTGACTTATTCACTACGGTGAGACGTCGGATGGGCCGAGTCGAGCCTAGTGGGCTAGCCCATGCAAGCATGCAAAAGGCATAAACCCTAAAATAGAAAAGACTATAAAAGGAAATTATCTAAAACAAGCAATAATACCAAATATAGAAAATGTCTCAAAACTACGCGTTAAAAGGCATTGAATACGAGAATCTTCAGATTGAACGCGATCAACATTGAAGGAGGTTGAGTCGCTTGAAGGAGATCGCATTCAACATCGAGTCGCTTGAAGGAAGACGCGTCGAGGCACGCGATCTTTGGTCTTGGGTAGAGACGCTTGAATGAGATCGCAGACTCTGTTCCGGATGCGAGTAGTATGACGAAGATCGCGGTCTTCGTACTTGGCTTTTCTGAGCTCACAGTCATGGCTTCTTCCTTGTCTTGGGCCGTCATGGGAGGCAGGGTCACATCACCCTCGCCCACTAGGCTGTGAAGCATCCCCGCTTCACCATCATTGATCTTTTGCTCGACATTCTCGTGCAAGTGTTCCCACGCGAGGTCTCCGGTGTCGAACACGAATCTTGGGCCAAAGCGTGGCGGATAGGCACCAAACACCCAGTTGATTGTGTGTTGAATGCTTCACAAGGGTGGTAGCGTGTTTGGTGGCTTCGCCGACATATCCGCCGTGAACTCTGCTTGCAACGAGGCGACAAGTTGTGGCAAAGGCGCGACGATGTGGGAGTAGTGCATGCCTGGAGTTGGCACCTTGCTGTTGAAAAAGGCAATGAAGTTCTTGGGTCGTGCGAGAAACACCTGGTGATCACAACGGCCCAGCAACGCAGTGTGCGGAGGCGCGACACTCCCCTTGTCTCTGCAACGCGTGTTATCTTGGGGCGCGTCGTGGTGTGAGACGAGTTATTGCCGCAAGGAAGAATCTTCGGGATCTGAGGTGGGTCGCGGTGGTGTTGACGCAGTCTTTGCCGCATCCAATGTCTTGTCTCTATCACGCTCGACCTGATCCTATAAAATCTCATGGGAAGTAATTGGTAAGAGAGTCAGCGCTTCCCATGGTAGGTAAACACATATGTGTTTAGATACCCATCGTGAAGTACGAGATGATCGAACTACCATGGATGCCCAACCAAGAGATGGGTGGCGTCCATTGCAATCACATCACATAAAAGTTTGTCATGATATGGACAAATGGAAAAGGGAATAAGACACTGCCGTGAGACAGTGTTACCTGAGCTTGCAGATAGCCATTGTAGGTCATAAGGTTGGGGATGAGGCATCGTGGGCAAATGGAAGTGTGTCACGACCTTCTCATTAACAATGTTAGCACATGATCCTCCATCAACTATGACACTCAAGGAAGCCGTGTGGACAAGAGCCCATTTGTAGAACAAGTTCTCTCTTTGATCGCGGAGGCTCGCGTCCTTGACCGTGAGTAGACGCCTAGTCACCAAGTTCATTGGTGTGCCCGTGTGTAGAGAAGCGGGTACACAGTCATAGGCATCGTCCACCTCTTCGTTGCCCTCCTCGATTGGCTCAAGGGCGCCCTCCTCGTCGTCGCATGACTCATAGCCGGCGGTGGCGGTAGAGAACAAGAGCTTGCGCGCATTGGGGCAATCCTTTTTGTAGTGGCCTCGTCCACCACATTTGTAACACTCAAGGTCACGTGTGCGATCGGTGCCCACTGGGGGTTGTGTGGGTGCAGTCTAGCGCGGTGCGGTGTGTGGCATCGATGGCTTCGCTTCGGGAGCTTGGCTCGACGCGGCTGTGGTAGAGGCACTAGGGCGAACATTAGTAGGATTTAAACCACTAAGGTTAGAATAATACTTTTGTTGGCCACTTGGAAAAGTGTAAGACTTTCGGCGAGAGATTTGTGCATGGATTTGCATCGCCGTGTGGGTGAGTGTGTTCAAGTCTTTGATGGGCAAAATCTCGAGTTGATCACGGATGTTGGTGTTCAAGCCACTCAAGAATTTCGTCCTCAAAGTCGATGGTGCAACGAAGATGTTGGCCTTGTAATACATGTCTTCAAGCTTGGAAAAGAACTCGAGTGGAGTCATAGACCCTTGGCGATCCATGGTGATCTCCATCCTCATTTGATTCCTATAGTTTGGAGGCACGTATTTCTTGGTCATCACGTAGACTAGTTGATGCCATTCTGTGACTCTGGTCCTGTGGTGACGCACGCATTCATCTTCGAATCTATGCCACCAAACGCGGACGGCTCCTCGGAAGTGAAGTGTCGCGGCATAAACATGCTCCTCAGGAGGAACGCGACAATAGCGTAGGGTGTACTCCGTAGCCTGCACCCATTCAAGAAAAACAAATGGATTGTATTCACCAAATAAATGCTTGATCTTTACCTTGACTTCGTGTCATTGGTATCGAGGCTGGGCAGGTGCTTGGTTGTACACGTTGTTTGGCGCGGCGGCATAGAGAGGATTCTCGTAGGCGCGCACACCATGGGGTCTATCGCGTCCAACCCGGCGTCTATCGCGGTCTTAGTGATCTTCTCCGCGAGCAAACTCATCCCTTGGCGTGTAGGCGTCATCACGTCGGCGTCTTCGCGGATGGTCATCGTAGTCGGCTCAGCGAATGTCCCTTGGTATAACATCGCAGTGCTCGCCGCCAATGTCACGAACGCGTTCTCCATGGGGCTGGAAACGCGGTGGAGGTATCCAATCCGAAGGGTGATCCTGCAATTCAAGTGGATCTCCAAGAGGGGGTGAAAAAAATTAGGGTTGACCATACCTGAGTCCTCGATCTCCTCGTCGTCATACTCGTCGAAGTCGTTGTGGACATATGGTGTGATCGACGCATAGCCGTCAGATCCATAACGCGGCGTTCGAACACTTTGGTGTCGAAGGTGATCGCGTACATCATGGCTCCATGGCTGGGTAGTTGGTGTCCTCAATTGATCATAGCATCGCGTATGCCCACTTGATCGGCGACTGGGTCTCCTTGGCGTCGCGTCGGCTTGCTCGGCTTGTCGAGGGCGACCTTTGCGTGGTGCTAAGCCCGGTACGCGTTTCAGGGTTCTCCTAGAGGCATAACGATCATCAAAGTTGTATGGTTCAGAAAACTCACCTTGAGTGTCTTCGGCGTCGCAGTCGTTGTCGGAGCCGGTGTCGAAGCCAGCGGTTATGGCTCTGGGCATGTAGCGGTCCGCGTGCGAAACGAAGCCTTGGCGACTCTCGATGACACTTTGCATACGATTGAGTTGTGGTTGATGATGAGACGTCGAAGGCATGATCCCTTTGCCTTTGTCGACTCTTGTCTTCGATGGACCGGCATCGGTGGCTCGTGGTTGAGCCGGCGCGTCGATAGTACTCAGGGGTGTTGGAGTGGGCACGAGTTGTGCGGCGCATTGTTGGGCTCTCAAAGCTGCGTTCTCTTGTCGAAGGGCCTGGATCTCTCTTTGCTCCTCGGATAACGCGATGAACGGTTCTTGTTGTGGGGTGTCAACCGGTGGTTGGTCTTGGGGTAGACCTAACGGTGGTTGATGTTGGTTGGTGTGGTCGACTCCAAGTTGGTCTTCACCGTGTTCAACCGTCATGGTACTTATAACAAAATGGCCAAACATGGGAGTAAAAATGAACCAAAAGACAACGAAGCACAACAACCAAGAAAATCACTAGTCAAGTCACAAAGTTCATGTAGGTAGGGTTAGTTTGTCTTGCCGTGAGGGCGGCTTGGCTTGCACAAGAGATGGTGTATCAAGCAAGTTGCAATCAAACAAACAAGAACAATTTGAAACCCTAAAACAAACGTAAACAAAGATACCGAATTAGCAAGAAAATACCTTCTAGGAAGCTTCACCTAGACGGCGGAGATAGATAGAAGATGAGCTTAGACCGAGAGTGGGTTAGGGTTGCCTTATTTTGGCTTTACCTAACTTTGGAAACTTTTTTTTTTTGAATATCTTTGTGATATCTTTTTTTTTTATATATAATATCCGAGATCTTATCTTTTGATCTTTTTGGATTGCAAAAGGAAACAAAAGAAAAAACGGTCTAAGTAACTAGATTATCACAAGTGTGATCTTTAGAGATAGGAGAGAGAAGATAAGATTTGATATGATATCTTATATAAGGAAATTCGGCTAACTTAACTAAAAAGTAAACTCTAGCAAACAAGGAAACACTATCCATGCGTGAAATAAGGAAACAAAATATTCTAGCATGCAAGATAACAAATTACCTAACACACCAAAACTTAGGGAACAAGGAAAAAAATTTCGGCCAAGATACTATCTTGTAGAAACCGATGAGGTGTTGCAAGGATGGAAACTTTGATTTTTCTTTCTTTCTCGCGAGATCTTACAAAAGCAAACGATGGGGGTCAAAAAAAAATTTGTGAACAAGATGCAAACTTGAGTTCGTGACTTACAAGACTGCTAGGATCTGATACCAGTTGATGTGTTCTTGCCTCCGATGACAAGCCAATTGTCAAAGGTGACACCTTTGGATCTAGTCTTGGTTGGGAAGTCACTCGGCGTCGTCAAGCCTGCCGTGGAACGTGGTGTTTATGGCGGTTCGCGAGCGAGAGATCGCGATGATTGGTGCGATGGTAGCGATTGATGGGGTGAATGGATAGCGGTGGCGGAAGTGATTGATGACAAATAGATGACTTGAAAAGACAAGTCTTTGGTGTCGTAGCGTCGACTGCGGATGAAGGGAGATGCGAAGGAAGACTTGGCTTGAGGGTTCAAGCAATTGCCGTAGCGTCGGCGGCGGGGTAAAGGGGATGCGAAGATAGAGGGTTTTGACGTCCGATCAAGGGAAGGAGGATAAACACTCGACTTGAAACCTTGAATTGAATTGAATGTGAGAAAACTAATAATGAAGTTTGACTTATTCACTAGGGCGAGACGTCGGATGGGCCGAGTCGAGCCTAGTGGGCTAGCCCATGCAAGCATGCAAAAGGCACAAACCCTAAAATAGAAAAGACTATAAAAGGAAACTATCTAAAACAAGCAATAATACCAAATATAGAAAATGTCTCAAAACTACGCGTTAAAAGGCATTGAATACGAGAATCTTCAGATAGAACGCGATCAGCATTGAAGGAGGTTGAGTCGCTTGAAGGAGATCGCATTCAACATTGAGTCGCTTGAAGGAAGACGCATCGAGGCACGCGATCTTTGGTCTTGGGTAGAGACGCTTGAATGAGATCGCGGACTCTGTTCCGGATGCGAGGAGTATGACAAAGATCGCGGTCTTCGTACTTGGCTTTTCTGAGCTCACGGTCATGGCTTCTTCCTCGTCTTGGGCCGTCATGGGAGGCAGGGTCACATCACCCTCCCCCACTTGGTTGTGAAGCGTCCCCGCTTCACCATTGTTGATCTTTTGCTCGACATTCTCGTGCAAGTGCTCCCACGCGAGGTCTTCGGTGTCGAACACGAATCTTGGGCCGAAGCGTGGCGGATAGGCACCAAATACCCAGTTGATTGTGTGTTGAATGCTTCACAAGGGTGGTAGCGTGTTTGGTGGCTTCACCGGCATATCCGCCGTGAACTCTGCTTGCAACGAGGTGACAGGTTGTGGCAAAGGCACGGCGATGTGGGAGTAGTGCATGCCTGGAGTTGGCACCTTGCTGTTGAAAAAGGCAATGAAGTTCTTGGGTCGTGCGAGAAGCACCTGGTGATCACAACGGCCCAGCAACGCAATGTGTGGAGGCACGACACTCCCCTTGTCTCTGCAGCGTGTGTTATCTTGGGCGCGTCGTGGTGTGAGACGAGTTGTTGCCGCAAGGAAGAATATCCGGGATCTGAGGTGGGTCGCAGTGGTATTGACGCGGTCTTTGCCGCATCCAATGTCTTCTCTCTATCACGCTCCACCTGATCATGTAAAATCTCATGGGAAGTCATTGGTAAGAGAGTCACACACTTCCCGTGGTAGGTAAACACATATGTGTTTAGATACCCATCGTGAAGTACGCGACGATCGAACTGCCATGGACGCCTAACCAAGAGATGGGTGGCTTCCATTGCAATCACATCACATAAAATTTTGTCATGATATGGACCAATGGAAAAGGGAATAAGAGACTGCCGTGAGACAGTGTTACCTGAGCTTGCAGATAGCCATTGTAGGTCATAAGGTTGGGGATGAGGCGTCGTGGGCAAATGGAAGTGTGTCATGACCTTCTCATTGACAATGTTAGCACATGATCCTCCATCAACTATGACACTCAAGGAAGCCGTGTGGACAAGAGCCCTTTTGTAGAACAAGTTCTCTCTTTGATCGCGGAGGCTCGCGTCCTTGACCGTGAGTAGACACCTAGTCACCAAGCTCATTGGTGTGCCCGCGTGCAGAGAAATGGGTACGCAGTCATAGGCGTCGTCCACCTCTTCGTTGCCCTCCTCGATGGGCTCAAGGGCGCCCTCCTCTTCATCGCATGACTCGTAGCCGGCGGTGGCGGTAGAGAACAAGACCTTGCGCGCATTGGGGCAATCCTTTTTGTAGTGGCCTCGTCCACTACATTTGTAACACTCAAGGTCGCGTGCGCGATCGGTGCCCACTGGGGGTTGTGTGGGCGCAGTCTGGCGCGGTGCGGAGTGTGGCGTCGTCAACTCGAGATTTTGCCCATCAAAGACTTGAACACACTCACCCATACGGCGATGCAAATCCATGCACAAATCTCTCGCCGAAAGTCTTACACTTTTCCAAGTGGCCAACAAAAGTATTATTCTAACCCTAGTGGTTGAAATCCTACTAATGTTTGCCCTAGTGCCTCTACCATAGCCGCATCGAGCCAAGCTCCCGAAGCGAAGCCGTTGATGCCACACACTGCACCGCGCCAGACTGCGGCCACACAACCCCCAGTGGGCACCGATCGCGCACGCGACCTTGAGTGTTACAAATGTGGTGGACGAGGCCACTACAAAAAGGATTGCCCCAATGCGCGCAAGGTCTTGTTCTCTACCGCCACCGCCGGCTACGTTCGCCCCTGGAGCCCTAAACCCTTTCGAAGATGTCCATGATGACTACGTTCGCCCTAATTTCCCCCCGCTCAGTTCATTGAAGGCGCCCGCTCCCTTTCATGAGGCTCTGAAGGACACGAGAAGGCCGAAAAACGACAAGGAATTATTTGAAACCTTCAGTAACTGCGAGGTAAATATTCCCTTGATAAAACTTGTTAAAAACATTCCTCGCTATGCCAAATTCTTGAGAGAGCTGTGCAAGATAAAGAGGAAGAAGGCTTTTGAAGAGAAGAAGAAGGTCCAGGTCAGTGAGAATGTATCCGCTATGCTGCAAAAGCGGTTACCAAAGAAGTGCAGTGATCCAGGAATGTTCACTATTCCCTGCAAGATAGGTGGCGCCATGTTCGATAAAGCCATGCTAGATTTGGGTGCCTCTATCAATGTTTTGCCTTTCTCGTTGTACGAGTCTTTAGAGGTTGGGCCATTACAAAAGACGGGGATTGTGATCCATCTGGCGGACAATTCATATGTGTATCCCATAGGAGTGGTGCAGGATATGCTGGTAGAAGTTGATAAATTTCTCTTCCCTGCGGACTTCTTTGTGATGGATACGGGGCATGAAAAAAATGCAGCCCCTGTGATGTTGGGAAGGCCGTTCATGAACACGGCGAGCACAAAGATTGATGTGAGCAGTGGTTCACTCACAATGGAATTTGACGGGGTGAGGGTCAGATTCAACATCGACAATGCAAAGCGACACCCTTCTGATATTGACCCCGAGTGTTCGGTTGATGTGAGCAACCCAAGTTGAGTGGGAGAGCACTATGTCGAGCCACGACAATAACTAAGGCGCTGCTCGGGAGGCAACCCGAGGTATGTATTTATTTTCATGTCTTTTCGTTTTCATCTTTTTATTGTTATTGTTTTGTTTTGTTTTTAGACTAACCTGCAGGTAGGAGACCCGGAGCCAAAAATTGAAGACGGTGTTTTCGCACCAGAAACTTTTCCGCAGGCGCGAATAATTTTCCGCGACCGCAAAAATATCACTGTAAGTCTCCCTTACCTATATAAAAAAAAATCCAAAAAAAAAAAGTTTTACCGACGGCCAGCTGCCCGAGTTCTACTACGAGAGGTGGTGCACATCATGCTTCCAAGGAGGAGACATTTGCCCCACATTTTTATTTGGCATCGATGATGGCCCGACATTCGGTAGCTGACGGGGATGAACACCAGAGCCCACCACACGATTACATCTAGGCTCCCATTCTGTGTTCGTTGAAGGCCGTGCAGCCCCAATTCTTTGATATACCACTACACCTTACAGTGGATTTATTTGGTTGTACGGTGGAGTTTGATTGAGTTTGAAGGCCGCCGCAACACTTGTGACATGTGCATTTATTGATATATCGCCAGCACCAACTTCCAAGTCCAAGCCACCTCGGCGACGTTCGTGAGTACTTTTCTGCTCTTCCATGTGCTTCATTTTTTTTTTGTCTTTCATTACATTGAGGACAATGCAATGTTTAAGCATGGGGGAGTGTTCTATACTTGCTAGTCGTCTGAGGAGGAAAAGAAAAAATAATGAAAAAGAAAAAAGTCAAAAATAAGAAAAAAAGACAAAACTAGAAATCCTAGGATAAGTCGAAAACCTAAAAGGGCGGCTTAGGCAATAAACAGGTGGCTTGGACCAGCATTAGGCTGGGGTAATAATTGGTCAAGAGTGATGTGAGTTTTATATGAGCCCATCTATTGAAAAATAAAATGAGTAGCTTGGTGAAAACCCGAAAGGGCGCCTTGGTAAAATGAGTGAAAATAAGAGAAGTGATTATTAGGATTCCTCATTTTTTTGGCATGGTGACATAAGAAGAGATGATATAAAGAGGATTCGGGTAGGTCACTCTGAGAGGCATATATGTTTTTTTAACTCTATGGTGTTCAGAATAAGCTTGGGGGAAGTACTCTGCTTTCTTTTAAGCTTGTATGTTTTGTATGTTGTGTGTGTTGATTGATTGTGTTGGTGCTATGAGGATTCATGATTAGGTGCATTTCTTAGTGGAGAGAGTTTTGCTGTGCTTCCTGAGACCTTGGGGATTTGATTGGAGGAGTAGGTTTATATTAGCTTACTCGAGGACGAGCAAGGTTTAAGCATGGGGGAATTTGATGAGCGCTACTTTGTAGGGTTTAACTAGAAGTTGTTACCGGAGTTTTAGGTACCATTTGGATGTGTTTAGAGCGTTATTGTGGAGTATGGAGTTGAGGAGAAGAAGTATGATTATGGTGGTTTGGAGAAGCTTAAATGAAGATTATGAAGATGGAGGAGAAAGCCACTTGAGAAGACCAGAGAAGACGAAGAAATGAGCTGGAGAAGAGCTACATGAGTTTTTCCGCGGTCGCGGAACTCACCGCCGCGGTCGCGGAACATTTCGAGGCGAAGAAGAGCAACAGTGAAGAATCCGCGGTCGCGGAAGCCAAAGCCGCGATCGCGGAAAAATGCAAGACATCGAGGCTTTACAGAGATATTTCCGCGGTCGTGGAAAATCCTCCGCGGTCGCGGAAACGAGTCATCAGGCGCGCCGAGAAGTTTCGTCCGAAGATCTGCTTTTTATATTTTATTTCCGTTTCCTTTATTTCTTTTATTCCGAATAGTTTATTTTATTTCCTTTTAGATTTTAATTGTTATCTTTAATTTTAGGTTTTCTCGGGTTATTTAACCTAGTTCCTAGCAGCCACTTTTGATTAGCATTCAGACTACGATTCAACATTGTTTTTCCCTTAGAGTTTTTGTGTTTTAAGACTATGAAGAACTAAACAACCTTTGCTTAGTCCGACGATTGAAGCCTTCATTTGATATATGGTTGTGAGATTATAACTCTATTTCCTTTCCTTTGATTATATCTCTTCTCTTTGTGCTTATTCTTATTGATTCTTGCTGATTTGACTAGATTGATCACCTAGTTGATATTAGAATTGTCTATTGCTAGGGTTTGGATATTTCGATTTGAAATCCCTTATCTTGTGTAGCAAACATGATACTCTAGGACTAGTTGGACTAGTTCATTGTGAAGAGAATTGATTATGTGTTAAATGCTGCGAGTTGTGGTGTTGCATATATCCTGGTTAATTCCTATGCTTCTTGCTGCTATTGTTCTAAATCTTCATAGTTTCTTGTGCGTTCGATAGTTAAGGTTATCAGGACTAGTTGGACTGATAACTATTTCAGAATAGGGACAGGAATATTCATAGGAAGGAATATAGATAATCTAGGATCAATCAATCAAATGAATGGTGGATATTTGTCTGGCTAAGTACTTTTTCCAAATTGATTACAACCTTTGCTTTACTTTACTTAGTTTAATTGCAAACAAATCAACAAAACCCCCTTTGTTACTTTGGCATCCATTTGTGCACTTAGAAAGATTACCTCCTCCCTGTGGGATTCGACCCTTGCTTGCCTACTTTACTTTGTTAGGTTTTTAAGGATTTATTTTGTTTAGGTGTCACGACAACCCTTATCACGCGCATACGCACAATGAGCCACCGTACATCGACTAGCTCGAGACAGATTTGGATGCACATATGGCGGTCCACTGCACTCCTATGGACTCAAGATATACCCTGCTCAAGTTTGGCTCGAAGTACACGAGCAAATTGATCTAGGACTCGAGGCGGCTTCACGCGCCACATCCGCCAAAGCCGAAGGTTATAAGGTTGTCATTGGAACATATGCACGTGGGCTGGCTCGTGGGATTAGGCTTGGGATTTGGATCATATGAGGAAGCCCATTCAGTAGTTATTTTATCTATAAAAGCCAAACATTTTCTCTTGTTGAAGGGTTGGATAAAACTTGAGAAAAACCTTGTTATCTTGTTGTTGTCTTTCATTTCTATCCAATTTTCATATTTCAATTCAGTTTTAATTTGATCTCGTGGACATATCAAGATCTATAATTTCTTTCTTTGGTGGATCTATCCAAAGATCATGATCAAGCCCGATCGCGCGATGACGGTGACCTTATCCTTCGCTTGCTGATATTCAAACCTCCTCAAGACTTGGTGGATTTATCCAGGCCTTTGAAGAGTCCTTCAAGCTCCCTTTGTGGATTCAATTGGAGTGATGGTCGCCTATCCCTCCTATCACACAACCACGTGAAGATCTACATCCAATTCCCACGCATTTCCTCCAAAGATCCACTTCAAGGATTGTTGTCTTCCAAGATCATCAATCCCTTCCACAAGAGTTCAAGTTCACTTTAAAAACCGTCAATCAAGGATCCTTAGGACGCACCAACTGGTATTAGATCCATCTCTTCGAAGAATCCAAGGAGAAAGGTAAGAGAATGGCCGAAGACGTGGAGACTTCATATTTGAGCATGGCTGATATTAGTGCGTTGATAGGCGTTGTCGAGGCGCCTAAACAAAATAATCCTAAACAAATCTAAACTAGTAGAATAGGCAAGTAAGGGTCGAATCCCACAGGGAGGAAGTAATCTTTTTAAGTGCACAATTGTATGTCAAATGTAACAAGGGGGGTTTTGGTTGATTTGTTTGCAAAGTAAATAACAAAGTAAAGTAAAACAAAGCAAAGATGTAATCAATTTGGGAAAAGCACTTAGCCAAATAAATATCCACCATTCATTTGATTGGTTGATCCTAGATTCTCTCTAATTCCTTCATATGAATGTTCCTATTCCTTTTTGTGAGTTATAAACAGGACAAACAGACCTTGAGAATACTAACTATTAAATAACTATGAAAACCTCACGCATCAATTCAATAGCAGCAATGAGCACAGAAATTTTGATAGATACATGCAAGAGTAGCAAACAGTCATACTATTGCATGCAATTAATTCTCCCTACAATAAACTAGTCCCAAACAGTTCTTAGAATATTGCAGTTGCTACACGTGAATAAGGTAACTCAAACAGTAATTAACAAACCCTAGCAACAGACAATTACCAATAACAACTAGTTGCGTCCAATAAGTGAAATCAATAATAATCAATGAGATGAAGCACAAGAGAATCAATACATTCAAAGGAAAATAAATAGAATTAGAATCTCACAACCATATATCAAATGAAGGCTTCAATTGTCGGACTAAGCAAAGGTGCTTAGTTCTTCATAATTCAAAGGGAAAAACAAACTGAATGATAAGAAAAATTCGATAATGAAAAATGGCTAGGGCTTACTAGGTTAAGAACCCTCAAAAACTAAAGTCAAGATTATTGGTAATATCTTCCATAAAGAAATAAAAACAGAAATAAAAATACTTAACGAAAAAGGAAATAAAAATAAAAGTTCAGAAATAACAACAGCTCCGCGGAAATCATGCTTTCGCGGCCGCGGCATGATTTCCGCGGTCGCGGACAATAATTTCTTGTTCTCGAACTGGCAACTCTGGATTTTTCTGCGGGTGCGGATGCTTTCGCCGCGGTCGCGACAGTGACATTCATGGCTCCGCGTGTCGCCTGTCGCCGCGGTCTTCGTTTGTCTTCGCGGCTGGTCGCGGTTGGCCGCGACAACTCTTTCATTGGCTCCATATGGCTTCTTCTCTTCGTTCTTCCTTCGGTCTTCACTTTTGGTCTCTTCCATCTTCCATAACTCTTCATTTACGCACTTGAGACCACCAATTCGCCATATCTTCAACTAACTCCAATCTTCTAAAATCTCCTCTAAATCACTCCAAATGATACCCAAAACAACGATAATAACCCCTAGTTACGCACTACAAAGTAGAGCGTATCAAATTCCCCCATGCTTAGACCTTGCTCGTCCTCGAGTAAGCTAAAATAAACCTACTCCTCCAAATGAAATACCCAAGGCCTCAGGAAGCACAACGAAACTCTCTCAACTAAGGATTGCACCTAAACACAATAAGCACAACATTTATGTCGCCACGCCATGTAACTCCTTATCCCTCCAGAGTGACCTACCCGAATCCTCCTTATAACTCCAACACTTTTGTCGCCACGCCATGTAAAATGAGGATTCCTAAAAATCACTCTTCTTCTTTTCACTCATTTTGCCAAGGCGCCCTTTCGGGTTTTCACCAAGCCACTCATTTCATTTTTCAATAGATGGACTCATATAAAACTCACATCACTCTTGACATCATATTACCCAGCCTAATGCTGGTCCAATCCACCTGCTTATTACCTAAGCCGCCCTTTCGGGTTTTCGACTTATCCCAGGATTTCTATTTTTGCCTTTTTTCAATTTTGGCTTTTTTTCTTTTTCTTTTCTCCTCAACGACGTAGCAAGTAGAGAATCCTCCCCCATGCTTAAACATTGCATTATCCTCAATGTAATGAAAGACAAAAAGAATAGAAGCACAGGGAAGGGCAAAAAAATAACTCACAAACGTCGCCGAGTTGGCTTGGACACTAAAGTTGCTGCTGGCGGTAAAGCAATGAACGCTCAGGTCTCTGGTGTTGTGGCGGTCTTCAACTCATCTCTACCGTGCAACCAAAGGGAACCACTGTAATGTGTGGTGGTCATCAAGGAAATCGGGGCTGCACGGCCTTCAACTTAATCAACTCCTACCATGCAACCAAAATGAACCACTTTGGTGAAAAGTGGTAAATCAAAGGAACGGGGTTGCATGGCCTTCAACGAACACAAAAAATAGGCCCAGATGTAATCGTGGTGTGGGCCCTGGTGTTCCTCCTCCTCAGCTGTTAACTGTAGGGCCATCATCGTTGCCAAAAAAATGTGTGGGGCTAATGTCTCCTCCTTGGCAACATGATGCGCACCTCCTCTCCATGGGGTATTCGGACAGCTGGCCTTCGATAGAGCTCTTTTTTTTTTTTGGGCAGGGCAGGGCAATAGGAGGACTTACATTGGTGTGGGCAACACCTTCTTCAATATGGTTCGGGCCTCCTCCCTGCAGGTTAGTCTAAACGCAAAAAAAATAACACACTAATAACTAAAACAAACAAGGAAAGGAAAACCTAGAAAGAAATACATACCTCGGGTTGCCTCCCGAGTAGCGCCTTATTTAACATCGTGGCTCGACTCATCTAAGGCGATCACTTGTCAACTTCGGGGTCTTGAAGGTCTGTCTCTTCTATGACGTTGTTGTCAAAACCTTCATGGTAGGGTTTCAACCTTTGACCATTCACCTTGAACACTGACTGCCTGTCAGTATCATATAACTCCATTGTGCCGTGGGAGAAGACGCGAGCAACAACATAGGGCCCACCCCAACGGGATCGGAGTTTTCCCAGGAAGAGACGAAGGTGAGACATAAATAGTAGGACTTTGTCTCCTGGTTTAAAATCCTTTCTCAGAATGTTCTTGTCGTGCCAGGCCTTTGTCTTTTCCATGTATGCGACTGCATTATCATAAGCTTCAAGTCACAGTTCCTCTAATTCTTGCAGCTGTAGCTTGCGGAATTCCCCAACTTCATCAATTTGCATGTTGCAAGTCTTTACAACCCAAAATGCCTTGTGCTCAAGCTCCACTGGGAGATGACAAGCTTTCCCAAACACCAATCTATAAGGCGACATTCCAATGGGTGTTTTATAGGCAGTACGATAAGCCCAGAGTGCATCATCAAGTCTCAAACTCCAATCCTTTCTATTCGGGGCCACCGTCTTCTCAAGTATAGTTTTGATCTCTCTATTGGACACTTCAGCTTGCCCATTGGTCTGTGGATGGTAGGCCATGGAAACTTTCTGCGTGACATGGTATTTCTTCAGGAGAGCGCTCACGGTCCTATTGCAGAAGTGGGTTCCCCTGTCACTTATCAAAGCCTTGGGAAATCCAAATCTAGAGAAAATGCGTTTCTTCAGAAAATCTGCCACCACTTTAGAGTCATCAGTCTTGGTGGCCTTCGCTTCCACCCACTTGGAAACGTAGTCCACCGCAAGCAAAATATAGAAATTCCCAAAGGAATTAGGAAATGGTCCCATAAAGTCAATGCCCCAAACATCAAAAATCTCGCAAAAGATTAATGATGATTGTGGCATCTCATTCCTCTGAGATATATTCCCAACTCTCTGGCATCGATCACAGGATTTACAGAAGGCGTGTGCATCCCGAAAGATGTGCGGCCAATAAAATCCTATGTCCAACACCTTCCTGATAGTTTTGTTTGCCCCAAAGTGACCCCCACATGCATGAGAATGACAAAAAGATAATACAGATTGTACCTCATTATTCGGGAGACATCAACGGATTAACTGGTCAACACAGTGCCTCCAAAGATAGGGGTCGTCCCACACATAGAATCGAGACTCACGCCGTAACTTGTCCTTTTGTGCTTTAGAAATATTGGGTGGAAACTCGTCTCGAACGAGAAAATTCACCATGTTAGCGTACCATGGTTGGAGTGTGCGGAGTCCAAGGAGTCGCTCTTCAGAACACGGCCTTGAGGAAGATTCAGAGGTGGTTCCGCGGTCGGGGGTCTCAATCCGCAGTCGCGGAAAATCTTCGAGGAAGTTTATGTAACAAACAGACGCGTCAGGGCATTTTCCGCGGTCGCAGAAGTATTTCCGCAGTCGCGGAAAATGTTCATCATCTGGAGCTGTTCGAGGCAGTTTGCAGAATTTTCCGCGGTCGCGGCTGTGGTTCCGCGGTCGCGGAAAATTCGTTGGCGTGATATTCCACAGCGTTTCGTCTGGGAAATCCCCTTGAATTTGCGTCTCCTTCTTCGATCCATCCTCTTCATAGACGAGCCTGCTCAAATGATCAGCCACTAAGTTCTCAGCTCCCTTTTTGTCTCGGATCTCCACATCAAACTCACTCAAAAGCAGTATCCATCGAATCAATCTTGGTTTTGCCTCTTTCTTCGGCAATAGATACCGAAGAGCTGCATGATCCGTGTAGATGATCACCTTGGTACCCAACAAATAATGTCTGAAGTTTTCCAGGGCAAACACGACAGCTAGTAATTCTTTTTCCGTGGTGGAGTAGTTCCGCTATGCTCCATTCAGAGTCATAGAAGCATAATGAATCACATGAGATGCTCGTGCTTCTTTTTGTCCAAGGACTGCACCCACAACATAATCACTAGCATCGCAAATAATCTCAAAGGGCTTATACCAATCCGGTGCTTGAATAATCGGTGCACTAGTGATGCGAGCTTTCAAATCATCAAATGCCTTTTTGCACTCCTCGTTGAACTCAATATGCACTTCCTTCTTCAGCAACTCGTATAGAGGTGATGAGATCTTTGAAAAGTCTTTAATAAACCGGCGGTAGAAACCCGCATGGCCTAAGAAAGAACGCACTTCACGCACATTAGTAGGATAAGGCAGAGACTGAATTGCATCAATCTTTGCCTTATCGACCTTAATACCCCTAGCAGACACTATATGACCCAACACAATGCCTTGCTCAACCATAAAATGACACTTTTCAGAATTGAGAACCAGGTTGGTATCTACACATCTTTGAAGCACAAGTGATAGGTGGTCTAAGCATGCATCAAAACTATCACCATGGACTGTGAAATCATCCATAAAGACCTCAATAAATTGCTCCACATACTCAGAAAAAATGCTTACCATACACCTTTGGAATGTGCCGGGTGCGTTACACAACCCGAATGGAATCATGCGATATGCAAAAGTACCAAAAGGGCATGTAAATGTCATCTTTTCTTGATCCTCCGGTGCAATGGCTATCTGAAAATACCCTAAGTATCCATCCAAGAAGCAGTAATAAGGGCGATCAACCAGTCGCTCGAGCATTTGATCAATAAAGGGTAGAGGAAAATGGTCTTTCCGAGTTACCGTATTCAGCTTACGGTAATCAATGCATACTCTATATCCGGATTGCACTCGGGTAGGGACCAACTCTCCTTGTTGGTTCTCTACAACTGTGATTCCTCCCTTCTTTGGGACAACCTGTGTCGGGCTCACCCATTTACTGTCGGAGATGGGAAAAATCTTTCTAGCCTGTAGGAGCTTCAACACCTCCTTTTTCACCACCTCCATCATTGGTGGGTTAAGTCTTCTCTGTGGCTGTCTCGATGGCTTGGCATCGTCCTCAAGTAAAATTTTGTGCATACAGGTAGAGAGACTAATCCCCTTTATGTCTGCAATGGTCCACCCCAATGCTGTCTTGTGTTCCTTAAGCACTGCTACCAGTTTCTCCTCTTGATCCTTGGAAAGCTTGTTGGAGATAATTACTGGCAGTGTGTCATCTTTTCCCAGTAAGGCATACTTGAGGTGGTCTGGTAGTGGCTTAAGTTCACTCTCTGGTGCCTGCACAACAGAAGGCAAAAGCTTCTCGCTTGGCATTGTTAGTGGAATGGGGCCAATGCCCAAAGGATGGAGACGAGGCTTACCATAGGCATCCAAATGAGCCACAGTTTCCTGCAGGTTAGTAGACAAAACGAAATCTTCATGTGGGCCTACTACATCATTCTCTAAAATAGAATGTAACTCATCCGAACATGTAGTGTCAAAGACATCTTGCACAATAGGATCAATCCCATCAATAGCACATAGAGAATGATCATCAACGGGGTGTTTCATAGCATCATAAATGTTGTATTCCACTTTCTCCCCATCAAGCTTTGTTTGAGATGTTTTCATAAAAGGCCTACCTAACAGTATAAGGGCTGCATTTTTATCATGGTCCATATCCAGCACAAAGAAATGAGCGGGAAAAATCAAGTTGTCAACCATTACCAGGACATCTTCAACTACCCCTTTCGGGTACACATTAGATCTATCAGCCAATTGGACCACTATTCCTATTTCATGCAATGGTCCTAATCCTAATGACTCGTACAACGAATAAGGCAATACATTTATAGATGAACCTAGATCTAGCATGGCCTTCTCAAACTTGGTGTCACCTATCACACATGGAATACTAAACATGCCTGGGTCACCACACTTTTTAGGCATGCACCTTTGAAAAACAGCAGACACTTGTTCGCTCACCTTAATCTTTTGCTTTCCCTTCAATTTCTGATTTCTTTTAATGGTGCTTGAGTAAGGGATACTCTTGACAAGCTTGAGTAAGGGAATGTTTACCTCGCATTTACTGAATGTTTCGAAGATCTCCTTGTCATTCTCCGGTTTTCTGGTGTCCCTCAGCGCTTCTGGGAATGGTGCGGGCAGCTTCAACGAGTTGAGCGGTGGAAGGGTTGGCCTAACATAGTCATCCACGTAAGGGGCAGGTGATCCGCGGTCGCGGAGTGGCGACCACGGTCGCAGATTTGCATCAGAGATCTCGGATGCATTAGCAGAATTTCCGCGGTCGCAGAAATCTCTCGACCTGACTCTCTTTTTCTTGGCTTTTTCCGCGGTCGCGGATTTTCTTCGGAAAAATCACCGCCTTCAAGTATGACGCCGCGGTCGCGGATGTCCGTGCCTGGTCACGGAACCTCTTCTGTGGCGTCTTTGGCTACTATAGCTCCATCTCCTGCTATATTTTCTTTCACTTGATCACCTTCCTCTGTCAAGGGTGAGCTTCCCAACTGTATACCACTCCTCAGTGTCATCGCACAGACCGTCTCTCGTGGGTTCTCTACCGTAGGACGTGATAGTTGTCCGGATTCCAACTTGCTCAATGCTTGAGCGACTTTACCCCAAATAACGATAACAACCCCTAGTTACGCACTACAAAGTAGAGCGTATCATGCGCTCATGGAAGGAATGGTGAAAAGCCTTGAGAATAAGATTGAGGTGATGCCTTCCTCAAGGAGATATTCAGGATCTTACAGTAGGGTGACAATTGAGTAAAATAATTGATGCCTCACACAACACGCAATGAGAATGGTGCGCACACCATAGTGACAATTAGGGCTCCAGAGATGGATGGGCGCAACGCGTCCAAACCCATTCAAATTTTGACACCACCGACCTTACCCTTAGTATACCAAAGGGAGGAGGAGAAATTGGGAGAAAATGAGGTTGCGCCAAGCATCTATGGAAGCCCTAGGAATCGAATGCACGTCGTGCCAGCGACTACTGAGGAAGAGACGATATTGTCGTTGTTTTTCTCCCAAAATGAAGATTTCTCGCATCCAACTTTGCCAGCAAATGAAACCACTCAAGATCAACCTTCAAATGAAGATTCAACTTTGTTTGAAGGTGTTAAAGATCAGAAGAAAGAGCTCCAACAAATCAGCCATCCTTGCTTTCTAGGGTCTATGGCAACTTCATGGTTGTACACTCCGAGGCTTTCTACATGTTTGCCACTCCATTTGCGGGACAAGGAAGATATCAAGCCCGCCTTTATGGTTATCAAGATGGGTTTCGTTACTAATGAGAAAGATCCATAGACGGAGCTACTAGCATCACCATTGTAGGTTTCGCATGACAATGAAGCCTCGGATATGAAGTTACAACACAACGAGATCACCTCTTATGCTAATATAGGTACCTCAGATTCGAGGAAGAATCATTTTGAAGAAGGGGAGGATGATTTGATCAAGGCTATCATCAATACTCAAGAAGAACACGCAGTGTTCGAACGTTGGAAAAGACGCCCCCAAATTAATACGAAAGAAGCTTTGTCTTGGATTCTACATAAAGGTGTTGAAGATGAAGAGTGTTGTCATAAAGACGGTCCTATGAAGAGTTTCACCATGAATTCTATCAGATGAAGAGTCTTGTCATCAAGAGCCATCATGAGGGATATTTCAAGAGTTTTGCTTTATAAGACTATTGTTAGGGACCCAGGATCGTGTCCACATGCAAGGTTTAGAAGTGTCGAGATAGAGGGACATAGATCCAACCTGGCATTGAACTGAGGAAGATAGTTTAGCTATGACCATCATACAAGATTACAAAGACCGAGTGCTACACGACGTTGAGAAAGATCTTCTTTCCTCATTTAGAACGCCCTTAATTTGGAGGATCACGACATCTGGCATGTTTTGCGCGTCAAGGCTTATGTCCGTTAGGAGATATACTCTCCTTATCCAATAAAAAGATATATTTTGTTCCATGTATGTTTATCTTATCTTAAGCTCCAAGATAAAATATTTTTCTATCCTTATGGTATAATTCTGTTCCTTGTAGGAGTACCCTTAGACTCCTATATAAGGGGGGTGCCTATATCTTGTAATGGAACACATTTAGATGCATTCATACCCTCTTGAAATAACATAATCCCTACTTTTCAAATGATCAACTCATTCTTTCTTTATTTAGTGTGTAATCCATGACCCTATACTCCACAAATAAGCGGAACGAGTCACGATATGAAATCTACCCAAAACAATTGGCATCCACCGTGGGGCTGGTAGTCAAAAAGGTTATACCTTTTTTCTAAACCACAAGATACCACCAACTTCACCACCATGTCCAACAACAGACTAACCAACAACGACACCTTTGTATATAGCGACGTCACCGGACCTCACTCGATCCAACCGATCACGACAGTTCTAGAGACCAACATGCCACTACTGTGGAAGAATTGCGTGAGAAAATGCAAGCTTTGGAGGAGTCTTGGACCACCCAAAAGGCGCATTCTGAAGCACGATTCCATGAGATTATGAAAGAGAACGAGGCACTACGCTCTCAGAACATGTCCACATCGCAACTAGCACCACGATCTTAATTCTAGTACATCCATGGCGACAATATTGTTAGGCGTCTTGACCTCGACTCCTCTACCGTCAGCCCGTCTTTTTTTACTCCGGTGGTGATACCATCATCCAACTCTAGGGGATCCCAACCCCCACCACTGGCGATAACTAGCCAAATCGCTTACGGCCTAGAGACAACCGATCCTATGAAAGTTGTCTTAAAGGAGTCTTTTGACGATATCATCAAGTGAAAGTGGCATGAAAAGCTTAGAGCATTGGACGAAATGTTCACCCAAATGCCAGGGGTACCCAGACCCATCGAAGAAGAAGATGATGATTGCTACGCTGACTCGCCGTTCACTAACGCCATTGCTGACATCAAAATTACCGAAAAATACTTGGTGTCTGATATGCCGATGTATGATGGGAAGACTGACCCAGATGTACATGTTTCATTATACAAAGAGAAGATGATGACAAACACATTTCCCAAGCATTTAAAGGAAGTCATGATGTGCAAGTAGTTTGGATCCACCCGGAAAGGCTCGGCCTTGACGTGGTTCATACACCTTACAAACGGGAGCATCTCTTCATTCGTTGGATTGATTAATATGTTCAATACCCAAAAGCAATCCAGTCAACATTTCCAAAAGCAATCCAACTGCCTTTATTGCGTCCCACAGCGGTCCGAAGTGTCACTAAGAAAACACCTTGTCAGGTTCAACAACGAGAAGGTGTCAATCCCACGATGTCATACCCCTATTGCCATAGAGGTGTTTAGGTGAGGTATATTTGATATGTCAGAGCTATATCAAGATCTGATGAAGTAACCATGCCAAACCATCGAATACATCCAAGGCAATGCCATGGTGTATATACGATTGGAAGACGATGGTCTCACATCCGAGAAAACCCAAGAGCCACAACCGAACAAGCCCGTCAACAAGACTGAGTCACACTACAAGACTCTTCCTCATGCAAAACCTACTAATCAGATGATCAATGGTATTTGCAACAACCGATACAACCTCAAATGCGATCGAGATCTCAATCCTCCCATATAACACTATTCATTCGTCGTCAATCCCGATAGAGTTGTCAATGTGATGAACAAACTTGGTGACACTGTGAAGTGGCCTAGGAAGCTAGAAAATCCCATGAACTGGAGGGTCGCCGAGAAGTGGTGTGATTTCCATAATGATGGAGGACACAGTACAGACGAATGCGTCACAGTAAGGAAGGAGGTCGCACATCTACATCGAAAAGGTTATCTCGGGGATCTACTCACCGACAGAGCCAGGGCAACCCTCGATCGAAACAGGCAAGGAGAGGTGCCGCCGCCTCCCCGTCCCCACGTCAATATCGTCAACTACATATCCGGTGGATCAGAAATTGGCAAAACAATTGTGTCGTCCGCCAAACGCCACGCAAAGGAAACTGACTCCAACAGACCAATGACCGTCGCCAGAAAAGAGTTTGAAGATGTTCCTATCACAATCGATGAGTCTGACCACATCATAGCGGAACATCACGACAGTCTCGTTATATGCCTCACAATAGGGATTTTCTTAGTATGACGCATCTTGGTCGACAACGGTAGTCGACAACTTAGCGGACATCATGATGATCGAATCCCTCTACAGTCTTGGCTTGACTCAAGAAGATAATATCAAGAAATCAGTCCCGTTAGTAGGGTTCAACGGTGAAGTAAGAAGCACACTGGGGGAGATCACACTAGCCACCTACGCAAGCGGGGTGAACCTCCAATTTCAATTCTTAATAATGGATTGTCTTTCACCTTTCAACGTTATCTTTGGACGCCCTTGGATACATGGCATGAGAGCAATTTCATCAATGTACCATCAGACCATCAAGTTCTTTACAAAGTGGGGAGTGCAAGATATCAAGGGCGAACAAAAGTTTGCAAGAGAGTGCTACAAAATCTCCATGAAGTTGACGGTCATACAAAAGCAAATCAAAGGGCATACAGCATAGCAATGAACGGGCTAGAGGACATCGACATAATACACAAAGTCGGAGCCACCTAAACTCAATGAGGTAATACTAGATCCTGCTAAGCCTTATCAAGTTGTAAAGATTGGCTTAGATATTCTCGGCGAAACCAGAAAGCAATTGGTCGAGTTCATATGGTCCCATTCAGAATGTTTTGCGTGGACACATGATGACATGACTACCATTAATCCCAACGTGATCGTCCACACACTCAACATGGATCCTCGACATCCATCAGTCAAGCAGAAACGGAGAAAGTTTGCACCTGAGAGAACAAAGTGATAGACGAAGAAGTATGAGCACTATTGGAGATGGGTAAGATCATACAAGCCCGGTACCCAGAATGATTAGCCAACATGGTGGTGGACCAGAAAAAGAATGGGAAGTGGGTGTCTGCATCAACTTCACCGACCTCAACAAGGCATGTCCTACAGATTTCTTTCCCCTACCTCATATCGACGTCACTATCAGTCATAAAATACTAACCTTTATGGATGCGTTTAGCGGTTATCACCAAACTCAGATGAGTCTAGAAGATCAAGAGAAGACCGCCTTCATCGCCAACTAAGGGATCTATTGCTACAAGGTCATGCCATTTGGCCATATGAATGCTAAAGCAACTTACCAAATAATGGTCAATAAGATGTTCGAAGACCAAATCTACCACATGATGGAAGTCTACATCGGCGATATGCTAGTCATGTCGAAGAAGATGGTCGACCACATCCAACTTCTGAGGACATCCTTCGAAATCCTAGAGAAATTTGATATGAAGCCAAATCCCACCAAATGCTCATTTGGAGTCTCATCAGTCAAGTTCTTGGGATACATGGTGATGTAACGGGGGATCGAAGCAAGTCCTGATCAAATCAAAGCAATCTTATATCTCCAATCTCCGCTATGCGTAAAAGATGTCCAGAAGATGACAGGCAGAGTCGTCGTGCTCAACAGGTTCATCTCCAAGGCATCATACATGAATCATTTTTTCTACGAAATCTTGAATAACAACAATTCATTCGAATGCACAAGTGAACACGAAGAAGCTTTCCAAGAATTAAAAAGGTACCGAACATGTCCCCTCCTACTTTCAAAGCTAAAAGACAGCGAATCCCTATATATATACTTGGTAGTCACGTAAACGGCAGTAAGCGCTGTCGTAGTAAGAGAGGAAGACGGTGAACAACTACCCGTCTACTATGTGTGCAAGACATTACAAGACATGAAGACAAGATATTCACCCATGGAGAAACTCACATTGGCCCTCATCACCGCATCCATCAAGCTAAGGCCCTATTTTGAGGCTCATACCATCACAGTCAAAATCAACTATCACATCAAGAATGTGATGAGGAAGACAGAGCTATCTAGAAGGATGATGAAGTGGGGGGTACATATTAGTGGTTAAGACATGCAGTACGAGACGCACACGACAATCAGGTCACAATCTCTGGCAGATTTTGTGGCCGATTTCAGCCCAACCTACGAAGAACGTAACGCATGAGAGTTATTGCAGGTCGAGAATCCTACTCCCTTGAAGTGGAACTTGTTCACCGACGACGCTTCCAATTAGAACGGCATAGGACTAGGGGTTGTCCTAAAATCTTCATAGGGGGATAGGATAGCCCAAGTTGTGCGATACGAATTGAAAGCAACAAACTATGAGGTAGAATATGAAGCACTATGACCGTCATCACCTTGGAAAAGGAGACATGCATGAAGGACTTAGTAGTAATCTATGACTCTATGCTCATCGTGAATCCAATCAACGGAGCATATGTGGCACACGACTCGAAGTTGATGGCTTACCTGGAAGTCCTCCACAACATCATCAAATCTATCACCGATCCTAGAGAATACCAAAAGATTCCTTTTCTACATATAGAGGTGCCCGCCATCAGCAAACTATCCAACTTGTCGACCCCAATGCAGGTCAACTACTTAACGAATCTGATTTTTTTATCACTCCATTCTATAATTGGTTCAAGCATGGCAAACTGATAGTCGACAAGAATGAGGCACGACGACTTTGTGTCAAGGAGTCCACTTTTATCCTCAAAGATGACATTTTTCCCAAGTGGTCCACCACTGGATATTACCTACGTTGTCTTCGCGAGGAAGAAATCCATAATGCGTTGCACGAAATTGATGACGAAGAATATGGCAACCATTATGGAGGAAGGAACCTCACTTTGCGTGCTCACGTATTCCAAAGATACAACCCAGTTTCTCATCAACCATCCAAAGATCTACATCCAATCTCATCCCATTGGCCTTTCATGAAATAGGGGATGGACATCGTCAAAAAGCTATCGGTTGCGTCCGGTCAACGCGTCTTCATGCTCGCCATGACTGAGTATTTCTCAAATTGGATCAAAGCCTAAGCATTCAAAGAGATCAAAGATTCACACGTCATTTCTTTCATAGGAAGGAACATCGTACGTATATTTGGCATCCTTGACACCATCGTGTAAGACAATGGATCTCAATTTATAAGCAACCGGATTCATGAGTTCTACAAGGAGCAAGGCATAAAGCTCGTCACGTCAACAATGCGCTACCCACAATCCAATGGGCAAGCCGAATCTAGTAACAAAGTGATTATCAACAACTTGAAGAAAAGGCTCAAGAAGGCAAAAGGATTATGGGCAGACGAGTTGCACTCTTTTATATGTCAAATCACACAACTCCAAAGACCGCGACATGTAAAACACCCTTCTCTCTGGTATTCGGTAGTGAAGTTATCCTGCCCGTCAAAGTGCAAATATCTAAAGCTTGTTATTCCCCTCCATGAGGATGCGATATCGAGGAGCAAGGCATCAAGCTCGTCACATTGACATTGCGCTACCCTTAAGCCAATGGGAAAGTTGAATCCAGTAACAAAGTGATTATCAACAACTTGAAG
This sequence comes from Rheum nobile, assembly GCA_027886185.1. Classification (NCBI taxonomy): domain Eukaryota; kingdom Viridiplantae; phylum Streptophyta; class Magnoliopsida; order Caryophyllales; family Polygonaceae; genus Rheum; species Rheum nobile. The sequence goes on along the minus strand of WOAB01000363.1, from coordinate 734,251 downwards.
AAAGGCTCAAGAAGGCAAAAGGCTTATGGGCAGACGAGTTTCCCTCTATCATATGGTCAAATCGCAAAACTCCAAAGACCGCGACAGGTAAAATAACCTTCTTTCTAGTATTCGACAGTGAAGTTGTCCTACCCATCGAAGTGCAAATCCTCACAACTCGCTATCGCCTCCCCACAACTCGGAGGAAAACAAACAGGTCGCTAATGAAGTTCATGCTAGACACCGTCGATGAGCTACGCGACGATGCCACCACTAGGATGGCTACTTACCAACAAGGGGTCGCCAGGAGCTATAACTGTAACGTAAGGATAAAAGCATTCCAAGTTTGAGATTGGATCATGCACAAAATATTTCAAAACAAGAGAGAGGAGAGCGCTAGAAAGATTGGGCCCACTTAGGAATGTTCATATCAAGATCAAAGCGAGCCAGTGACAAGAGAAGCACCATCAAGGCCGGTTACGCGTTCAGCAACGCGTGCGGCCACACAAGCACAAGTTACACCACTAGGAGCCATTACTCGTGCACGAGCTTTACAACTAATTATTGGCATCCAATACTACTTTTTGATCCAAGGAGGATCAACTCAAGAGGAGGCTAAACCGGTCATGATGATTCAAGGACGCGTTACGACGCCGACAACATTAGGGCTTCTTCAAACCTCCATACAAGCAACTCCGAAACTGAGTGAAAATGATACCTATCATCAAGATATGGGCAAGAGTAAACCCATACCAAATTTGGTTCCAATTGGAGGGGTTGTGCCGAGCGAAGTCCAAGGAGGAAGGGCCTCGTCCTAGCTGGCTCCGACATTGGTGCACAAGGCCGACTTTCAGTCATTGTGCAAATTACTGTTCTGGTTTAACTATTTTAGGATTGTACTAAGGCTCATCACAGTGGGACCATCCAACATCTGCAATGGCCCCTTATTCTTTAATTGTTCTCCGAGCTTCACAATAGATATAACAGATCCCAGAATTTGTCAAACTTTAATATTAGACATAAAAATGTTAAATGACAACTTCAAATAGTTCACTAAAAACTTTGCTGTTATTTATAGACTCCACTTTAAGTTAATGAGTTCCTTAACATATCCTAAATATACTATTTCCCCATTACCCCAGGGAGAAACCATCTTACTTCAATTAGAAGTAGAAAAGTCTAGTACCTTTACTCCTAAGACCATAAAATGGAAAGATATAACTATTCCTGAAACCCTAGAAGTCGCCAATGACAACCCTCCTAGGAATATGGAATAGCAAGAAATATCACAAATCATTGAAGAGTCTGACGGAAGAATTTTAATTAGATTTAATTCTACCAGAGAAACTTCTATAGAGAGACCAACCTTTCTACCTGCTAGAAACTCTATTAATGACCCTTTCTACTCTATTAGAAGTGAATTCACAGGATCATTAAGAAGTGATAGGGTAGACTTCAATAACCCCTTACCAAGAATCATCCCTTAAAATGATGAAGAGTCAACCGGAGTACATTCACCAACCTCTAATGATATGCATAGCTATTCTACCATCAATATGATAACCAAAGCTGACTTCGAGATAGACAAAGAATATCTAAGAAAAGACTTTGGTAGTACCAAAAATGAAAAGAAAAGAAAGTGGTTTATGAGCATAGATAAAGAATGTAGAGAACAAATTAGAAGAGATTATTATGAAGAGATGAATAAGCTTCAAACCAATATTCTTTTCTTTACCTGGCTCCCTATATATTTATCCAGAAAAGATATAAAATACCCCTTCCATCTCTCTTCATTAGATGTCCAAAATAGAGTAACTAGAACCTGGAAACATTTACCTTCAGGAACTAGTACCTCTGTCCATCCTCCCCTTAAAGGTATAATAGTCGGCAGTGATAGTGAAGAGGTAAAAGCTGAACCTTTAAAAAAAGGGAAGATCTGATTCAGATGATAGTCAAGTAAATCTAAGAGATATAAAAAAGATTTATAATCAAAACAATTATTCAAATCAAACCCTTCACACCATAGCTAAACAAATAGATCAAGTTCACTTAGGAATTGAAAAGGGTTTTAATCCTCCAAAATAGATCAACCTAGAGACATCTCCAGACCTCACTTTCAGACTGAAAGTGTCCCTAGTAACTGTTTTGGGGCAAAAAGATCAAACGACCTAAATCGCCTTAGACGGGGTAACTAGTCGATCGGATTATAGATATCAAACCAATCTAAATAGACAATCAACCAATAAATAAGAAATACGAGAAAACAAAGTGATTTTATTGATATATTGACGATTGAGCCGGATCAAAGTACAACTTATCCTTGGAGGACGAGAGATCGGATCTGGTCTGACCGGTGACTCTGGGGCTCGACCGGTGGGGATTGAGCGATGTTTCATGGAGAGTAAGCTAGAATCAGTGTGTTCCTTTGTTTTTCTTCAGAGTAAATCAGCGGATCTGGTGTTGTAATCGTGTGTGTCTTTGCCTGCCCGATCGAGGTCCATATATGGCAACTTTTCCCTTCCGACCGTTATCCATCGTTGGCAATATTTCGTGCTTTAATTCTGGGTGAGATCGTTGGGATTTGCCCTTAATTGCCGTCATAATCTCTGTGTTGAATACTGAGGCCGTTACCTTTAATCAGGCATTTAATGCTCGAGCGAGATCCTCGGAGCTGGTCGGGTGCTACTCGTTTGCAGGGTTTCCGACGCTTCTTTCCGTTCTCTCTTGGACTTCGATTTCGTTTGGACCTGGGCCCAGCTTGCTCGTCTGATTTCCTTGGAGGATGATGGGCTCAACAATAGCCCCAAGTTGTTTTGGGCTCGAGGCTTGCTAAGGGATGGAGTCCAAACAACTTTCCACCACACGATCTCCACCTTCTGGTTTTGGTACGTCAGACCAGGGCTACGTGGCGGAAATCGCGTGGCACGATGGGACGTTTTTGAAGTCTGTCGTCTCCCTCCATAAATTCGAAACAGGATTTTGCCGATTTGACTTCATCTTCTCCCTTTGCATCTTCATCTGGTAGGTTTTCTCAAGTCCTTCAAAGATTGCTCTTCGATTCCCTCCCTTTTCTGTTTTAGAAATGGTCTCCAGTGAAGCTTCTGAGTCGTCGGCGAATCATTCGAACTCGAGCAAGGACGAGGTCCCCCCCTTTTCATTCTGAAAGAGACAGACGCTCTGACGAGTACGCTGTCGTAAGCGGAATTGGAGCAGATCCTCCAAGTCGGAGGCTTTCCTCCGGAGACGGTTGCGAGGCTGCCGCATCCAGACGAGAGGGACGACGCTCGCTATGAAGGATGGGTTTGCTTCTACGCGTACCCATTTAGGATTGGGCACAATTATCCCTTCTCCTCTCTCATCAGAGACTTCTTGGTGACCCTGGCGCTTGCGCCGTGTCAAGTTATGCCACAAGCGTGGCGAATCCTCAGGGTTCTGGACCTGTTGAATGTCCAGTCTGGGGCTGGCTTCAATTTTGACGCTTTGTGGTACAACTACTCATTGGGTTCGAAGAGTTCTTCCCGTGTCCAGCTGCGTATCCGATCGGGTCGGAAGCCCCTGGTGTTCAATCTGGACGTGAACGACCGCAGATGGGGGTCGAAGTTTTTCTTCGTCGAGCGTTCGTCTCTGGAGAAGGGGGGCGACTGCTCGTTCTTGTTGTCGGAGTGACGAGTCGAGAGTATGTGTTTGACCTCTCTTTGCCTGTTTATGTGTCTTAACCCATTGTTTTAACTTTTCTTTTTTGTAGTTCCTGAGGAGGAAGAGTTGGAAGTTGACGCTCAATCGGAGGGTTTGTCGAAGATTATTCTCAGCATCCCTGCGTCGGAGAGGAAGTTTGCAAACGTCAATTTGCTGTCGACCTCCCCTGCTACCCAAGACGTTATGTAAACTGTCTCGTCGTCTCGTATCAAGTGTGAGTTCTAATTTCTGTTATACTTGTGTATTTTATTTTGTCATCTGCTTTGTGATTTTCGTATTGTGTGTCGTGTCAGCGTCTCCGGCCGGTCGGTCGAGTGCTCGTCTGAAAGGAGTATCCGGGAAGGGCTTGATAGAACAGAAGAAGGCGGCGGCCAAAGCTTCGTCGAGTAAATCGACTCCGGCGGAAACAATGCTCCAGGCCAAGGTTGGCTCGAAGAGGAAGGCGGGTGCCTCTTTTGGTGACGCGAAGGTGGCGGAGATTCCAAAGAAGAAGGGGACGACTACTGACGCGGTTGGTCAATCGATTACTGACCTCTTCCATGCCCAGGACCCGACTCTGAAATCCAAGGTCGACGACGTCTCTCCCCTGGACTGTATTGGTGAAGCGGGATGCTCCGCATGGAGGGTAAGTTGCCTTGTCGTGTTTTTTCTTTCCTTTTCGTGGTTTTGACTGAAACTTTTGATTGGCTTTGTTTTCCTTCCAGACTTTTCAGTACCTCTTGGGGGCGTATTCCAGTGTCAAAACAATGGCCTCTAAGGCCGAGGACAGGGCTGCTAGGTCAGAGTCTGACTTCGCGTCTTTGAAGAGCAAGTTGGAAGGGGCTGAGAGTCGTTGTCGGGAGGCTGAGCGCCGCTTTGTTAGGGAGCTGAGGAACTGCCAAGATGACTTGGATGCATGTCGAAGAGAGCTCAGTGAGAGCCAATCAAGTGTCGAGGAAAAAGTGAAGCAGGCTCGGATTGAGTCCGGTCAGATCGCAGGCGACGTATGCGCTTTTTATGCGCTAAAGTCGCGTGTCGAGATGATGGAGGAGTTTGACGAAGGCAAGCAGGGGATTTGGGACTTGAAGGCAGAGAAGGAGACCATGGACTCCCTATTTCCGAATGGGAATCCAGGCCTGGAGCTCTTTCAATTGGCCGGCATCGGAGAGGAAACTTTGGATGGAAGTGCCGGCGAGGATGAGGCCCACTCTGGTGATACCGAGCCACTCGAGCCCCAGCCTTCTCTTGACCCGGCCCCTTCTGAAGGTAATGTTGCCGACCCCGATCCTTGGTTTGTTTTTCTTGCAGTCTGACTTGTGATACCACTTGTGTGTGGGTAATACATTCTGTGTTTTGGCGATCCGTCCACCATCGCGGGTCACAGAATGTTTTTTAGTGGATGTTTCTGAAGTTCTACGCAGATATAGGCAGACCATGTGTTTTGGCTGCCCGTCCACCATCGCGGGTCGCGTATTTGTAAAAAATGCTCTAGACTTTTATTTGATGCGTACTGTTTTTTACAAAGGATCGTATGTATGTGCGTTTCGTACATGTCGTCAGACTATTCTAGAGAAGTTTGTCGATGACGCTTGTGTTCTGTGTGTCGGGTTTGCCCGTGTGCTCCGTCGAGTAGGGCTTGCCGTATGTATGTAAAAAAGGAGGCTTGCAAATGTATGTGTTTGTGTTAGTCATGACTTTGAGCCAGGGAGGGAAAGCAATATGTTTCTATTGCATAAATGTAATAAGGTGTCTTAACCTTATGTATTGTATAAGGCAGGCAGTGTGCCGACGTGCCTATTTGTTCATCTCCCCGTGTTCCGATCGATCATGTAAATATAGTGTAAGCACTTTTGTTTATGACTGGATCCAGTGTGTATGTCGATGTCGTCCTATACTTATGTTTTGCAAGGAAGAAGTCCTTACTTAGTGTCAAAAGAAACATGTCAAGAAATAAAGTTGTGCATACGACAACAAGTAATATACGATATGTGGAGATATGTCAGGGTCTAACCTTGCCACTTTAGAAGTGGTATAACTTTAGATGTGTCGCGTTCCAACTTCTTGGGATCGGTCGACCGTCTTTGTCCTCTAGTTGGTATGCTCCTTGTCCGACTACTTCAGTGATTAGGTAGGGTCCTTCCCAATGAGGTGCAAGCTTTTCATCGGTCAGACTCTTGGTATTCTGGAACGTTTTTCTAAGGACCCAGTCCCCAACCTTAAAGAATTTTGCTCGAACGTTCTTGTTGTAGCTCCTTGCGACTTGTTGTTGGAACTTGACCATCCTGATCCGAGCTCTTTCTCTAGTCTCGTCCACCGTATCCAGGTTGTATGCTAGTTCGACGTCGTTCTGCTGGTTTGTTTGAAGGCTGTAGTGAGCAGTCGGAACCAATAACTCAGCGGGGATGACCGCCTCACTTGATGTGTCCTTGCCTCCTGTGTCAAGCCAAGTTGTCAGAGGAGATGCCTTTGATCTAGTCTTGGTTGTGAAGTCACGTCTGAATGTCACAGTGGTGGTGATCGCGAATGGAAGGACGCGATGATGGTGGTGGTGGTGATCAAGGTGGCAATGGAAGCGAGTTGATGGGAGTATGGATAGTGGTGGCAGAAGCGATTGGATGGAGGGATATACGACTTGAAGGGACAAGTCGTTGATGTCATAGCGTCGACTGCGGAGGGGATAAGCTCGATAGAGGCATCACACTCGACTAAGGCATAAAGCTCTTTGTCGTAAGTGGGGTAATTTAGAGTGGCTCATGTGAGCTTCTCACTGAAGTAGGCAATTGGCCATTTTTCTTGGTGTAGCACACCACCAATGCCTATGTCAGAGGCATCACACTCGACTCCGAAGTGTTTGGTGAAATTTGGAAGTTGGAGCAATGGTGCTTGGCATAACGCGGTCTTCAAGGCGGAGAAGGCGCGTTCATGGGAATCCTGCCCCAAAACTGTGCTTCTTTTCTTGGTGAGCTCGTGAAGTGGCGCGGCAATGGAGGAAAAGTCGCGTATAAAATGCCGATAAAAGCCCGCGAGACCTAGAAAGCTTCGCACTTGTGTCGGAGTTGTAGGCGTGGGCCAGTCCCTGATGGCCGCGATCTTTTCCTCGTCAAAGCGTAAACCATCGCTACTAACAATGTAGCCCCGAAAGTTGGTTGACGCGGAGCAAAAGGAACACTTAGCCAGATTGGCGAATAGGTGCTCTTGGCGAAGACACTCTAACACTTGTCGAAGGTGATCGACATGGTCTTCGAGGCTCCGGGAATACACAAGTATGTCATCGAAATAAATGACAACAAACTTGCCAAGGAAAGATCTCAACACGTGGTTCATCACGCGCATGAATGTGCTGGGCGCGTTCATGAGCCCAAAGGGCATGACAAGCCACTCGTAGAGCCCATACTTGGTTTTGAATGCCGTTTTCCATTCATCACCTTCTTTCATTCTGATCTGGTGATAACCACTCTTCAAATCAATCTTGGAGAAGAGTGTCGTGCCATGAAGTTCATCAAGCATATCATCAAGGCGGGGAATAGGGTACCTATACTTGACTGTGATCTGGTTTATGACATGGAAATCAACACACATTCTCCAGGTGCCATCTTTCTTGGGCACAAGGATCACAGGCACGGCACAAGGGGAAAAATATTCTCTTACGTACCCGCGATCTAACAATTATTGGACTTGGCGCTATAGTTCTTTGTTCTCTTCTGGACCAGCTCTATAAGCAGCGCGGTTGGGCAAAGAAACACCTAGAACAAGATCAATCTGGTGCTCAATGCCTCTCAGTAGAGGTAATCCTTGTGGCAACTCATCTGGGAATACGTCTTGGAACGCGGCAAGCAACTTCGCGATCGATGATGGTAAGACCGCGGTCTTCAACGATTCTGGTATGCACGGGTTGGCACAAGTAGAAAACATGGCACTTTGCCAGTGACACATGCAATGAGGTCACTGGGCCTGGCCAAAGGAACGCGTTGCTCACAGGTTCCTTGCAAAGGACACGCTGGGGGCAACGAATGATGTGGGGCACTTGGTGTCCCATCTATGGCGTTGTGCTTCTTCTTCCTAGTGCCTGAAGGAGATGAAGTGTGACCAGATTGGGGCGTAGTGGATGCGGTCTCTATGGCCTTCTAGCGATCGCGTTCGACCTGGTCCTACAAGATCTCATGGGGAGACATTGGATGCAAAGTGATGTGCTTCCCGTGGTAATTGAACACATAAGTGTTCAAATACCCGTCACGGAGCATGGGTCTGTCAAATTCCCATGGGTGCCCAAGCAAAATATGGGTGGCATCCATTTCAATGACATCACAAAGAATAGAATCACAGTATTGGCATATAGAAAAAGAAATTAAACATTGGCGAGATACTGTGTTACCTGGACTTGAAGAAATCCATTGGAGCGCATAAGGTTGTGGATGAGGAGTTGTAGGCAATTTGAAGTGGTTGACAACCTTCTCATTCACAATATTTGCACAAGAGCCTCCATCAATAATGACACTCAAGGAAGCTGTTTTCACTAGAGCCCTTGTGTGGAACAAGTTCTCGCGTTGATCGCTTATTGTTGCTTCCTTGACGGTGAGGAGACGATGCGTCACCAAGCTCAATGGTGTGCCCACGTGCAGAGACGTGGGTTCACAGTCATACGCGTCTTCATCCTCCTATGCATTGTCTTCAGGGATCGCGTCAAGTGTGGCCTCCTCGTCCTCACAAGACTCGTAGCCGGCAGCGGCTGTGGAGAACAACACTTTGCGAGCATTGGGACAATCTTTCTTGTAGTGGCCTCTTCCACCACATTTGTAACACTCAATATCACGCGCGCGATCATTATTCACTGGCGCCGGTCTTGGCGCGTTCTGTCGCGGCGTGGTGGCCGGTGGCGCGGTCTTTGCTTTGGGGGCTTGGCTAGATGCGGCTTTGGTAGAGGCACTAGGGCGAACATTAGTAGAAGGTAAACCACTAGAGTTAGAAGAATACCTTTGTTGGCCACTGGAATATGTGTAAGACCTCCGACGAGATAATTGTGCATGAATTTACATCGCCGTGTGGGTGAGTGTGTTCATATCTTTGATGGGCAAAATCTCGAGTTGATCACGGATGTTAGTGTTCAAGCCACTCAAGAATTTGGTCCACAGAGTAGATGGTGCAACAGAGATGTTGGCCTTGTAATACATGTCTTCAAGCTTGGAAAAGAACTCGAGTGGAGTCATCGATCCCTGGCGAGCCATGGCAATGTCTAATCTCATTTGATTCCGGTAGTCTGGAGGCACGTATTTCCTGGTCATTACGTAGACTAATTGATGCCATTCTGTGACTCGTGCTCTGTGGCATTGAACGCAGTCATCTTCGAACCTATGCCACCACACGCGGGCGGCTCCTCGGAAGTTAAGCGTTGCGGCGTCAACATGGTCCTCAGGTGGCACACGATTATAGCGAAGAGTGTACTCTGTAGCCTGCACCCATTCAAGAAACACGGAGGGGTTGTATTCACCATGAAAATGCTCGATTTTTACCTTGACGTGGGGTCACTGGTATCGAGGCTGTTCTGGGGCTGGGTTGAACGCGTTGTTTGGTGCAACGTCATAAAAAGGGTTGTTAATAGCGCGTAATCCATGTGGTATATCGCATCCAACTTGGTGTCTATCGCGTTGTTTGTGATCTTCGCGGACAAAGTCATCCCTGGGGGCGTAGGCGTCATCGCGTTGACGTCTTCGTGGCTGGGGATCATAGTTGTCGCGTCGATTGTCTCACTACTGAACATCGCGACGCTTGCCGCCAATGTCAGGAACGCGTTCTCCTCTGGGTCGGAGACACGGGGAAGGTATCCAATCTGAAGGGTGATCCTGCAACTCAATGGGATCTCCAAGAGGTGGATGGAAAAAATTTGGATTGACCATACCTGAGTCCTCGATCTCTTCGTCATCATACTCATCGAAGTCGTCTTGGAGATTGGGTGTGATCGACGCGTAGCCATCGTCATAACGCAGTGTACGAACACTTTGGTGTCGTAGATGATCGCGTACATCATGGCTGCGTTGCTGAGTAGGGGGTGTCCTCAAAGGATCATTGCGGGGGGCAGCTCCACGATTGCGGCGGCTATGTCTTCTTGGCGTCGCATCGGCTTGGGCAGCTTGACGACGTCGGCCATCGCGTGGTGTAGAGGCTTGCACACAGCGCTGTGTTCTCCGAGAGGCACACCTATCATCAAAATTGTAAGGTTCGGAGTACTCACCTCGATCATCCTCGGCGTCGTGGTCGTAGTCGGAGCCGTCGTCGAAGCCAGCAGGTGTGGCTCTGGGGACATAGCGGTCCGCGTGGGAAATGAAGCCATGGCGACTCTCGGTGACACTCTGCATTTTGTTGAGTTGTGGTTGATGTTGAGATGTCGAATGCAGTTTGCCTTTGCCTTTGTCGACTCTCGTCTTCGATGGACCCGCGTCAGTAGCTCCAAGTGGAGGCGGCGCGTCCATAGCACTTGGAGGGGTAAGAGTCGGCACGATGGGTGCCACTGGTGGTTGGGCTTTCAAAGTCGCGATCTCTTGTCTTAGAGCCTGGATCAAGGTTTGATCTTCGGACAATTCCATGATTGGATCGCGTTGTTGGTCTTTGGTGGTTGGCCTTGAGGTAGAACCAACTGTGGGGGTTGATCTCGGTTTGTTGTGTCGACTTCGCGGTCATCTTGACTGGATCCAATCTGCATCGTGCCTATAATAAGACGGCCAGACATGGGAGTAAAAATGAACCAAAAGACAACAAAGAACAACAACCAAGCAAATCACTAATCAAGTCACAAAGTTCACGTAGGTAGGGCTTGTTTGGGCTTGCCGTGAGGGCGGCTTGGCTTGCACAAGAGTTGGTGTATCAAGCAAGTTGCAATCAAACAAACAAGAACAAATTCAAACCCTAAACAAGCGTAAACAAAGCAACCGAGTAGCAAGAAATCACCTTCTAGGAAGCTACCTAGACGATGGAGAGATTGAGAAGATGAGCTTAGACCTCGGTGAGGGAGTTAGGGTTGTCTTATTTTGGCTTTACCTAACTTTGGAAAACTTTTTTTTTTTTTAATATCTTTTTGATATCTTTTTTTTTTAATATCCAAGATCTTATCTTTTGATCTTTGCGGATTGCAAAAGGAAACAAAATAAAAAAAAGGTCTAAGTAACTAGAATATCACAAGTGTGATCTTTGTAGAGAGAGGAGAGAGAAGATAAGATTTTGATGATATCTTATAAGGAAATTGGTAAACTTAACTAAAAAGCAAAATCAAGCAAACAAGGAAACTCTATCCACGCATGAAATAAGGAAACAAAATATTCAAGCATGCAAGATAACAAAATTACCTAACACACCAAAACTTAAGAAGGAAGGAAAAAAAAAATCGGCCAAGGTGGGACCTTGTAGAAACCGAATAGGTAAGGAAAGAAGTAAACGTTGTTTTTCTCGCAATAATATGAAAAGAAGACGATGGGGGCAAGAAAAAATTACGTGAACAAAATTGGAACTTGAGTTCGTGACTTACAAGACTGCTGGGCTCTGATGCCAGTTGATGTGTCCTTGCCTCCTGTGTCAAGCCAAGTTGTCAGAGGAGACGCCTTTGATCTAGTCTTGGTTGGGAAGTAATGTCTGAACATCACAGTGGTGGTGATCGCGAACGGAAGGACGTGATGATGGTGTTGGTGGTGATCACGGTGGCGATGGAAGCGAGTTGATGAGAGTATGGATAGTGGTGGCAGAAGCGATTGGATGGAGGGATAGACGACTTGAAGGGACAAGTCGTTGATGTCATAGCGTCGACTGCGGAGGGGATAAGCTCGATGGAGATCGAGTGGTTGCCGTAGCATCGGCGGCGGAGTGAATGGGGATGAGAGGGATATGGGTGATGTTCGATCAAGGGAAGGAGGGATTAACACTCGACTTTAAACCTTGACTTTAACTTTGAACGTGAGAAATAAAGAGTACAAAGTAGGGTATAAATAGGTAAGGAGTCTCGACCAAGACCTAATGGGCTTGGGTCGAAACGAGCCTAAGGGCTAGCCCACGCAAGCATGCAAAAGGCACAAACCCTAAAAGATAAAAGGAAACTATCTTAAACGCTATAAATAAGGAAACTATCTAAAACGTTGCAAATAAGGAAACTATCTAAACAAGCTGGGAGTTGTCTTCGATACGTGGTTCCTCGGTGCTGGTAGGTGGGTTAATAGTCATGGTTGGGAGATTTCAAGATGGTGATCGGCAAGTTGCCCTACGGTGGGCGCCAAATTGTTTTGGGACGAAAAGATCAAACGACCTAAATTGCCTTAGATGGGGTAACTAGTCGATCGGATTATAGATATCAAACCAATCTAAATAGACAATCAACCAATAAAGAAGAAATACGAGAAAGCAAAGTGATTTTATTGATATATTGACGATTGAGCCAGATCAAAGTACAACTTATCCTTGGAGGACGAGAGATCGGATCTGGTCTGACCGGTGACTCTAGGGCTCGACCGGTGGGGATTGAGCGATGTTTCGTGGAGAGTAAGCTAGAATCAGTGTGTTCCTTTGTTTTTCTTCAGAGTAAATCAGCGGATGTGGTGTTGTAATCGTGTGTGTCTTTGCCTGCCCGATCGAGGTCCATATATGGCAACTTTTCCCTTCCGACCGTTATCCATCGTTGGCAATATTTCGTGCTTTAATTCTGGGCGAGATCGTTGGGATTTTCCCTTAATTGTCGTCATAATCTCTATGTTGAATGATGTGGCCGTTACCTTCAATCAGGCATTTAATGCTCGAGCGAGATCCTCAGAGTTGGTCGGGTGCTACTCGTCTGCAGGGTGTCCGACGCTTCTTTTCGTTCTCTCTTCGACTTTGATTTCGTTTGGACCTGGGCCCAGCTTGCTCGTCTGATTTCCTTGGAGGATGATGGGCTCAACAGTAACCTTCTGAGAAATATAAGTCTAACACCGCAGACTGTTTTAGAGAGAATTTCCCAGAGACTGGATGCTTTCCAAGCTTCAACATCTCAGACCACTCCAGCCAATATAAATTGTTTAAAAACTAAGTGTAAAAACACTTGCAAAGAAGAGTCCAACTCTGACCAAAGTAAAGAAACAGATACAGAGACTGGGTCAAAAGACTCAGACAAGAAAATAGAATAATTATAATCTACCATTCCAAATGAAAATTTAGAAATCAATAAGATCAGAAGAAGAGGTAATAGATCGCAACAGTATACCAAAATGTTCGGGAAAAGAAACATGGATACTAGAAATTACTATAATAGACCTACTCCTCCTGACCTACAATATGAAGAAAGATCTAAATTTAGATCCACAGACTATAATGGCCAATCCCTCTACGAATGGAATATAGATGGGAAATCTGAAAGCGAAATCATGAATACCCTTCAAGAAATGGGAATGGCAAAAGTCGCTTACAGAACCCAAGGCCATACAGACAAATAGCAGATGTCCTTATAATCCAAGGATTTACAGGCCGACTTAAATATTGGTGGGATAATGCTATGAACCTACATCAAAAATTAGAAGTCTTCGAAGCTACCGTTTCTACAGAAGATGAAACCGGTAGAGAAGCTATAGAACAGAATGATGTTGGACAACTAATTTATGCCATTAGCATGTACTTCGTAGGAAACCCTCAAGAAGAACTTCAAGCCAACAAGACTATCCTTAACAATCTTAGATGTCCTACTCTAAGTGATTACAGATGGTATAAGGATGTTTTCTTATCTTATGTCCTTAGGAGACCAGACTGCAATGAATCCTTTTGGAAAGAAAGATTTGTTTCAGGTTTACCCTCCTTGTTTGCCGAAAGAATCATAACAAAGCTTAAAGAAACCATAGGAACATACAAAATTCCTTGGAAGGTATTACTTACGGGCAATTAGGAGCTTTCATTAAGAAAGAAGGTATAGCTTTATGCACTGAATTGAAAATTCAAGCAAAATACGGGGCAGATAGAGGAAAGTCCAAAAGAGAAATGGGAACCTTCTGTGAAGCTTTTGGTATAGAAAAGATTCAAGCCCCTTCGAAGACTAGAAAAGAAAAGTCTTACAGAAAGAAAAGAGATTATCCTAGGTTCTTCAGGAAACATAGATCAACTAAACCCGAACTGAAAGACCTAGTAGACCCAAACCTAGTAGAAAGATAATCTGCTATAAATGCAGAAAGCCTGGTCATAAAGCCAACAATTGCCCTTTAAAACAAAAGATCAATGAAATATTCAAAGACAATCCAGAGATGAAAGAAAAATTAGAAAAAATCCTCCTTAGTGACAAAGACTACTCTTCTGAAGAAGAGGGAATTTACGAAATAAACTATAATTCTTCCAGTAACTCAGATAGTTGTCAATCACCTCAATTCTGCAATGTTATAACAAAATCTGATAAAGAGGAAGCCCTTTTTCAACTCATAGACCAAATACCAGATCCTAGAACAAAGCAATAATACTTTATGAAGCTAAAGGATCTAATATTCAGAGAACAAAAACCAGTCTTTGCAAAACGTTTTAGTATATCTAAACTCTTCGAAAACAGACCTAGTACCAGCCTTTTTGGAACACAGGTAACAACAAAGGACTTACAAATTGAAGTTAATAGATTAAAAAGAGAAGTAAAAGAACTTCAAGAATATGTTAGAATCAAAGATCCCAAAGATTTAGAAATAGAAACTAGGATTGCCATTCTAGAATCAAAACTAGATTCGGACAGTAGTTCGTCAAATCTCATCTTTGATCATAACTCAAAAAATTCAGAAGCCACTTCTATAAATAAAGAAGTAGAAAAGACAGAAGAAGATGATGAAGCCTTCTTAACTGTTCTTAATAAAATAGACTTCCAAAAATGGTATGTCCCTATCAACATAAAAATAGGCAACTTCATCCTGGAAACAGTAGCCCTCCTAGATAGCGGAGCAGACCTTAATTTCATTAGAGAAGGACTTGTGCCTTCAAAGTTCTTTATAAAAACTACTAAAAGACTCCACAATGCCAGTGGAAATAGAATGCAAATAAGCTATAAGATACCAAGGGCATCCATTTGCAGTGATGGATACTGCCTTAAGAATTCCTTCATATTGGTTAAATACCTATCACAAGAAGTCATTCTAGGAACTCCATTCCTAACCCAAATCTATCCCTTGCAAGTAGACCAAGTAGGAATCCATGCTGAAATTTTAGGAAAAAACCTAAACTTCAACTTCATAAATCCTGTAAAACATAAAGACATAACTCTTTTACAACACTCTTCTATTAAGAAACAGTTAGACCTCATTAGTCACAAAAGAGTGTTCATAAAAGATCTAACTGATGAAATTGCAAATCTAAGAATAGAAGAAAACCTTAAAAGCCCTGCACTGCAAAACAGAGTCCTAGGATTAGAAGAATTGTTCAAAAAACAAGTTTGTTCTGATCTCCCTAATGCCTTCTGGGATAGGAAGAAACACGAAGTCTCACTTCCCTACGAGAAAAACTTTGATGAGAAAAATATCCCTACCAAGGCTAGACCAATCCAAATGAACAAAGAACTTCTAGGAACATGCAAAAAGGAAATAGAATCCTTATTATCTAAAGGTTTAATTAGAAAGTCACAATCTCCTTGGAGTTGTGCAGCCTTCTATGTTATGAACCAAGCCGAGAAAGAAAGAGGCGTCCCAAGATTAGTCATTAACTATAAACCTCTTAATAATGTCCTTCAGTGGATTAGATATCCAATCCCTAATAAAAGAGACTTACTCAATAGACTTTTCGAAGCAAGACTATTCTCTAAATTTGACATGAAAAGTGGTTATTGACAAATTCAGATAACCAAAGAAGACAGATACAAAACTGCCTTCACTGTCCCTTTTGGCCATTTTGAATGGAATGTAATGCCTTTTGGCTTTAAGAACGCCCCTTCAGAATACCAAAGAATTATGAATGATATTCTCAACCCCTACTTTGACTTCCTTATAGTCTATATAGATGATATTTTAGTTTAGTCAAAGACCATAGAAGAACATTTTAAACATTTAAATGTCTTCTTATATACTATCAAGAAAAATGGTTTAGTCCTTTCTGCAACAAAGATGAAATTATTTCAAACTAAAGTCAGATTTCTTGGTCATAACATTTACCAACAGACTATTAAACCTATAGACAGAAGTATAGAATTTGCAGAAAAGTTCCCTTAGGAAATAAAAGACAAAACACATTTACAGAGATTTCTAGGATGTCTTAACTATATCTCTGATTTCTTTCCAGGGTTAAGACAACTTTGCATTCCACTCTTTCAAAGACTTAAGAAAAATCCACCTCCTTGGGGAATAGAGCAAACCAAGGCCGTTAGGATTATAAAAGACAAAGTCAAATCCTTACCTTGCATAGGCATTCCTCAACCTAAAGCCTTTATGATAGTTGAGACCGATGCTTCAGATATAGGATTTGGTGGTATATTAAAACAGAAAATAAATGATAAAAGTTCTGAACAACTAGTTAGATTCTACTCAGGAATCTGGGCAGGACCACAAAAGAACTATAGTACAGTCAAAAAAGAAATACTTTCTATTGTGGCATGTATCTCTAAGTTTCAAGATGATTTGTATAACAAATCCTTTTTACTTAGAGTCGATTGTAATTCTGCAAAAGAAATCTTACAAAAAGATGTTCAAAACATAGTCTCAAAACAGATCTTTTCCAGATGGCAAGCCATTCTTTCGGTTTTCGATTTTGACATAGAATACATTAAACGAGAAAACAACTCCTTGCCTGATTTTCTTACAAGAGAATTTTTGCAGGGAAAACCCGCAGAATAAATGAAGCTTTACAAAGATCTCAAAAAAGAAATTTCCAGTATATGGCGTATTGATATTCTTCGCAAAGCTCTTAAAAAGGCCCGTGTTAATTTCGAGACTTGTGATCCTTTAGACAACAGTAAGGTCTTGAAGTTATTATACCGCCTTGAGAATTTACAAGACATGGTTTTTAACAGTATCTACATGGCTAATGTTCATATTTCTAGAGAAATTCAAGTTTTGGAAATACCATTTTAAAATGGCTGCTTTTCCAAAATTCAAATGTCTTTAAGATCTCCAAGAAACATATTATACTTATTTCAAGGTTTTAGAAGGAAAAAGGGAGATTGAAAGAACTTCAAAACAATCCTTCATTTCTGAAGATTTAAAACAAATCATTTTGCATAGTGAAGAAATAATGGTACCAAGAAGACAAGCCGCGGCGGACAGATTGATCCAAGCAAAGGTAAATACCCTTAATATTCCTTTTTAACTCTATTTTTCAGGAATGGCGGGGAGAGATACCCCTTCAAGGAAACAAACACCTCAAGATTATGCACCACAAAAAAGTCCAAACCAAAACACACCATCCACTCAGAATCAGTTCCAAATCTTATCACAGTTCCCTTCTCTTTCAAACAATCAAGCTCCTCTGAACCCGAGGACTCCTCAAAAGAAAGACTCACAAAAAACCAAAGTATACCACAAATATTTCATCAAACAGTCATTCCAGCAAGAAGTATGTCTTACGAAAGAGTTCAAAACACATGAACTAAGAGAATTCGAACCCTTCACAAAAGGCCTTTTCACAAAAGACTTCCAATGGTTCCCTTCAGAACCAACCAAGACTCAGAAATTTTATGAGTTCATCTTAGTAGATTCAATGTCTGCTGAGATCTCCCACACAAAAGACGAAAAAGACCCTGATCTTACCTTATTTTCCAAGTGTAAGATCCTCAAGGTGATCTCCCGAGAAGAGTGGGGTGACCCTAGTGCACAAAAACAGTTCTCCATCGCCTTTTACCCAAAGGGATATTCATACTTTGATTATCGTGAAGCATGGTCAAAGACATTTCTCATTAGACCATTCAACCATTCTTGGTTCTTCTTTTTTGCCAAGAACTGCAATGACAAGTTACCAATATGGTTCTACCCATGGTGGAATATATTTGGCCCAGTCCCTGAAATCTTTCCAGAACCGGCAAAGCAAGCCTTTGATTATTTATGCAAACATTGCTTTTGGCCGGATTATATCAAACCAGTCCAATTCCACAAAAGTACCAGAGTTGACTGGATCCTATGCTGGATCTACGAACTTCAACAAGTCCTACCCAGTCCCCTTCCTCTATCACTTTGTAAAAAATACAAAGTAAGATGGTGGGAGAAACTTGACCTGGATTCTTTAACCATTGAAAGAATTCAGATCCTTATCAAAACAAAACAATCCCCTAAAGTTTCCGAAAAGACCATACAAGTCCATCCTACTGGAATACCTGTAGCCTCAACATCCCAAACTCCTCCACCATTAAACACAAACCAGCAAAAACAATGGCAGGAATTCCAAGAGTTCAAGAAATATCAAGAGTTTATGGCAACCCAAGCATGCCAAGGACAGTCCAAGACCATGGTTAAAAAATCATGGTTTCAGAAGGTAGAAGAAGAAGAACAAGAAGCCCAGAACAACTCTTCAAATCAGGCCCAACATGAAGACCTCGATCCATATGAACAGTTCGCCCAAGATCCTTATGCTTAAAAGGCCCAAGAAGAATCCAAGGCCCAAATCTTCTTCAAGTCCAGTAAGAAGGTAACAAGCCTCAATTATTAAAAGACAATCAGTCGGCAGAAGATGCCAAGTCCATCTATCTATTCAACAGACAAGGCCAGAAGAAAATGGCAAAAAAGGTCCAATCAACAAAAGCAAGACTCCAATAATAGACCAAGGCCACTAGACGATTACTGTACTCCTGAATAGTAGTACGGATTCTAAATAGTGGATCTCAAATAGTTCATTTTCAACTTCCTATATAAGTGAAGCTTCTCAGTTGTAGAGAGGCAAGTCTTTCCAGATTGCAAAAACTCTCATGTGTTGAGAATTCCTTCTCAAACTCTTTGTAGTAAGATTAAGATCGAAGAACAAGATCAAGATCCATAGTCTATCAATAAAATTCCGTTTAAAGTAAGCTTTCTGATAGTCTCAGTTCATGCTTTTCTTAGTTTTTCAAAACTAAATACCTAGGTTACAATTGGTATCAAGATCCATAGTCTATCAATAAAAGTCTGTGACAGATGGAGTCAATCCGTCTGTCACAGACTAGATCTGGATGGATCAATTTTGACAGATCTCAGATCTGGATCTTTGCAGTTCGATTTTTTTTTGACAAATTTCGTATGCAGATCCATATTCAAAACTGACATTAAATCAATTGAAATAACCTTCAAACATGTTTAAATCCAATACTAGACAAGTAATCCCTAAACGAAAATCATCTAAAATGTCTTAACAACTTCAATAATTTCAAAATAATTCAACTTAGTGAAGAACAAATACAGATTTAACTAAACTTACGGATCGTGACGGACGGATTGAATCGAAACGTGACGGATCGAAGCCTTTGACCTTGGGAGCAAAATCGCGAGTGGGTTGCTGCAAATGAGGGTTGATGCAAAGGGGAGACGAAGTCGCTGCATTTATATGCAGCGACTTCGTCCGTGACGCACGGATTGGGTTGGTGCGTCACAGACGGTTTCATGTGGTCCGTCACGGATGGAGTGCTTTAGTTCGTCACGGTCGGCTTCATTTGGTACGTCACGTACGAAACAGTGCGTGAAATAGAAGTTTTACCCGTGCGTGAAATAGCAAGGGCCAATTATAATTATACTCCTTCATTTATATCAAATTACCAATATACTCTTTATATTAAATATTTAATATACTATTTATATTAAATTATAAAGAATAAAAAAATATAAATTTATTAAATATACTTTATTTTAATTTAAATTAATTCTTACATGAATTAAATTAGATTAGTGTATATTTATATTTTAGTTATTACATTTTTATAGTTTAAACTATCCACAATGTCATTTTAATAAAAAGAAATTAAATTAGTGCATATTAAAACTTGTCTAAATAATCTTAATTAGTACATTTTTATACTTTTAACTATCCACAATGTCATTTTAATGTAAAGAAATTAAATTAGCGTATATTTGTATTTTAAACCACCATAAATAACATAAAAAATATTTGTTTTCACATAATAATGTACAAAATACAATAAAAAAATCAAAAATATAAGAAACATAACCATAATGGGTGTCTATGGATAGAGAAAAATACAATTACAATTATCGTAAGTTTTTTTTAATATAAGAAAATAAAAATATTCTATTTTTAAAATTAAAAAAACGGACGGTCAGGAAAAAATCCTGATCGTCCGATCGCGCGTCACGCGGCGCCATCTGGGCGCGTGAACGCGGCCCAGTAAAAAAGCGCCACAAGCCAGCTGCTTAAAATAAGCCCTTAGAATAAGCCCGGCTTAAGGGGCTTAAATTTTGCCCCAAGGGGAGGCTTATTGGGAACTTTGAATTTTTTAATCTAAAAAATTCAATAAGCCCCCAATAAAAATGCTTTTACGATGAGAGAATGATAGGATCAAAGTGAATCCAAGCCAGAATTAATCACGTAATTTAGAGTTAGAATGGTACAATATACATTAGTTTTAGGGTGTAAAGTAGAGCTATCAAAAAGTGACCCAACCCATTTTACCGATCTCACCGACCCGCTTTTGGACCCGACCCGATCTGACCGAAATTTTTGATAACCCGAAGTTATCGAACCCGAATTTACCGAGATCGAACCCGACCCGATTAACAAATAAATGTGGAGTTATAATAAAATATAACATAAAATATATATGATAAATGATATATAAATAATGATAATATGCTTAATATCCTAAAAAAGAACATTGTTGTACTTATATAATTTTTTATAATGTAGAAATTTATAAATTAATATGAAAAAATTAAAATTAAAAATAAAATATAATTTTGGTCAACTAATATCAATTACATTAAAATAATTAATAATATTATTATTATTTTAATTCATTTCAACTTATTTTGACTTATTTAAACAGTGAACAAAATATTTAGAAAATTATGCTCCTGACCCGTTGGTTAACCCGAACCGCCCACTGACCTGTAATGACCCGACCGGCTTGACCTATTATCCGAAATGACCCGATCCGTTCTCAACCCGAACCCGAAATAACCGAACCGAACCCGACTTGACCGACCCGATTGACAGCTCTACTGTAAAGGGATGATTATTTGTGATCACAATGTTTAGGAGACAGAGGACTATGATTGGAGTAGCAAAATTAGAAATATTTAAGCTTTTATAAAAACAAATTCTCAAAAATGACTTTTTTCATAACATATTTCTTTTAAAATTATATATTTTTTACAATAATTTTTTTTTAAATATTATTTTTCTTTGAACATTAATTTTTTCCCATGAATTATTTTTTTAAATACTTTTTTTGAGAATTACATATTTTGGAAATTGAATTTTTCTCAATTTTTTTTGGATAATTATTTTGGAAACTATTTTTTTTGAAAAAATAATTCAGATTTTTTTTTGGAAATATATTATATTTCAAGTGTATATATAAGCACAAAATGCTTATATAAACACACTTTTTAATATTATATGGAGTCCATCTTTAGTATGCTAAAATACATGTGGTATATGTAAATATGGATGTTTAACATATGTATCATAAGTGTGCATTTTAGCTATTGTATATTTATTATATTAAAGTGTAGCAAGTTCAAGTGCATGTTTAGTTTGCTAAAAAGTGCGTATATAATTATGTTGAATTGGGTGTTCAGTATTCTAAAATCAAGTGCATGTGCAAGTATATTAAAGTACATGTATAGTATTCTAAAATTAAGTGCATATGTATGTATGTTCAAGTGTTTGTTTAATATTCTAAAATTAAGTGCATATGTAAGTATGTTAGAGTTAGACCTGTCAATCGGGTCGGTCATATCGGGTTCGGTTTGGTTATTTCTGGTTCGGGTTGAGAATGAGTCGGGTCATTCCGGATAACAGTTCAAGCCGGGTCGGGTCATTACAGGTCAGCGGGCAATTCAGGTTGACCAACGGGTCAAGAGCGTCATTTTTAAATATTTGGTTCACTATTAAAATATTATTAAATAGTTAAAAACTAATTTAAATTTGTCAAAATAAGTTGAAATGAATTAAAATAATAATAATACTGTTTTGGGGCGAAAGGATCGGACGACCTAAATCGCCTTAGACGGGGTAACTAGTCGATCGGGTGATAGAGAACAAATCAAACCAAGCAGATAATTGACAAGCAAAGAATAAATGTAGAATAGTGAGATGATTTTATTAGATAATGTATTGATCGGATCGAATCGAGATACAACTTATCGTAGTTTAGACCGAGTGGTCGTGTAGGACTCGACCGATGACTTTTAGGTGGCGACCGGTGGAGAGTAAGTGCAGATGATTGCTAGAGAGCTAAGTGGGCAGCGTAAGTGTTGTTCTGATTCGTTTGTGAGTCAGGATGCTTGTGTGTCTAGCGTTAATGTGTTCGTATCCTCTTATCTTCTTCGCCGTCCAAATATGGTAAGTTCTTTTCCATTGTAACGGTTGTGTTTTTCTAATATATTCGTCTTCAATTCCAGGAGCAATGGCAAGGATTATGCCATTTAATTGCTGCAAATATAGTGGTTTGAATGCTGTGGACGTTGCGTGATCTGGTCATTAAATGTATGGCGAGATTCTCGCGATCCTGTCGGAGGGCATTCGACCAAAGAAGCCTTGTCGCCTCCTCTGGGCCTTCTCCTTTGTTCTTCCGATCTGCAATGGGCTTGGGCTCGATTCACTTGATCCATCTTCTCCGGGGATGCCAGGCCCAACAATAGCCCCAAGTTGCCTTGGGTTTTCGGTTTAGGCAAGTAAAACGGAATCCGTGGCAACTTCTCTAGATACGATCTTCACCATCCTTTTTTGGCGCGTTTGCTCAGGGCTACGTGGCGCGTGATCGGGGCATGATGCGACACCTCTGCAAATCTTCTCTTCCCTCCATAAATTCAGAGCAGAGGGAATCGATTAGTCTTCATCCCATCTTCCTTTGCAAGTTTCTTTCGGTAAGCTTCTCGGTCTCTTTCGCCATAGTTTTCTGATTTCTCTAGTCATAGCTCTTTGATCTCTCTCTCTTTCCATTCTTGAAATGGTTTCCATCGAGGCTTCCGAGTCGTCGAAGACTCTTTCCGATTCTCGTGAAGGCGAAACTCCTCGTTTCATTTTGAAGGAGTCGGATGCATTGACTAGCACTTTGTCCCAAGCGGAGCTGGATCAAGTTCTCCAAGTCGGAGGCTTTCCACCGGAGACGGTCGCCAGGTTGCCTCATCCAAACGAGAGGGCCGATGCGCGTTACGAAGGATGGATTTGCTTCTACGCATACCCGTTTAGAATAGGGCATAAATTTCCTTTCTCTCCCCTTGTCGGGGATTTTTTAGCCACTTTGGCGCTGGCGCCATGTCAAGTAATGCCTCAGGCGTGGAGAGTTCTTAGGGTTTTAGACCTTGTGAATGTTCAAACTGGGGCCGATTTTGATTTTGACGCTCTGTGGTATAACTACTTTATTGGGTCGAAGAGTTCCTGTCACGTTCAGTTGCGTATCCGACATGTTCGGAAGCCTTTGGTGCAGAGCCCTGATGTCAACGACCGCGGATGGGGGTCGAAGTTCTTTTTTGTCGAACGTTCTTCTTTGGAGAAGGAGGGAGAGTGTCCGTTTTTGTTGACGGAGTGGCGGATCGATAGTATGTATTTGTCTTCTCTTTCGCGTATTTTATGTGTCTTAACTCTTGCCTTAACTTTTCTTTTTTGTAGTCCCCGAACCAGAAGATCTAGAAGTGAGTAGCCGGTCGGAAGGCTTGTCGAAGATTGTCCTTGAAATTCCCGCGTCTAAAAGAAAGTTTGTGAATGTCAACCTGCTGTCGACGACTCCTGCCTCTCAAGACGACATGTCGAATGTCTCATCGTCTCGTGCAAAAGGTAGATTCTTCACTCCAGGCGTCTTTTATTATTTTTCGTTTTGTCGTGTACTTTAGGATTTCTCCCTTTTTGTTGTTCTGTCGTGTCAGGTTCCCCTGGTGGTCGATCGAGTGCTCGTTTGAGGGTGGCATCAGGGAAAAGTCTGATCGAGCAGAGGAAGGCGGCGGCCAAAGCCGCATCAAGCAAACCGGATCTGGTGGATCTGACTGTTCCAGTCAAGACTGGCTCTAAGAGGAAGGCGAGCGCTTGCCCTGAAGACGTCAAGGTGGAGGACATCCCTAGGAAAAAGAGTGCGACTGTTGAGGGGGTCGGCAAGATCGGTGCCGTCGGATAGTCGATCGCCGACCTTTTTCGCGCTCAGGACCCGACTTTGAAGTCGGAAGTTAAGGATGTCTCCCCTCTAGACTGCATTGGTGAAGCGGGATGCTCCGCGTGGAGGGTGAGTTGCCCTTTGTTCTTGTTTTTATGTTTCTTTTTGCTCGACTGCATTTCTTGATTGCGTTTTTGTGTTGTCGTGTGTATTTCTGTCAGGCCTTCCAGTATTTCTTGGGAGCTTACTCCGGTGTTCAGGCGATGCTTGTCAAGGCCGAGGACAGGGCTGCTAGGTCAGAGTCCGACCTTGCGTCTTGGAGGACCAAGCTGGAGGGAGCGGAGAGTCGCTGCCGTGAGACTGAGCGTCGCCTCACCAGGGAGCTGAAGAGCAGTCAAGAAGAGCTGGTCGCAAGTCGGAGGGAGTTTGAAGAGTGCTGATCAGGCGTTAAGGAGGAGGTGAGGCGGGCTCGCATTGTTGATGGCCAAATTACTGGTGACGTTGGGGCTTTTTATGCGGTGAAATCACACATCGAAATGATCGAGGAGTTCAACGAGGGCAAGCATGAGCTCTAGGACCTAAAAGCGGAGAAGGAGACTCTGGACTCCATGTTCCCAAAGCGCGATCCTGGTCAGGAGCTGTTTTGCTTAGCCGGCGTCGGAGAGGAGGCCGTGGATGAAGGCACCGATGAGGACGAGGCCCATCTTGGTGATGTCGAGCCGACTGATGAGATAGCTTCTCTGGAGCCAGCCCCTGCGGAAGGTAATGCCATTGCTCCCGATGATTGATTTGTTTTCTCCGCGTAGTATGACTTTCTTTGCCCCACCTGTGTGTGGGTTTGAATATTATGTGTTTTGGCGATCCGTCCACCATCGCGGGTCGCATGATATTTCTGAATGACCGTCGTTAAAAGTCCTACAGATGTGTAGGCAGACAATGTGTTTTGGCGACCCGTCCACCATCGCGGGTCGCGTATTTGTATAAAGAGCTTTTATTTCGATGCAATTGTACTTTTACATATAGAGTCGTATGCTAGTTCGTTTCGTACATGTTCGTCGGATCTTCAAGGAAGTTGTCGACGTCGTTTTGTATTTCGTGTATGTTGGTTTCACCCGTATGCTCCGTCGAGTGGGGTTTCACCGTGTGTATGTATGTAGAGCAGGCCTGCGATGTGTTTGTGTATGTGTTAGTCATCACATTATGCCGGGGAGGTAAGCAATATGTTTTATTGCGTAAATGTAATAAGGTGTTATACCTTATGTTTTGTGTAAGGCAGGCGGTGTGCCGACGTGCCTGTGTTGTCATCTCCCCGTGTTCCGATCGATCGTGTAATGTAAGCGCTTTTTTTTGCGGATGACAGGATCCAATATAAATGATGTTCTGCATTTGTGTTTTTGTAAGGAGTAAGTCTTCGCTTAGTGTCAGATGATGATATGTAAAAGGAAATAGCGATGTACATGCGACAGCATGCGGTATATATGCGACATGTAGCAATGTATATGCGATAGCATGCGATTTGTATGCGACAGATAGTATTGTATATGCGATAGCATGCGATTTGCATGCGATTTGTATGCGACAGATAGTAATGTATATGCGATGTATAAGATTTGTGTGATGTTTTACCTCATTGCTTCAGAAATGGTAGAGTTTTAGATGTGCTGCGTTCCAATTCCTCGGGATCGGTCGTCCGTCTTTATCCTTTAGCTGATATGCTCTCTGTCCGACCACTTCGGTGATCAAGTAAGGTCCTTCCCACTATGGTGCTAGCTTTCCGTCGGATGGGTTCTTAGTGTTCTGGAAAGTTTTCCTGAGGACCCAGTCTCCGACCTTGAATGCCTTGATTCGGACGTTCTTGTTGTAGCTCCTTGCGACTTGTTGTTGGAACTTGACCATCCTGATTCGGGCTTTCTCTCTGATTTCGTCCGTTGTGTCCAGATTGTGTTCTAGCTCGATGTCATTTTCTTCATTTGTCTGAAGGTTGCAGCGAGCGGTCGGAACTAGTAACTCAGCCGGGATGACTGCCTCACTCCCATAGACGAGAGAGAAAGGCGATTTCCCGGTCGCATTCTTTGGAGTAGTCATGTCGGACCAGAGAATAAGTGGGAGTTCGTCTGCCCATTTGCCTTTATCCCCTATGAGGCGTTTCTTGAGGTTGTTGATAATGATCTTGTTGCTGGATTCGGCTTGTCCGTTGGATTGCGGATACCGAGGTGTGGATGTGACCAACTTGATGTTCCACTAGTCGCAGAAGGTTCGAGTCTTATGACTGATGAATTGGGAGCCATTGTCGCACACGATTTCTGATGAGATGCCAAATCTGCACAAGATATTGCGTTTTACGAATGAAACGACGTGTTGATCTTTTACCTCTCTGTAGGCTTCGGCTTCGATCCATTTAGAGAAGTAGTCCGTCATGGCAAGGAAGAAGACTCTTTGACCCGACGCGGGGGAGGGGGGGGGGGAGCTTTCCGACGATGTCCATTCCCCATCTCATAAAGGGCCATGGAGCTAGGGTCGGATGGAGGAGCTCCGAAGGCTGATGATGGATGGGTGTGTGCCGCTGATAGGCGTCGCATCTCTTGGTGTATTCCATGGCGTCTTTGTTCATCATTGGCCAATAGTACCCGTTTCGTAGGGCTTTTCCCGAGAGGCTTCGTCCGCCGGTGTGATTGCCACACTCCCCTTCGTGCAACGATTGTAAGACACATCCGACTTCTGGAGTCTTGAGGCATCATAGGAGTAGTCCTGTAACAGATCTTTTGTACAACATGTTATCTACGATATCGTAAGAGAGTGCTTATACCTTGAGCCTTTTTGCTTCCGTCTTGTCGTCGGGTAGGATACCGTCTTTTAACCATCCAATGTAAGGCAGCATCCAGTCATCATTGGTGTCGACGATGTCTTCTTCTGATCGGTCGCCTATTTCCATGGCGACGAGTTCTTCAAGTGATGTTGTTGACTCGACGGATGTCCTTGGGACGACTGGCGTGGTGATGTGGGCCAATGGTATGTGTGGAAATTCCTTCGGGTCTAGGACGGATCCCAGATTAGCGAGTGCGTCAGCTTGGGAGTTAAGATCCCTGTGCACCTGTCTGATGTTGAATGTTTGGAATTGTCCGATCAGTTTCTTGGCTACCTCCAGGTAGGCTATCATTCTGATATCCTTGGCACTGTACGACCCTTGTATCTGGTTTACGACCAGCAGGGAGTCGCAAACGACTTCGATCTCTCGGACCCCTAGGTCGCGAGCTAGGATGAGTCCGAATATGAGTGCCTCGTATTCAGCTTCGTTGTTAGTCGCATCCCACTCACATCTGACAGCTTGAGCTATCTTGTCCCCTTGTGGCGATTTTAGCACGACCCCTAGCCCCGATCCTCTGGCATTCGATGCCCCGTCTGTGTGGAGCTCCCATGTACCTGCCTCATCCATCGCGAGTAATTGTGTTGCTTCTTTTGTGGCTTCTTGCTCTAGGGTTGAACTGAAATCGGCCACAAAGTCGGCTAAGGCTTGCGACTTGATCGCTGTCCTAGGCTCGTACTCGATATCGTAACCACTGAGGTGTATGGCCCATTTGGTCATTCGTCCTGTGAACTCAGGTTTCCTCATGATAGCTCTCATGGGAGGATTAGTGCGAACAGTAATAGTATGAGATTCGAAATATGGTTTGAGTTTGTTCGAAGCCATTACCAGTGATAGCACGAGCTTTTCAAGTGACGAATACCTTGTTTCGGCCGGTAACAGCGTCCGATTGACGTAATATATTGGCGACTGTTTGCCATCCTCCTCCCTGATCAGTACTGCGCTTACGGCTGATTCTGACACTGCAAGATAAAGAAATAAGGGCTCATCGCCTTTAGGTTTGGTCAGTAACATGGGACTGGCCAGGTACTCTTTGAGGTTTTGGAACACTGCTTCATGTTCTTCCGTCCATTGAAAGGACTTGTTCTTCTTGAGTGCATCGTGGAAGGGTTTGCATTTGTCGGATGATTTGGAGATGAATCTGCTCAGAGCTGCTATCCGACCTGTGAGCTTCTGTACATCTTTGACGCATCGGGGGGATCAAAGGTTGATGAGAGCCTTGATCTGTTCTGGGCTAGCCTCTACTCCTCTTTGTGTCACCATGTATCCTAATAACTTCCATGACGACACTCCGAAGGAGCATTTAGTAGGGTTTAGTTTCATGTTGTACCTTTTGAGCACCTCGAAGTTGTCGCGTATGTGGTCTATGTGATCTTCTTTCTTTTTGGACTTGACCAACATGTCGTCGATGTAGACTTCCATCGTGTCTCCGATTTGGTCTTTGAACATTTTGTTGACTAGTCGTTGATACGTAGCCCCTGCATTTTTCAGACCAAAGGGCATTACTCGGTAACAATAGATACCTTGGCTGGTGATGAACGCTGTTTTTTTTTATCGTCGGGTTCCATAAGGATTTGATTATAACCGCTGAAAGCGTCCATGAAGGTAAGCATTTCGTGCCCCGCTGTGGCATCGACCATGGCGTCGATATGGGGTAAAGGGAACGAGTCCTTGGGACAAACCTTGTTGAGGTCTGTGAAGTCGATACAAACTCTCCATTTGCCGTTCTTTTTTTGGACTACGACCACGTTGGCTAGCCATTCAGGATATTGGACCTCCCTCATCTTTCCTGTTTCCAATAAGCTCTTGACTTCGTCGTCGACTATCTTGTTCCGCTCGGGGGCGAACTTTATGCATTTTTGCTTGACAGGGGGATGAGATGGATCCACATTTAATTTATGAGTAATCACGTTTGGAGATATTCCGACCATATCCTCATGCGACCATGCGAAACAATTAGCATTGGCCCTGAGAAAGTCAAGAAGTTGTTGTCTGGTCGAATCTTCCAAGTCCGACCCGACCCTTACCGTTTGGTTTGGCTTTGAATGGTCTAGTGCGATTTCATCGAGTTTTTCCATTTCTGGTTCGACGTACCGACTAGGCCTTCGCCGCTCTGTGGTTGCTATGTGGTCTTGTGTTCGACTGCGCTCTTCATGGAAGCGACGTAGCATTCTTTTGCGGTCCTTTGATCTCTTGGACTCCCCATTCAGTGGGGAATTTGATGACTTGATTATACGTTGAAGGTACTGCCTTCATAGCGTGTATCCATGGCCTGCCAAGAATACAATTATAGGGAGACGGACAGTCTAGGACTAAGAATTTCACCTGTTGGTTGATTCCTCTAGCGTATGTGGTTAGAATGATTTCACCAGTCGTATGCTTAACCTCACCACTGAACCCGACCAGTGGGGTCGACTTCTTGATTAGGTCGTTCTCAGTCAGACCCATTTCTTTAAGAGCGTCAAGGGTCAAGAGGTTTGTCGAACTCCTTGTATCGATTAGTACTCTCCGTATTAAACAATTACCAATAGACAAAGAGATTACCAGACCATCGTGGTGACTATCCGACCCGTCGGAATCGGATTCGTCGAATGTGACCGTCAGAAGGTCAGATGTCCTCCTTGGCTTGAATTCCGATGCCTCGGGCTTGTCGCTCTTGCTTTCCCTAGCGTGTCGCTTAGCCACGGAGTATTTGTTTCCACATATATCCGATCTACCTGAAATGGTATTGACAACTTTTGTATGGACGGGAGATGGGGGTTTGTTCTATTTTACCTAATCTCGACGTTCCATGGTGGCCTTTGCCCGCTCCGAGATTACGTCACGCAGGAGCCCCTGTGAGAGCAACCTAGCGACTTCCTTCCGCAGGGCGATGCACTCGTCGGTCGAATGACCGTGGTCGCCGTGGAATTCGCACCATCGACTCATGTCCTTCTTAACATCCGGTCGGTCTCTCTTTCGAGGCCATCTTACCTCTTTTCCGTATTTGTCGAAACTCTTGACGAGCTCCGACACAGAAACATTGAAATTATAAGACTGGACCCTAGGAGGCAACGCCGGACCGTCTCTCCATTCCTGTGCCTGTCTTGAAAATAGTTTACCTGATTTGGTTCATTTCGATTACGAGAATAGGGATGAGATCGTCTATCTCGACGGTTGTCAGGGGGATTTTTACGGTCGGATGGATCGGGTCCGCGTGAGGCTTTACGCGACTCTCAGTCTTCTTCCAATCTTACCTCGACCATGGTTTTGGCTTGGACATCTTCAAAACTTTTACACGGGTACTTGGTAATCTCGTCGTAGAGATTGCTGTCTTTGACCAGACCTTATCGGAAGGCCTCAATGGAGGTTGTGACGTCGCAGTGTGGGATCGCCACTTTTTCCTTATTGTACCTGTTAAGATAATTCCGAAGGGGTTCGTTATACCTTTGTGTGACTCGGTAGAGGTCGCTTGATTGTCTTTCGAGCCTTCGACTGCTAGCAAATTGACTCTTGAAAGAGTTGACCAGATCCGCAAAGGATGTAATCATTCCCTGAGGCAAACGCATAAACCACGTTAGTGCGGGACCCGCAAGGGTTGTGCCAAAGCTTTTGCACATCACAGCCTCGCGACTCTCCCTTGAAACAGATGCGGCCATTAGTTTTTGTTTATAGAGAGAGATATGGTCATCTGGATCGGTGGTGCCGTCGAACGTCGCCATGTTGGGGAGATGGAACTTCTTGGGGATCTCGACCCTTGCGATTTCTTCGATGAACGGGGATTCTTCGAATCCGCCGGATGTTTCCCTCTCGATTGGTTGCGGGACTCCTGTGAGCCTGTTGAAACGATCGTCGATCGTCTTCATGTGTCTGTCGAGCGTCTGCTGGAAAAGAGCCAGGACATCTGGCGGATTGGTAACCTACGGTTCGTCGATTCGGGCCCCAGTAGACCCGATCGGTGTGGAAAAGATGACATGGTTAGTCGAAAATGGACTAGCGAAAGGAGTTCGAGACGTACCCTCAGTGTGTCCGGGACGTCGTATTCTCGGAGGCATCGGCTCGATGTTGTCCATGTCGAGGCGTGTTCGGACGCCGCCGTGGACGGGCACGTTCCTAGATCCTGAAGCCACTGACTGTACCTACGACTTAAGAGACTCATTTTCACGGGTTAGTTGCGCGATCTCGGCTTCGGATTGGGTTGACAAAGCGGCTAGGGCCTCGGTCTTTTGGCGTTGCTGAGTTAGTTGCGCGATCTTGAAGGGTGGCCATTTTTTGGGAAAGTTCTTGGAACTGGGTTGGAGTAGGATTTTCGATTGTGATTACTGCATCTTGGGTTCCGTCTTCGAGACGTGGTTCTTGGTTGTCGGTAGGTGGGTCAATAGTCATGGTTGGAAAGTTTCGGAAGGGTGATCGGCAAGTTGCCCCACGGTGGGCACCAAATTGTTTTGGGGCGAAAGGATCGGACGACCTAAATCGCCTTAGACGGGATAACTAGTCGATCGGGTGATAGAGAACAATCCAAACCAAGCAGATAATTGACAAGCAAAGAATAAATGTAGAATAGTGAGATGATTTTATTAGATAATGTATTGATCGTATCGAATCGAGATTCAACTTATCGTAGTTTAGACCGAGTGGTCGTGTAGGACTCGACCGGTGACTTTTAGGTGGCGACCGGTGGAGAGTAAGTGCAGATGATTGCTAGAGAGCTAAGCGGGCAGCGTAAGTGTTGTTCTGATTCGTTTGTGAGTCAGGATGCTTGTGTGTCTAGCGTTAATGTGTTCGTATCCTCTTATCTTCTTCGTCGACCAAATATGGTAAGTTCTTTTCCATTGTGACCGTTGTGTTTTTCTAATATCTTCGTCTTCAATGCCGGGAGCAATGGCAAGGATTATGCCATTTAATTGCTGCAATTATAGTGGTTTGAATGTTGTGGACGTTGTGTGATCTGGGCATTAAATGTATGGCGATATTCTCACGATCCTGTCGGAGGGCATTCGACCAAAGAAGCCTTGTCGCCTCCTCTGGGCCTTCTCCTTTGTTCTTCCGATCTGCAATGGGCTTGGGCTCGATTCACTTGATCCATCTTCTCCGGGGATGCCTGGCCCAACAAATACTATTTATTATTTTAATGTAATTGATATTAGTAGACCAAAATCATATTTTAGTTTTATTTTTAGTTTATATTATATTAATTTATAAATTTCTAAATTATAAAAATTATATAAGTACAACAATGTTTTTTTTAGGATAATTGAGCATATTACCATTATTTATATGTCATTATCATATATATTTTATGTTATATTTTATTAATACTCCACATTTATTCGTTAATCGGGTCGGGTTCGGTCTCGGTAAATTCGGGTTCGGTAACTTTGGGTTACCAAAAAAATCGGTCAGGTCGGGTTGGGTCCAAAAACAGGTCGGTCAAGTCGGTAAAACGGGTTCGGTCACTTTTTGACAACTCTAGTTAGAGTGCATGATTAAGATGCTAAAGTATATTGTATTACAAATTTTTTGAGACAAAAAATCAAGAAAATATTTTTGGGGAAAAATAAAAATAATAACTTTTTTTTGGGAAACAAATATGATAAAAAAGTAAAATAAATTTTTTTGGAGAAAAATGTTTTATTATGATAAGTTACATTTTTTTATAAAAATAAAGTTGGTTATATATACAAGTTTGTTACTCCATGTGTTTTAATCCTAGCTTTCTTCACTCCTTAGATCTAATGGTCACCATTGCTCCTCACTTTACAACTTAAGACTTGTTGAATTCCTTATTTTGATAGTAAGAAACATCCAACTAATACGTGTGTGTTTCAGGAATCAATATGTATGTCACAAGCAATGTTCTAAAAATCCCCGCCTAGGCCGCCTAGGCCCCGTCTAGGCGCTAGGCGGTCATCCACCGCCTAGGACCCCGCCTAAGGCCGCCTAGGCGAGAAGAAGTCTCAGATGTTTTGAAGAAGCAACATCTTAGGAGATAGAGGATGCATAGAACATAATTTTGGGTGGAGCTTTGTAAAATAAGGCCCATAATTTAACAACAAACCTCATCCCAACATAATTTTATGAACATTAATGGATTTAAGAGAACATAGTCAAATAATCACATGGCGCTAGCCCCCCCCCCCCCCCCCCCCCTCACCGCACAGCTCCCGCCTAACGATTTTTAGAACATTGGTCACAAGTAAGAAACGGTGAATTGGTTTTGACGAGAGAATACAAGGTGATGTGATTCTGTCCCATCTTCAAGACTTGGACAAGCTCAACAAGGAGGAAGGCATGGAGGACCAGCCAAGGAGCAAGGTAGCAAGCCCAAGGATGAGGAGCCCAAGGAAGAGGATCCCAAGGAAGAGAAGGACAAGCCCATATGCATCACTCGAGCAAAGGCCAATTAGGAGCTCCAACGATCACTTGATCTAGGCCTACTTTCTAATGGGCTTTTGGCAAGCAAGGAGGACGGCCCATCCACTTTCCTAATCACCAAAGAAGAGGCCTACAACAAGCCATCTAGGAGACTTCTTCTCCTTGATGACAATCTCGGTGCCAAACGAGACTTAAGGCACTTTTCAAGGGCCTTTTTAAGGCATTGATTGAATGACATTTTGAAGACATTGGTTTAGCATTTTATGCATGGTTTTATGAGTTAATTTTCTGCAAACAATTGCTTGAGGGCCGGCTGCTATGGTATAAGGTCGCCGTCACCCCTCATTTCTTCTTCAGCTTAATCTTGAATCAAACAAACACTCTCAAGAGAGATTTTCATCCTTAAGCTCATGCTATTTTGCTTCTTTGTGAGTCATATAAAAGCAGACAAATCGCTCCTTGAATCCCCTTGGTGAGTCATATCCAAGCTAGGTTCAAGAACCCTTGTTCAACGTGGTGAGTCACATCCATTGAGAGCAAGCTATCCCTCGGCACTTCCACCTTCCACCGCCGCCGTTTCCACCCTTCAAACTACACCTCATAAGCCACCCAACCAACACCAAGTGCCTCCCGCAACGCTTCCACGCCTCCCTCAAATCGCAACCCTAATCCACCTTCCACCGCTAGGGTCTCCACCGAAACCACCTTCACTTCCACCCCCGATATCTCGAGGCCCACGTGGGCACCACCAGGCCCCTTCTACACTACCAATCTCAACCTCATCCACCACTACTGCAGCCCAAGTCCGCCGCAAAACGACTCTAACGCTGCCCTACAGCCCGCTTCAAAGATCGCCTCCCCGGATTGCCGAAGGTTGTCAATCGGCCAAGCTCTTGCACCGAAGCTCATCCAAGTCGATCCTTGTCACAAGGTCTTTTAGACGTTTTGTTACCTCGAAGGGAACAATGTTGCTCACACAATGACGACTGCATCTACCAAAAAGGAAGCTTGTGATATGAGAAGATCTCGTCTTGGATGAGACACATCAGTGATCTGAAGACTTGGAAGATCATGTTTCTAGGGTTGTTGGAAAGATATGGAAAGAGGATGGTGTATTCTTATCTTTTAGAGTTATTCTAGGATAGCTTCTCTAGGTAATTCTTTATGGTTAAGATATTATCTATTATGGTTTGGGAAGATCTTTTTTGTACTGGGAAAGTAGGAAGAATATATGCTTTGATACTAGGGTTTCAGGTGAGGATATATTGGAGTGGATTGATCATTTTCAAGTGTGTACTTTGAGCAATCATTCTAGTACAAGCAAGTGAAGGTGTTTACAAAGTCTTTGAAGTTGAGTTCGAGTTCATCCGTGGTAGGAGTGATTCAAAACAAGGTGGAATGTCTAGGATTTGAAGTCCGAGCTACATGTGTAATCAAATAAGAAATTAATAAGACAAGTAGACCTCTTCAAAATCCTCACAAGCGAGAAGCTTGAAGGTAATGGTTTTTCCATGGTTAGTTATTTGACTAATTAGGGTTTTCCACTCTAAGTCGTGAGTATTGCATTTCATCTTTCTTGTTTTTTATTCTGTTGCATATTCTGTGGGAACAAAGCCTTTGTTCCCTCAAACGTAACACTAACGATCCAACAATTGGTATCAGAGCCTGGTCTCTAGATTGTGTTCGTTAAGTCTTTGCAGGAAAAATGCCTTCAAGCATGGCAATCAATGACTGCTTCTAGAAGCCACCAATTCTGAAAGCTGGTGAGTACGACTGGTGGATGGAACATATTGAATCCCACATTTGCACACTTGATGGCCAAATCTGGAGTATCATTCATAATAGTCCAATCCGTATTCATGATACGAAGGATCCATCCAAAGCCAAAGCAAGAGTTGACTATGATGACGCTGACTAGAAGAAAATGGAGAAAAATAGTATAACCAAAAAGATTCTTCATATGACTTTGCTCCATGCTGATCTCAAAAAGGTTATATTCTACAAGAGTGCTAATAAATAAGGGATGCCCTAAAGCGCTTACATGAAGGAAATGAAGATGTCAAGTGTTTTGGGACAAAAAGATCGAACCGATCTGAATTGCCTTAAGAAGGGCAACTAGACAATGATGAGATTAAATATATCTAAAATAATCCAAATCAACTTAACAATTGAATAAATGAGATTAATCGAGTATAAAACGAGCTTATCTCCCAAGGATGAGAGAGCAATCGAATACAGAGATTGGGTCGATTGTCGCTTCATTACTAGAATGATGAATTGAGCTAGAAGATGATTCGTAGTATCAAATAAGAAATCAGTGAATTGTAACTCGTATTCATTAGTGATAATGTTGTGTCCCTTACAAAGGCAATACAACTTCATGATGAACTGAGGCTTTGAATGCTTCTTGCTAGAATGATGAACTGAGGCTTTGAATTCTTCTTGCTATGTGCTGAATCGGGCGACTATACGTCCCTTGCTGAACAAGGCCCCTAAGCTCTTGAGGGGACGAAAGCCAAATGCAAATGTCTCTCATCTGAGGATGTTTGGATGCAAGTATTTCGTCCACAACAACGAGAAGACTCCACAGGAAAGTTTGATCCTAGAAGTGGGGAAGGCACCTTCGTAGGATACTCTGTTCAGAGTAAAGCCTATAAGGTGTTCAGTAAGAGGACGAAAAAGGTATAGGAAAGCATTCATGTTTTTTTTGATGAATCTGTTATCGCCGGTAACCTTGTGCATGAACACAAGGAAAATGCTCCATGTGAAGAAGAAAGCTTTCATCTCATTTAAATTGTTGCACAAGGAGGTGAAAGAAATGTAGTCAATAATGATATTGCTCCTAGTAGTGCAAATCCTAGTGAAGTTCAAGAGCTTTAAGAACATGAGGATCCTAACACTGGTGGTGAAGCGGAGCCTACAAAAGAAATTCTAGAACCTTCAACTCAAGTTGTCCCTCAAGAGGAACAAAGTCTGACACCTAATATAGATCAAGATGCATCCACTATTCGTGAAAGTTCAGCTTATGAGGATGCAGACTCTGACAACTTTGACATCACAACCATGTATGTGAGGAATTACCAACAAAAGAGCTCTCATCCAGTGAATCAAATCATCACAAACATTAGAAAGAGGACTCTTACTCGCTCCTCTCTATATAATTATTGTGTTTTCAATGCTTTTCTATCTTGGCAAGAACCTAATCTCTAGGGGAAGCGCCAAAAGTTCCAGACTGGATAAGTGCAATGCAAGAGGAACTTCATTAGTTTGAGAGGAACAAAGTTTGACGTCTTGTTCCTCGCCTTGATAACATAATTGGGACAGGTTTCAAGTGGGTGTTCGGGAACAAACTTGATGATTGGGGACATATTACCAGGAACAAAGCAAGGCTGGTGGTTAATGGGTACACTCAACAAGACGTGATTGATTACGATGAGACGTTTGCTCTTGTTGCACGTTTGAAAGCCATTCTCTTACCCATTGCTTACTCTGCTTATCATGGGTTCAAACTGCAACAAATGGATGTGAAAACCACCTTCTTGACGGAGTTATAAAGGAGGAAGTCTATGTGGAACAAACCTCTGGCTTTAAAGACTCATCTCAACTGAATCACGTATATATCCTAGACAAGGCATTGTACGGTCTTAAGCAGACTCCTAGAGCCTGGTATGACAAACTGTCACATTTCTTATTGTCATATGGATATGTGCGTGGTCAAGTTGATATGACTTTGTTCCTACTAAAGGAAGGAAAGCACACTCTGGTTGTGTAGGTATATGTTGATGAAATCATCTTCAGGTCGACAAATTACAACTTGGTCAAGAAGTTTTCAAGTCTCATGCCGAGCAAACTCGAAATGAGTATGGTAGGGGAATTGAAGTTCTTCCTGGGTCTCCAAGTTATTCAAGGTGAAGATGGTACAAGAGTTCATCAACAGAAGTATCTCAGGGAATGCATCAAGAAGTTTGGAATGCCATATGCTAAGCCTTTTTCTACTCCGATCTCTCCAAACAATGTAATGGGAAAGGATGAACATGAAAATGGAGTCGACGCGACGCTTTATCGGGGGATCATATGTCTGTGTTTCTATCTCCCTGCTAGTAGACCAAATATCATGTACATTGTGTGTTTGTGTGCTAGATTTTAGGCTGATCCTAAGGAGACACACCTCAAGACAGTAAAGAGGATTCTGAGATACTTGAAGGTCACATATGATCTTTGTCTATGGTACCCAAGAGGATGTGATTTCAACTTGGTAGGGTACACATATGCTGATTTCGTAGGGAACAAAGTGGCCATAAAATCTACATCCGGTATGGGTCAGTTCCTTGGGCCGTGTTTGGTTTCTTGGGAGTCAAAGAAGCAAAACTTTGTTGCTTTCTCAACAGCTAAAGCTGAATACATCGCCGCTGTAGCTTGTTGCACTGAATTCTTATGGCTTAAACAACAACTCAATGACTATGGTATTCTTATTGGCTCTGTTCCCATCTTATGTGACAATACCAGTGCAATAAACATTTCTAAAAATCACGCGCAACACTCTTGCACTAAACATATATAAATAAGATATCACTTCTTACATGATTGTGTGGAGAAAGGGTGGGTGTCTATGGATTTTTGCAGAACCAACAATCAAATCGCCAATATCATCACCAAGGCACTTAATAGGGAACCTTTTGAATAGTTCATGACTGAACTAGGTATGATCTCCCTCAACTAACGATTATCCTCTCTTTGTTCCCTCGATGACTGGCTAAAATTACTTTGATTTATTTCTCTTCGTGATGAGTCTTATCTAAATTTGTAACCTTTCCATAGCTTGTTGAGTTTCTAACGTGTTTAAAGTGCTTGCTTGTACTTCTATAATTTAAATGGCTCTTAACATGATAATATATGCTTGCATGATCTTACATGGATCGACTTTTCTTTGAACCCAAAAGAATCAACTTGAGGCATTGATCCCTCATTACAAGCCCATATGATTGTTGACTATACAGTTTATCCAACCTATCATGCCTGAAGTTCCCTCTGAACCCATCTATTCATCCATAAATGAGAGCCTGTCATCATGTTTGAAAAATCAATTATATTCGTTATCGTATTTTTGTGTGATGTTCTTTGTACCCTCTCTGGTAACGATACCCCCGCAATACACTCATCTATACTTTTTGGAAAGCCGGGAAGCCGAATCGTCTCCTATGGGCTCTGTTGGTTGGGATGTGATAGGTCTGAAAAGGCAATAATGGCGTTAACATGGTATTTGAAAAAGAAGAGGGAAAAAAGGTTCTTTGATGGGACGGTGGCTAGGGGAATTAATTTTGTAAACAAATTGGTGTAGGTTTAGTTGAATTTGGACATGATCTTTTGGGAGGTGATTATGGATAAGAAAGAGAATATCTAGGATTTTATATCTTTGGCAAATGAAAAGATCTCCCCTCAGTACATAAGAAGATTCACTCACGGTATTTCACTCACTCTGCTTTGTATATCTCCTCTCCATATCTCCTTCCTCCTCTCCAGAATCTCTCTCTGCCTCCCTCTCAACTCTACTCCAATGGCCTCCCACTCCAACCCCATCTCCATTGATGGAACCGAAAACCCCCAAACCCTAATCCGCAAACTCACTGCCATGGGAACCTATCCCTCCATCATCGCTGCCATATCCCAAGCTAGACTGGCCCCAACCACCACTCCACAAGAAGTCCCGATCCCACCTCTGTCATCTCCTCTTGCCACCACCACCACAACTCTCTTGCCTCCCCACAACGGTAACCTTGACATTGTCATCCCTTCAAGATTGGGCATTGTCTTCCCTTATCTCAATTGGTCCGCTCCTTTATGTCTATACTTGACATTGGTGTCGGTCAGGTACTTCCGTAAACGTGGAGAATCTTTGATGTGATCACGCCCGTGCCACATCATGTGCAACAAGACCAAGGAGATCCAAGTGCATAAAAGGACATTCAAGGAAAGCCAAGTGACATTCCAACACCTATGGAAGTACCAACGGACCCGGTTACTCGCTCGACCGCACGTGCTCAAGCAAAGGTGGTCGCACAAGTCGCGCCACCAGTAGCCATTACTCGAGCACGAGCTTGACAACTTCTTGTAGATCTCCAAGGGTGTCTTTGGAACCCGGGAGCATTGAGTCGATTGGAGGCCAAGCCGGTGATGATGATCCAAGGATGTGTAGCGACGTCGACAAATTTAGGGTTTTTCCAATCCTCTACACCAACGAGTCCTAAATTGAGCAATGATGGAACCTATCTTCAAGATAGGCTAAATAATTAACCCATGGTGAATTTGGAGCAATAACGAGGGCAAGTAATTGGAGAAGTAGCAAGAGGAGGAGCCTCGGCCTAGCTGGCGCCGACATCAAACTTGTCCAAAGGCATGATTGCACATATCTCATGAGTTTGGGCTAATATTGGGATATGAAGTGGCTCATGGGCTCATTTAACTACTGTCCAAATATCAGACCCATTGGATATATGAGGAGAAAGAACAACCCTTTTTCAGTTTACTTAGAAATTAGAGTTTTGCAAAATTTGGTCTATTTATAGGTTTTTTTGGCTTTCATTGATAGTAACCTGTGAATTATTGACTATTGAAACTGTAAGCGTCACATTGAATGAGCTTTGAGTTTATGTTCTTGAGTACCTTGTTTAGGTGAATCATATCCATTGCAATTTACATGGTTTTGGTGAGTCATACCAAAAACGGTTGCTTAAACTTGGTGAGTCTTATCGATGGTGAATTAACAACCGTCTTTGTGAATATATTGGTGTATCATATCCAATAGATCCAAGTTGCCTATATAATGTGATCATGGCTATCATCAATACTCAAGAAGAACACAAAGTGTTTGGGCATTGGAAGAAGACTCGGAAAAGACTCCCCCAATTAATATGGAAGAAGCTTTGTCTTTGTGTCCATATAGTGGTTTTGAAGATGAAGAGTGTTGTCATAAAGACGGTCATATGAAGAGTCTTGCCATGTATTTGGTCATATGAAGAGTTTTGTCATCAAAAGCCATCATGAGGGATATTTGAAGAGTTTGGCTTTAAAAGACTATCATTCCTGGCGTCATTTCAAGATTCATATGCCTACTTAACCCTCTTGGCCATGTGAAGAATTTGTATTTTCCTATATAAGGTGAGTTGTGCCTCGTGGTTTAGAAGACAAGATTGAAGAAAGACAATATTTCTTGTTTCAATATAATTCTTGTTTTTGCATATTCAATTCAAGCATTTTCTTCATACTTTGTTGGTGGATTCTGTTTTTGGGGAAAAATGATCAAATCGACCTAACTTGCCTTAGATGGGGTAACTAGACAACAAAGAGATCGAGATATCAAAATAATCCAAATTCAGAGATAATGAAACAAATGAAATTGAGAAAAAAACGAGAACAAACTTATCTCCTCTAAGCAAGAAGATTACTGAATGGAATAATTTTGTCTCCAATCGTCTAGATCTTGGACGTAGAACTTGATTAGAAAATTGTACTCTGATTAATAACAGAGAGTATACTAGTGTTCTACTAAGCATAAGTGAGTTCAACGAAAATATTACAAGATATTTAATTCTACTAATATTAATCACATAACTAATCGAATAAAATCCTCCGAGATCCGAGGGGGTCGTTACGAGTCTTGTTAGTCATCCGAGTTCTTCTCTACCGGCTTCAACATCCCATTTTTTCTCTCGTCGTCTCTGCCTTGGTCTTCAAACTTTCGTGCTTCCTTGGGCTGCTAGGCCGACCCAATAGATCTCATGAAAATCGTAGGCCCAACAATTGCCTTAAAGTTAACTAGGTTGAAAAACAGTTTGAAGGAACAATTTACTTTCTTTCCATCCTCTCTCTTCACACAATCTTTCTTTGCCGATTTTTCTGCAGGCGAAGATGACGTGGTGGCTTCTAATAGGACTGTTATTTTGGGCGTCTTATCAATCATTTTTACCTCTTAAAATAGGCAGCTACCCACACTTTTCTTTTACGATCTTCTTCTCTGTCAAAACCCTCTTCTTTCAAGGTGAAAATTTGAGTTTTTACCATTGCTTTCTTCTGTTCTCCCATGGCATCTTCTAGATCTAAGAAGAGTCGGGTCGTGTCCTACAGTTCCAGGATGGAAAGTGACGGCTTTGCCCCCCTTGAACTTTTGAGTCCGTAAGATTCCATGGTTGGGAGCTTGACTCAGTTGGAACTAGATAGGATTCTCGAGATTGGGCAATTTCTGCTTGGGATGGTGGCGCGTCTTCCACATCCTCATGAGCGTGCAGATTGGCGTCAGAAAGGTTAGATCTATTTTTTCGAATACCCTTTTAGTATCGGGCACACTTTCCCTTTTTCAAACCTTGTCCGTAATTTCTTGGCCATTCTAAGTCCAGCTCTATGGCCTATACACTCCCTTACCTATTCCCTAAGCCCCTTGGGAGGACATTTCCATGGATTTTATCTTAGGGTTACCTCGGTCTAAGAGAGGGAGGGATTCCATCTTTGTTGTGGTAGATAAATTCTCAAAAATGGCCCACTTCATTGCTTGCCACAAAGCTGATGATGCTTCACATGTTGCTAACCTCTTCTTTGATCAAGTTGTGAGGCTACATGGTGTTCCTAGGTCTATAGTCTCGGACAGAGATGTGAAGTTCTTGAGCTAGTTTTGGAAGACTCTTTGGGGCAAGCTTGGGGCGAAACTTCTCTTCTCCACCACTTGTCATCCTCAAACGGATGGACAAACTGAGGTAGTAAACCGAACTCTTGGTGCGTTGCTTAGATCTTTGTTGCACACTAATTTGCGCAGGTGGGAAGAATGCCTCTCCTTCATAGAATTCACATACAAAAGATCGGTCCACTCAGCCACCAAACGCACCCCCTTTGAGGTGGTGTACGGCCGTAATCCTACCACTCCATTGGACATCATGCTTTATGACACCAAGGACCGAGAGAGCAAAGAAGGAGATGACCATACTACAAGGATTCAGAAGTTGCACGAGGACACAAGGCTGCAATTAGAGAGAAGAACTGTACAATACATGAAGCAAGCCAACAAGGGCCGCAAGGAGGTGATCTTTGAGCCGGTAGACCTTTTATGGGTTCATCTAAGGAAGGAATGCTTCCCCACCCTTCGCAATCAAAAGCTCAAACCTAGAGGAGTTGGCCCATTTCAAGTGCTCGAGAGGATAAATGACAATGCCTACAAATTGGAGATGCCTCCTACCTATGGCGTCCATGATGTCTTGAACGTTGCGGATTTGTCTCCCTTCGTGGTGGATGACGAAGAAGGTTGTGAAGACCTTGATTCAAGGACAAATCCCTTTCAAGAGAGGGAGGATGATGTGACTATGTCCCATCATGTAAGCCTTGGCACCCAGTCGTCGTAGCAGCCGCTGCTCCTACGCCAACCTCAGCGCCTTGTAAGTCATCTTAGGCCACAACACCATCCCAATAGTTTCCCTCGGACACCCCGGCCTCCAAATACTTTCTCAATCATGAAGAGTTGAACTAGTCCATGTGTGCCGCATAAGCTATGCCAGAGGTTGAAGATGGTCGCACCTCTTTGCCCGCTCCTGGCACCCCTACGGTTCCATCGGCCACTCCTCATGTTGGCCCGCACACCCAAGGTCCACAACACTCCTCAGGCTCTAAGAACTAAGAAGGGCCC
Source organism: Rheum nobile (assembly GCA_027886185.1). Classification (NCBI taxonomy): domain Eukaryota; kingdom Viridiplantae; phylum Streptophyta; class Magnoliopsida; order Caryophyllales; family Polygonaceae; genus Rheum; species Rheum nobile. The sequence continues at coordinate 691,540 of WOAB01000363.1, read as the reverse complement.
TTACCCAGGGTTGTCCGGTGAAAATCCTAAGGAGCCTCACCAATGTCGCTCACCTTCCTCCATGCGCAGTGCGGCTAGGGTTTTACCCTTGGACTTGGACGATGAGCTGCCACCCGGGGCTATCACACGCGCGTAAGCCATAAAACTTCAAGCCAAACTCAAGAGGGGACTACTAAGCCTTGAAGGACCGAGCCATGATCAATTTCACTCGATGACTTTGCTCGAATTGAAAGTTTAGAAAGTGAATATGCCTTTTAATTGAGTTCGAGATCTACAATCATCTCGGAAACCCTAATTCGCGATACAACTTGTGCTGCAAATTTGAAACTGATATACCTTTCAAACCGCTCGTTTGTTTCACGTGAAATTTGGAGGAGTTCAACTAGACTTGCCAAAGTTTATGTGGCTTTGGGAATTAGTCTATTTGGAGTTTTGTACCAAACGTTATACTTCGCTGAAGAATGGGACCAAACTAGAGAGTTCTTCTTATTCTAGGAAGAACTTTCACATCCCAACTTCACTGCCAAATACCAAATAGAAAGGTGTTTTACCAGTCGTGGTCTTTGGAGTTGTGCGATTTGATCATAAGATTGATGGTAACTCATCTTCCCATAAACCTTTTGCCTTATTGAGTATTTTCTTCAAGTTGTTGACAATAACTTCGTTGCTACATTCGGCTTGACCATTGGCTTGAGGGTTGCGTGGTGTCAACGTGACAACGTTGATGCCTTGCTCCTTGCAGAATTCAAACATCCGATTGCTTATGAATTGAGATCCATTGTCGTACACGATAGTGTTAGGGACACCAAATCTGCTCAAGATGTTCCTCCGTATGAAAGAAATAACATTTGAATATTTGATCTCTTTGAATGCTTTGACTTTGATCCACTTAGAGAAATAGTTTGTCATGGAAAGCATGAAGATGCGTTGATCGAACGAGACCGGTAGCTTTCCGACTATGTCCATCCCCTGTTTCATGAAAGGCCAAGGGAATGAGATTGGATGTAGATCTTAATACGGATGATGGGACACTGGATCTTGTCTTTGACAAGCGTCAGATTTCTTTTCATAGTCGACTTTGTCTTTCTTTAAAGTAGGCAATTATATCTTGTGGTGTGAGCACATAATGCAAGATTTCTTCCTCCAAAATGATTGCCACATTCTCTTTCAAGGAGTTCATGCAGCGCGTTCTGAACTTCTTCTTCTTGAAGACAATGTAGATATTATCTAGTGGTGGAGAACTTGAGCAAAATGTCATCTTTGCGGACAAAGGTGGACGCCTTGGGACGAAGTCATCGTGCCTCATCCTTGTTGAGTGGCAAATTGACATGCTTGAGCCAATTATAGAATGGAGTGATCCATGAATTAGGGTCATTAGAGTAACTGACTTGCATGGGAATCGACACTTTGGATAGTTTGTTGATGACGGGCTATTCCACATGTAGAAAATGAATCTTCTAGTATTCCTTGGATCGATGATGAAACTGAGATTGGCTAATGCGTCATCCTCTGTGTTGGTGTCCCTAAAAATTTCTTGATACTAAACATGTAGAAGGACTTGATGATGACATAGATGAATTCCAGGTAAGCTATCATCTTCGAGTCGCATACCGCATACACTGCACTGATTTGATTCACAATGAGAACGGAGTCGCAAATTACTTCCATGTTCTTTACGCCTATCTCCTTAGCCAAGGTGATGCCAGTCACGAGTGCTTCATTCTCCACCTCGTTGTTGTTGCTTTGAATTGACATCGCAGAATTTGGGATATCCTATCCCCCTATGGCGATTTTAAGACAACCCTAGTCCAATGTCATTCTAATTTCAATAGTCGTCGGTAAACAAGGTCCACTTCAAGGGAATAGATCCCTCGACTTGCAATAACTCTCATGCAATTGGCTCTTTGTACGTTGGGATGAATTCGGCCACAAATCTACCAAAGCTTGCAACTTGATCGCCTTGCGCATCTCGTACTGAATTTCGTAGCCACTAAGATGAACTGCCTACTTCGTCATCCTTCCCGATAGCTCCGGCTTGCTCATCACGTTCTTCATGGCATAGTTGGTTCTGTCTCTGATGGTATGAGCCTCGAAATAAGGTCTTTGCTTGATGGACAGGGTGATGAGGGATAAGGTATATTTCTCAATGGGTGATTACCTCGTCTCTGCGTCTTGTAGTGTCTTGCTCACATAGTAGACGGGCAATTGTTCATTGTCTTCCACTCTCACTAGGACGGCGCATACTGTCGTTTCCATGACTACCAAGTATATATATAGTGCTTCACCATCTTTTTGCTTTGAAAGTAAGAGGGGACTTGTTAAGTGTAATAACCCTCAATTTTAGTAAGGGTATTTGTGTGATTTTCAAACTTTCGTTTTGTAAGCAAGACGTGTTAGGCTTATTCTGTAAACTCTGCAAGAACCATTTAAACATGTTGATATACGTTTAAATAAAATATATGGGTCTTAAAGCATTTAAGGAGTGCTAAAAATAGAATTTAGCAAAGACCGCGAGCAAGGTCTGAGAACCGTAAGTGCGGTAGTGCCGCAACCGCGGTTTTGCCTATGGGCAAACCGCGATCGCGGTTCTGAAACCGCGATCGCGGGCAAATCGGATCGTCGTATTCCTCTGTCTCTAGAATGCCGGCGATTGGCTTTTCTCCCACATGCCCGAACGGCAGGGAGCTAGATCGATTGGGTTGCTCGGCGTGGAGGTGAACTCCTCCTTCTGAGCCTATAAATAGGAGGGAGTGGCAGCCATCCTCTCCACCATCTCAAGCTTCCTCTTCCTCTTCTCAAAAGTTGTTGTGTTCATCGGAGTCGTCGTCGTCGGAGCCGAAGTCGTCGCCGGGGGAAATCCTTGGAGTGGTGGTAGTGCGCCTTGGTTCAGAAGCGAAGTACGAAGCCTCGTCGTCGTTGATATGACCTCGAAAGCTCGATTAAGCTCGCGTCGGGATGGAGTTCTGCGACTGCGGCTCAATCCACCACGACCGCGGCTGGGCAGAGACCCGCGACCCAGGTTGGGCGCGAAACCGCGATCACGGTTATCAAACCGCCGGCGCGGTTTTGCCCAGCAAGGCCGCGATCGCGGCTATGCCATCTGCGACCGCGGCACTGGTTTCTTTCCTTCATTTTGCTTCATCTTTTCATACCGTATCTAACTCAGGGTTTTGTCTTAAAACTCGTTGTCGTAGTAGGAAACCGTGCTCAAGTGTAAGTTTCCAGATCTCGAACCCGATCTCTCATTCGTCTAGACTAAGGCAAGTGGCAGTTCGCTCTTGCTCATTATTCCATATTTCCCTTGATTATCAATTATTTGATTGTTTAATTAAGTTGGAATAAAGTTGTTGTTTTGTGTTTGGGAACAGATTTGATAAAACTATGTGTTAAAATATGGATTTATAATAGGTTGTATATATTGCTAGAAACAACGCTATTATATAGTTCTATATGATATTACCATAAAGTGATAAATGGATTTTGGTGTGGATTTATATGTGGACTTACATGCTTAGTTAGCATGAGTATTCGTAGGAACGCTATATACCTTACGAGGTCTAGTCGTTTCTTTATAACTTTGTGTTAGGAAGATAAATGCCCTAACACTTCTGATCATGACCTACCCCTATCCGAATATAGGTGGTGGTGCACTTAGCTAGTGCCAAAAATCGGGATTCGTCCCATGTTCTATATCTCATTGTGAGATTGATGTGGATTAAAGGCGTTAACGTGAATGTACGTTTTTGGAAGTAAATAAGATAAGTGCTTTTATGCACATAATTAATATATCCTCGGGCGAGAAGTACAACGTGGAACCCGCCCAGACTCTTGTTAGAGTAAGTCTTCTTTCCAATCTGGATTCGCAATGCGCGGTGAGGTTGGTCGTGGACCCAAATAATCAAGGTCGTTTTTATAAACTTGTGTGAAAACTTAACGTTCCCAAACAATTCTCATATTTTCCTATAAGTCTCAATTCCGTTGGAGTCTTCTGTTTGTTGCATATCTTCTTTTATCATTCCGTGAAAGTTCCGAGTTATGTATCGTTCCTTCGGTTATTATTCGAGGGACAATGATAGTAAACGGTTACGATCACTTGAACCATTCTGTTTTCACCCTTGCATAGTCTTTCATTACACTAACCAACCGGGTTTTATTCCTTGCATGGTTGGCCGGTGTCATCCGTCCTATAGGGTACATCAGAGGTTGGTCCCCGACGATTGAAGTAACCAGTCGAAGAGAAGGCTTATAGTTGAAGTTTGCATTTTAAGAAGTAATATTTCCAAGGCGTGTATGTTTAATTTGAAATAAATGTAATACATAGTCATGTAATTAGGACTATTTTAAAAGAGTCTTCCGCTGTAATTTAAAAGTCTTCCGCTATCACTATACTTTGTTGTAAAACCATCCTTTTCATTTTACGAGAGGAATCTTAATAAAAGGTTGAGTTTATTCATTTAAAATGTCTTTCGCTGATTATTCATTCGTTATTTAATATTTAACTATTTGTTTAAGCTTAATTGTTCCGATTAAAGCCTGGGGTGACTTTGGACATTAACTTCTGAGGTCACTAGCGTGTGGCACTACCGACATAAGTCGGGGGTGTTACAATTATGGTATCAGAGCAATAATTTTAAAATTCTTGGCCTATTGTTAGGTTTGGGAATTTTTGAAATTATTTTTCGAAACTATTTTCAAACTAATTTATTCTTGGAATTTTGAGAGTTTAAATGTTGGTATAAAAAAGGTTTATGATTTCTTAGAATTTAATTTAAAATAATGGTTTAACTATTAGAACTTTAATAGACATTTATAGTTGTTTTATAAATGGTGTGTTATAAACGATCAAATTTAAGTTCAGGGTTATAACTTTAAAAGTGTGGTTTGGATTTTGGTAAGAGTTTACAAAGAAATAATAAAGTCTTTATTTCAAGGAAATAACTATATAAATAATGATTTTGCCAAGTTAACTATATAAGATTTATATGTATAAATTACAAAGTTTGATGATGAGTGATCTTTTTTTTTAACTTCTGCAAGCTTCGGTTTTGTTACGTATTCCTTAGATCCATTCTTCAGGATATCGTCTTTTCTTAGGTTTAATGTCATTGAAAGGTTGACATTTCTCCTAATTGATCCATTCTCAAGTAAGGGAAGAAGATCGTTTAAGGTTAATGGTGGAGGGTCAGTCAAACTAATATAAAGTTATTGGGTTGGACCCTTACAAATCGTATCATAACGTAAGTGGTTAAGTATCATGTACAAGTTGAAAAAGTTCTAAACTGACGTTATGGGTCATCAACAAATGGTGAACACTCGATCCACCAACCAAGCAACTAAAGAAGGTCCTAACAACGGTTCCCAAATTCAGTTGAGGAGTGCTACTCAGCAAGGGGAAGGCGCGGGATCTGGCTCGCATAATAATGACCCGACCCTGCGGTAAAATGTTCATCAGGGACAAGTGGACCCCCAAGCTGCGAGGGAAGTTCCACCTCATGCCTCGATCGTGTTGGATGCGGCGGTCATTGGGCAAATAGTGAAATACCCCAAAGGAAATATATATGGCAAAATGGTAAATCAATTTTTTGGACTTCTTAAAATCAAAAAAAGGGGAAAATTTAAGGTTATAAAACCCTTGTCTTCGTCATCTGTGGGCAGCCAGCTGAAGCAGTTCGTGTACCTCCATTCTCCCTTCCGTGCTCAGCCATTTCTTCTCGTCGATGGGCTCGAACCATCAGTGGCCACATCTCCTCCCTTGTACGAGCCGTGACCTGCTGCAGAAAAGACCGCTGCTACTGTGTACTCGTTGTTGTTGTGTGTTCGCTGCTATTGAGCTATGATGTTCGCTGCTGCGGAGTTCGGCTGATATTCCGGCGACAGGGGCCAGTTCTGGCGGCGAAGATGTGGTCGACAGCGAGGTAAGGCAGAGTTGCGTGGGTTAGATCTCTTGGCTGTTTACCTTCGGAAATTGCTGGATTAATTGAACGATTAAATTCTAGCTGAACTTTGGACAAATTCGGTTGTGTTGTAGGGTTGTGGGCATGCTGTGAATTGTAATTGGCTGCTTATGTTGTTCATGTGCAGACCACTGAGCTGTTGGAATTAGGGTTAATTCGGGTGGTTGCTGAATTGGTAATTTGAGGTATGATTTTAGGGTTTGAATTGGGGGTTTGTTGGTAATGGCTTGGTATGGGTTAATTAATGCCAGGAATTGTCCAAATTGTTGTTGCAGGTTGTTCGAGATTAGTGGGCAAAATTCTGAGGTCGTTGTGGTTGAGTTTAAGGCAAGATGATTCTTGCTCAATCTTTTACTTATCTCGTTTTGAAATAATTATTTTTGTATATTACTATGCGCAACAATGATTTATGCACTTGTCCGTTAAGCTGATCTAGAATTGTAGGCGTAGAATGATATGGTCGAATGTGTGGACATGGGTTTTGCTATTTGATATGGCTGAATGTGTGGATATTGGTTTTGTGATGGATATTGGTTGTGTGCTTGATTATTGGTCTTGTGTTGGATACTGATTGTTTGCTTGATTGTTGGCTGATTGGAAGATATTGGTTATGTGCTGGATTATTGGTTTTGTGTTGATATGGTTGAATGTGTTAGTTGTTGTTGCTTTGTGTTACGGTCGATTGGATGTTGGTGTGGTAGTTGATTGTAACTAGTGGTGGTTGTTGGTTTCTGTTGGTGTGGTAGTTGATTGTAACTAGTTGTGGTTGTGGGTTTCTGTCGTGTGGTAGTTGATTGTAGCTAGTTGTTGTGATTACTTGTGTTGAAAGATTGCGATGGTTGGTTATGTGGTTGATTGTTGTTGGTTGTTAGTGGAGTCGGGGTTGATATGCGTATCACCCGACCATGTAGGGTGTGACCTACGTTGGTTAAGGCTAGGCCGGGGTGATGATTGCCTCACCCGACCACGTGAGGGTGTGACCTTGCATTGGTTAATGGCCACGTTTGGGTGGTGATCATCCCACCTTGTATCTTGCTTGTGTGTTTCAGTTATAGGCAGACAGTACTCCTCATAGCTGGGCCGGGGTTGATTATGCGTATCACCCGACCACGTGAGGGTGTGACCTTGCGTTGGTTAATGGCCACAACCGGAGGGTGATCGTCCCCTCTTTAGACTAGGTTTGGATATTGGTATCTTAGGGTGATGAGTGTCTCACCCGTTTATGTGTTCGCTGAGGCGAAGGTTGGAATGGTTAGGGTGATCATCGTCTCACCCGTTTATGCTCTTACTGAGGCGGAGATTGGTTTGAATGTGTTAGTATAGTAATGAGTTCGAAATAATTGGTTAGCCTTGGTTACGTGTTAGTAGTAATATATATATGTATATGTTTCGTAATGTTGATTAGTTGACATGTTGGTAGTAGGAAAGAAAGATGGATTGGGTGTGTTAGTAAAGTTGGATTGGATCGTCTCACCGGTTTCCCCGTTGTGTGGTTGAGGTTGGGTTGAATGTAGCTAGCATCATGAAGAGTTGGAGAGGAATGGTTAATTAATGGTTATGTGATAGTACTTGTATATAGTTCGACATAATTGGTTAGTATGGGTTACATGTTCTTAGTATATATATGTATGGATATATGTGGGAGTGTTATTAAGTGGCTTTAGTTGATTGTTGTGACAAATCTCTATGTTTTAAATTGTTTTGGCTTGATGATTCTTGCTAGTCTTTCATTAGACTAACCAATCTCGGGTTATGTTCCGTGGTTGGCTGGTGTATCGGGTCCACCAGTCAACTAGTCCTTGCAGGTTGGCAGCGGCAATGGGGTTCTTGAGCACAGATTCGTCTTCACAGTTAAAGATTTAGTTTTTGTATCGGAGTTGAAAAGGTTGTATTAACTATCTGATGTTTTGGATATAAATTGATACATTGAATTTGATACAAGGTTTACAGGTTGTTCAAACTTGAAACAAGGATTTTTATACTGATAACTTTTGTATATTTGGAATCGTTTTGGGTTCTTTTTTTATAAAAAAAATCGCCTTGTAGACCCTCGGGCCTACGGCACTGTGACGCCTCTGGTTCGGGGTGTTATAGAAATTGGTATCAGAGCCTTTCGTTCAAAAATGTTTTCTAAATGCTTGACGTGGAAAAAGATTATTCGCTAAAACTGTGAAACAATCGTGTGATGGGAGACCCTTGTTGTTACGCATAGCTAAGTTTGTGTTTGATAAATTTTATATGTGATGCTTAGTATTGATGAGTAATTGCATTCTGTATGCCCCCGTAAGCGGGATATGTTTGAGGTCAAGTGTGTTTGTGTGATATAGGACGAGGCCCTCGGGCTTATCGTCAAGAGGTAGATACAGGTAGTTTAGTAGTTGATGATTCGGTAGGAAGTTGATGTCTTCTACTGTAATTGTTAAGGGTGAGAAGGACAGAATTAAGCACTTTCGTGGATGGCTGTATCTTGAGATGAAACCTTGATGGTGAGGCATAGCTGTACGATCCTTGAGTATACTGATGAGTGCTTGATCAGGGAGGCTGCTATAGATGCCTATAATCAGACTAATTGATGTTGGAGGCAGTGAGAAACAGATGACTCAGTATACACCGAAAGAAGTGGGATTTTACAACAATGGGTTCGGCTGGGTTGAGGAATGCGACTGTGACTATAGGAAGAAGACAGTTACTGTAACAACAGATAAGGGTTTAGTGCATGTGTTTGAGGGTCATGATCCTAGAAACTCTGGTAGAATTGTTAGTGCGATGACAGTTGCAAAAACTGTTAACACAAGGATGTGCCAGGTTATGTGTGTATGCTGGGATTGAGGGAGCAGATAGGGGAACTTATGGAGTTAGACTTTATTAGGCCAAGTGCTTCTCTTTGGGGTGCGCCTGTATTGTTGGTTAAGAAGAAGGATGATTCCTTTCGACTTTGCATGGATTATAACGAGTTGAATAAGGTGATAGTCAAGAATAAGCATCCGTTTCCCCGTACTGATGACTTGTTGGATCAATTGCAAGGAGTTACAGTGTTTTCAAAGATTGACTTGACATCAGGGTATCCTCAGCTTAGGATTCGAGAGGAAAATATTCATGATACTGCCTTCAGAACTAGATACAGTCACTATGAATTGGTTGTGATGCCATCCGGATGGACTAATGCTTCCGCGGGTTTCAAGGATTTAAGGAACCGATGTTTTAGAAAGTACTTGGATCGTTTGTAGTGATTTTCATTGATGGCATTTTAGTATACTCTCGGAGTAAGAGTGACCACGAGACTCACCTCAGAACTATACTCGAAGTGTTGAGGCGGCAAAAACTAATAGAAAAGCTGGTTGAACGTGATTTTTGGTTACCTAAGTTATCATTTATGGGCCATGTGAATCTTAACGAGAGTATGATGGTAGATCCACAGAAAACAGAAGCAGTAGCGAATTGGGAACAACCTCAGAATGTTAAGGAAATTAGGAGTTTTCTCAGACTGACAGGTTACTACATACGGATTGTGGCAGGTTACGTAAGACTAAGAAGTTTGAATGGGACGGGAGATGTGAAGAGAGTTTCAAAAAACTCAAGAAGTATTTAACTAGTGCGCCCGTGTTAGTTTTATCGCAGGGAACATAAAGGTTTGTCATCTATAGTGATGCGTCTAAACAAGGTCTGGGTTGCGTTTTAATGCAGAATGGGAAGGTCATTGCTTATGCTTCTCATCAGCTCAAACTGTGTAAGAGAGAGTTGAACATGAGACAAAGATTGTGGCTAGAATTGATTAAGGATTATGATATAGATACCGTTTATCATCCAGAGTTGATGCTTTGAGTAGGAAGTTGACTCCCGAGCATATGGTTGCTTGCTTGACAGTTCAGCCGGGATTGCAACAAGAGTTGGTGAGGGGTGAAATAGAAATTGGTTTGGGAAGGAACGGACGCAGTTGAATGCGATGGAATGTTGAGTAAGAGATGCGGTGAGATTGCTTAGGGAAGGGCGCCCGGATTTCTTATTCATGAGGATGGAATATTGTGATTTCAGAATCGATTATGTGTGCCAGCTGATAAAGAGATTAGAAAGTTGATCCTCAAGGAAGGTCATTCTTCCGCATATTCTGTACATTCTGGAGCCAGTGGATGTACAAGGACTTCAGACAGAGTTATTGGTGGATTGACATGAAGGGGAGAGTTGTTGAGTACGTGTTGAGGTGTTTGACATGTTAGCAGGTTAAAAATGAGCACCAGAGACCAACTGGAGAGTTACAACCGCTTCCTATTCCTGAATGGAAGTGGGAAGACATCACGATGAATTTTGTTGTTGATCTTCCTAGATCACGAAATGGAAACGATGCTATATGGGTCATTATGGATCGGATAACGAAGTCTTTGCATTATGTACCTATCAAGATTACCTGGGATCCAAAGAAGTTAGCTGAAATATTCTTGTGGGAGATAGTTAGGTTGCATGGTGTTCCTAAAACCATTGTGTCAGATAGAGATGGACGATTTGTATCCCGTTTTTGGAAGTCCTTGCACGCAACAATGGGTACGCAGCTGAGGTTTAGCACATCTTTTCATCCTCAAACTGATGGTCAGTCTGAGAGATTAATCCAAACTTTGGAGGATATGCTTCGAGCTTGCGCTTTGGAATGGCCAGGAAATTGGGAAGACATATTGCATCTAGTGGAGATTACGTACAACAATAGTTGGCATGCGTAGATCCAGATGGCACATTATGAGACTCGGTTTAGATCTCCATTGTGTTGGGACAATTTGACTGATGTTGTTTTAGTTGCTCCCGAACCCTTGCAGAAGACTAAGGTAACATTGTAGTGATTCATCAGAGATTGATGTCAGCTCAGAGTCGACAAAAGTTGTATACAGAAGGTGACAATGTTGAAGATCACATGTTTGTTAAAGTTCACTGAATAAAGGAATGTTCAGATTTGAGAAACAAGGGAAGTTGAGTCCTCGTTGTGTTGGTCCCTTCGATGTTTTGAATAGAGTTGGTTTTGTAGATTACCAAATAGCTTTGCCACCGAAAATGAGTGGAATGCATGATGTGTTTCATGTGTCACAGTTGAGGAAATACATGTATAACCCGAACTATGTTTTGAGATCTAAAGAGGTAGAATTTCAACTTGATAGCACATTGGGGAATCACCCGTGAGAATACTAGTTGTTGAACAAGAAATGGAGGAATGAGGTCATTTCCTTGGTAAAGGTTTTATGGTTTAAGCCCGGTATAGCGGAAGAGACTTGAGAATTGGAGTCGGTCATGAGAGATCGATACCCGAACCTGTTTTCATCTTAGTTTCGAGGACGAAACTCCTATAAGGGAGGGAGAATGAAATACCCCAAAGGAAATATATATGGCAAAATGGTAAATCAAATTTTTGGACTTCTTAAAATCCAAAAAAAGGGGGAAATTTAAGGTTATAAAACCCTTGTCTTTGTCATTTGTGGGCAGCCAGCTGAAGCAGTTCGTGTACCTCCATTCTTCCTTCCGTGCTCAGCCAGTTCTTCTCGTCGGTGGGCTCGAACCAGCAGTGGCCACATCTCCTCCCTTGTACGAGCTGTGACATGCTGCAGAAAGGACCGCTGCTACTGTGTACTCACTGCTATTGTGTGTTCGCTGCTGTTGAGCTCTGTTGTTCGCTGCTGCGGAGTTCGGATGATATTCCGGCGACAGGGGCCAGTTCTGGCGGTGAAGACGTGGTCGACAACGAGGTAAGGCAGAGTTGCGAGGGTTAGATCTCTCAGCTGTTTACCTTCGGAAATTGCTGGATTAATTGAACGATTAAATTCTAGCTGAACTTTGGACAGATTCGGTTGTGTTGCAGGATTGTGGGCATGCTATAAATTGTAATTGGCTGCTTGTGTTGTTCATGTGCAGACCACAGAGCTGTTGGAATTAGGGTTGATTCGGGTGGTTGCTGAACTGGAAATTTGAGGTATGATTTTAGGGTTTGAATTGGAGGTTTGTTGGTAATGGCTTGGTATAGGTTAATTAATGCCAGGAATTGTCCAAATTGTTGTCGCAGGTTGTTCGAGATTAGTGGGCGAAATTCTGTGGTCGTTGTGGTTGAGTTTAAGGCAAGATGATTCTTTCTCAATCTTTTACTTATCTCGTTTTGAAATAATTATTGTTGTATATTACTATGCGCAGCAATGATTTATACACCTGTCCGTTAAGCTGATCTAGAATTGTAGGCGTAGAATGATATGGTCGAATGTGTGGACATTGGTTTTGCTATTTGATATGGCTGAATGTGTGGATATTGGTTTTGTGATGGATATTGGTTGTGTGCTTGATTATTGGTCTTGTGTTGGATACTGATTGTTTGCTTGATTGTTGGCTGATTGGCAGATATTGGTTATGTGCTGGATTATTGGTTTTATGTTGATATGGTTGAATGTGTTAGTTGTTGTTGCTTTGTGTTACGGTCGATTGGATGTTGGTGTGGTAGTTGATTATAACTAGTGGTGTTTGTTGGTGTGGTAGTTGATTGTAACTAGTTGTGGTTGTGGGTTTCTGTTGGTGTGGTAGTTGATTGTAGCTAGTTGTTGTGATTAGTTGTGTTGGAAGATTGCGATGGTTGGTTATGTGGTTGATTGTTGTTGGTTGTTAGTGGAGGCGGGGTTGATATGCGTATCACCCGACCACGTAGGGTGTGACCTACGTTGGTTAAGGCTAGGCCGGGGTGATGATCGCCTTACCCGACCACGTGAGGGTGTGACCTTGCATTGGTTAATGGCTACGTTTGGGTGGTGATCGTCCCACCTTGTATCTTGCTTGTGTGTTTCAGTTATGTAGGCGGACAGTACTCCTCATAGATGGGCCGGGGTTGATTCTGCGTATCACCCGACCACGTGAGGGTGTGACCTTGCGTTGGTTAATGGCCACAACCGGAGGGTGATCGTCCCCTCTTTAGACTAGGTTTGGATATTGGTATCTTAGGGTGATGAGTGTCTCACCCGTTTATGTGTTCGCTGAGGCGAAGGTTGGAATGGTTAGGGTGATGATCGTCTCACCCATTTATGCTCTTGCTGAGGCGGAGATTGGTTTGAATGTGTTAGTATAGTAGTGAGTTCAACATAATTGGTTAGCCTTGGTTACGTGTTAGTAGTAATATGTATATGTATATGTATGTGTATATGTTTCGTAATGTTGATTAGTTGACATGTTGGTAGTAGGAAAGGAAGATGGATTGGGTGTGTTAGTAAAGTTGGATTGGATCGTCTCACCGGTTTCCCCGTTGTGTGGTTGAGGTTGGGTTGAATGCAGCTAGCATCATGAAGAGTTGGAGAGGAATGGTTAATTAATGGTTATGTGATAGTAGTTGTATATAGTTCGACATAATTGGTTAGTATGGGTTACATGTTCTTAGTATATATATGTATGGATATATGTGGGAGTGTTATTAAGGGGCTTTAGTTAATTGTTGTGACAAATCCCTATGTTTTAAATTGTTTTGGCTTGATGATTCTTGCTAGTCTTTCATTAGACTAACCAATTTCGGGTTATGTTCCGTGGTTGGCTGGTGTATCGGGTCCATCAGTCAACTAGTCATTGCAGGTTGGCAGCGGCAAGGGGGTTCTTGATCACAGATTCGTCTTCACAGTTAAAGATTTAGTTTTTGTATCGGAGTTGAAAAGGTTGTATTAACTATCTAATGTTTTGGATATAAATTGATACATGAATTTGATACAAGGTTTACAGGTTGTTCAAACTTGAAACAAGGATTTTTATACTCATAACTTTTGTATATTTGGAAGCGTTTTGGGTTCTTTTTTTAAAAAAAAATCGCCTTGTAGACCTTCGGGCCTACGGCACTGCGCCGCCTCTAGTTCGGCGTGTTACAGAAAGGCAAGTGGTCGAGGTTCTAACGACCCAAGGGATACCGCAAGCTCAAGCGGCTCCCAATCCTCAAGTTGCAACCAATGTGGAGGGACGTGTAGATCCTACATATCCGGTGGTTCTCGAGAGAAATGACGGGAATTACAACCGGGTATTGAAGTCGATCAATTCGATGTGCCCAGATAGCTACGATGGGATCGGGGAACCAGTCAAGGTTGCCTATTGGTTCTCCCATATGGAGCGACTATTTCGGAATGTGGTCTGTACCGAGGCTGAACAGGTGCACATTGCTTTGTTACATTTAAAAGACGGAGCAAGTGAGTGGTGGGAAGGAACAGGTTTGGACGACCACCCAAATTTGAGCTGAGCAATGTTCAAAGCCAAGCTCATTGATCGGTTCTTCTCTCGTGCTATGAGGGAGGAGAAGCTGAAGGAGTTCCTCTACCCAGAGACTGAAGGACGGAAAGTGTCTGAGCTGGAGGCGAAGTTTAATCACTTGCTACATTATGCTGGTTCGGACGTGCATTTAGAAGAACAAAAGATCCGGTAGTTCCATGGATGGATGAATCCAGAAATAAAACCTCTGATGGTGTGTCACAGTTGCTCTACTTTGGAGCAATATGTTGATGCGGCCTACAGAATAGAGGTCACACTGGAGGAGTCCGCCCGAAAGCGAGAGGAACAGAATAAGGCGAAGGGTGGACAACAAAACCGATAGGCTAATACCTTCAAGTGGCCGGCATCGCCCACCAAGTTTGAGAAGTCTGGTCGTGCTAAGACCGAGATGACTCAGTCTAACTCCGCCAAAGGTTCGGGTTGGAGTAGCGGTGTGATTCAATGCCACAACTGTGGTGAAGCTGGGCATAAAAGTTTTTATTGCCAAAAGGAAAAGCGAGTATGTTATAATTATGGGAAGGAAGGCCACATGCAAACATACTGTAGGCAGAAGGGTCAAGGGCCAACACAATCATATCAGGCCTCAAATTTTGGCAGTAGGCAGAACCGAAAGCCGGAGGTGTCCGCTTCTGAGCAATCGGTTGCTCGTAATAAAGGTAAGGCGCCTATGGAATCTTCGGGTCAAGGGCAGCGACTCTTTGTGATACGTCACCCTGATAAGTCCAAATCCTACCCCGCAAGTGTACGGGTTCGGTTGTAGTACCAAGGTATCAAACTCAGGGACTATGTAGTAGTATCAATTGTCAGATCAACTAATAGATTAAGTCGTAAGTAAGAGAGGTTTGCAATTCGGTTTCAATGGTAACAAATGTCAAGTAAAAATGAATTATCAGTTGGGAAAAAGCTTCCAAGGTTAGGATCTCCACAATGGTGTTTTGGTAGATTCTAAACGATATCTGATTAGATTTCAATATGAATGTTATTTGAAGGACTCACTATCTAATGTCAACACTACCTCTTTTCAGACGAATAGTGCATGTACCTAGACTCGACTAGCAGTCACTTTCGCACAAAGCTAATCTCATTAAGGTCCATTAAGTTATGTAAAGATCAATGAACAAATAGAAACAACATTCGCTTTCGCGCTCCGCGGAATCTACTCATCCAAAAATCAATTCGATAGTCAATTACCACAAGAGGGATTAAGTCACTTTCGCACAAATAATCATCAAGTTCTATCCTAGGGATCTATCATGTATCAATCTTCTATTATCATTTTCTCCTTTCGGTCTCAAATTCCAATAGAAATCCTAATTACGAATCAATTAGGTCATTAAGCATCCTATGATAGAATCAAATCTCATTCACATATTCATTCAATAAAATACCGCAATCAAACCTACCTAATTCACCATTGGGTTCACCCAACCCTAGAAAAGAAGGTTTAGCTAGACATGAGAGAAAGAGAAATCAAATTCATTGAAAGAGACAACATACCAATTGTATTCCAAAAGAGATTCGATTCTCAAACGATCCAATGTAGCAAAATCTCCAAAATCTTCCCCTAGGGTTTTTGAGATCTAGAAAAACGTAGATGCAGCTGCTAGGTCCCCCAAATAGAAGTTTTTACAAGTCTTTTATACCCCCTCGAAATAGCAAACGATCCAAGGAACAAAACAAGTCGGAGACAAAACAAGTAGCCCGACTCGGTCCAGAAACTCGGCCGGGTCACGGGCCGAGTTTCAGTCAGCGTCGCTGACTCGAGAGACAACTCGGTCGGGTCATGACCGAGTTGTTCTCAGTTAACAACTCTTGGGCTGACTCGAGAGGCAACTCGGTCGGGTCGGGACCGAGTTGTTCTCAGTTAACTTCCTTGGGTGACTCGGGCACAAACTCGGTCGGGTCACGACCGAGTTGTTCCCAGTAGACGTATTGAGGTGGCTCCTGACTCGGGCCGAAACTCGGCCGGGTCTCGACACCTCCATCTGCGACACTTCAGGAGAAATGTCATAACTTTCTGCTCACTCATTAGTTTGGTCTGAAATTTTGATGAGGCAAACTAGACTCGTAGATCTAACTCCTCGAGTTGGAATCATTGCATTTGGAGGTCTGAGAAGGGAGAACGAAGTTTTACAAGTTGGACCAACGCCCAGGAATTTCAGACGAGAGAGATTGATTCCTTAGTCCCGCCTCCTTCTTGTCATCCGCACACTTGACATTGGCATCATCCCTTCGAGCCCACTACTCGAACATCTTCGTATTGAAGCTCACATTCTCCAAAAATGCCTCATAAAGAACCTGAAATGAAACAGACGCAAGAGTAGACTCCGAACACTACAAATCTACAAAAACCAAATAAAACTAAAAGGAAAATGAACGAAACAAACCAAAATAGCAGAAATAAACGTGACCTAAACTAGCCTAAATGCATGCTATCACACCCCGACGGGAAGGAAACCCTGTATGAGTAGTGGTATTTTTTATAAAGCTTTTTAAGAATAAGGAACGATGACTTGTGTCGATAGCCTCCATAGTTTAGTAATCTGTTTGTTCGACATTTTGTCAACTGTTTGAATGTAATGTTTCGAATAATAAAGAAGTGTTTCCTTGTTCTGGAAATTACTAAATTCGTTACTATTGCAAGTTGTTCGTTTATGTAACACCCCGGACCAGAGGTGCTACAGTGCCATAGCCCCGAAGGACTATAAGGCGGTTTCTTTCAAGAAAATAAATTTAAAGCTCTCCCAAATTCACTAAAGTCATCAATATTAAAATCCCTGCTCAAGTTTTAAAACAACACTTATCTTGTCAACCAGTTTAATACATCAATTTATATCCAAAACAATGGAAGCGAATACAAAAATTTCAAATCTGATGCAAAACTAAATCTTTCACTGTGAAGACACATCTGTGATCCAGAACCCGCTTGTTGCTGCAAACCTACAAAGCCTGATTGACTGGGGGACCCGATACCCCAGCCAACCGCGGCATGTAAACCGAAGTTGGTCAGTCTCTCGAAAGACTGGCAAAACTCCTCAAGCCAAAACAGTTCAAAACACATACATATATCACCAATCAACGCACAACAACGACAACATGCCACACAATATATATACATATATATATATAATATCATAACTATACTTAATCATATCAACCGACCAATACCAACCACACGTCAAAACATATACACACACTATCACATACTATTCATTACTCATCCTTATCCAACTCTTCACTATACTAACCTCAATCAATCCATCCTCAATCTCATCACCAGCATAAACGAATAAAACGATCCAATCTAACTTTCGCATCAACAATCACTTAAGCATAAGCAAGACAATCATCACATTATATAAACATAACAAAAATAACAACCCAGGCCAACCACCCTTCCGGTGCCGCCGGTTCGTTAACATAGACCGCAACTCATACATTCAAACCCAACCCATGTTGGCCCACACCCTCAAGATGGGAAACCAACCTTCGCAGCATCCACTTAACCATCTTCATAAACTCAATGCACCCTTCTATCCGTAACTAGCTACTACCAGTATCCACATCAACAGAGATTCACAACCTTGACTGGTTACACTCAACAACTATAACACACAAAATTTCACAACCACAACCAATGGCCAATGATGACCCACAACCACAACTGATAACAGTCAACATCCAACACAACCAATTATCAATCACACAACCAAAATTACCAACACAACCATTTAATCAAGTACATAATCAACATTCATCACATAGCCACTTATTCAGGTACACAGCCAACATTTAACACATAATAGATATCACAATAATCAACCAACAAATACACATAATTAACCCATCATAACACCTCCGTCTTCACCTCCAATTCATTCCAATTCAACCTCCAATCCATTCCAACCCTTGGCCCTTAACGACGTAGGCGTAAACCCTACGCGGTTTGGTGAGGCTATCATCACCTGGCCCTAAATCCTAACTTCCAATTCAATTTCAACCCTTGGCCCTTAACGACGTAGGCGTATACCTAGTATACCCTATGCGGTTTGGTGAAATCCATTCCAACCTTTGGCCCTTAACGACGTAGGCGTATACCTAGTATACCCTACGCGGTTTGGTGAAATCCATTCCAACCTTTGGCCCTTCGACCTCCAATCAACAACACTCCAACCACCACACAGACAATCAACAACAATCCAAACACCACACATACACTCAATCAAATATCACATACGACTATCAAAATCACATAATCACACACAATCACACATTTCATCCAAGCAACTATATAGTCAAATAATCCAATCAATCCACAACAATCAATCCACCTTTAGTTATGACCAACTACCATATCACATTCAATCAAACACAACACAAGACAATTACTAACACACAACTGGTATCCGATGCACGACCAATAATTATGCACACAATCCAACACACAACCGCCAACACACACAGGTGTCGACAAACACACATATTCAACCAAGAAATTTCACAACTAATAATCCAAATTAATTTACTCAGACAAGGCTAAATCAATTACTTAATCAATATAGGGACAAAAGTAATTTTATAAAATATACAAGGGTTAGCAAGATTTATCTTGCCTCAAGCTCGACAACCACGACCTCAGAGATCTCCAACCAACTCGAACGAACCTGCGAAATCAATCCGAGCAAATCCCTGGCATTAATTACTCATACAAATCCACTACTAACAAAACCCCCAAATTCAAACCCTAAAATTATACCTCCAATTAATTAAGCAAAACATACCCAAATTCAATCCCAAACTCAAATCAAAGTGCTGCACAACCACCACCGAATTCAGCCCATAATCAAATATATATATAAGATGTCCATAACCCCCAAAATTCAGCAAAATAGCCATAATTAATCCAATTCTAATTAAATCATGCCTTTGCTACTAAATCCAACAAATTCAGCAACCAAATCTGCCCAACATCCAATTTTGTCAACCCAGAAATTCAGCAGCACATAAATTCAACAAAAAATTTCTGTAAAAATTGAATTGAGAAACCCCCAAATCTACCTCGTCGTCACCTTGCTCTCACCGTCGGGATGGGGCTTCTCGGCGCCGGAGGAGCAGCACCAGCGGCGGATCTGCAGCTGCTCTTCGCGGTCTCGTTCCAGCGATGGTGGCTCGCAGCTCGTGCAACCACAGTTTGTGTCTCCCCAACAGCTCGCCTTCGTCGTCAGGACCGAGCTTCATGTCGCCGGGAAGGTGCAACAGCAGCGGTGGCACAGAGGCAGTCGACTCCCTACAGGCCGCACGGACGACCGAAGCTCAACACAACTGTCACACAGCACTTCGAACCTTCACACTAGCAGCGTCCGTGCCTCGCACCAGTTACCGATCGACGGAACCCAGAACAAGAAAGGGAGGTGGTGCCCAGCGGCGGAGAATCGAGCAGCTCCCAGAAGAAGAAGAAATGGCGAGCCCTTGAACAAGAAGACCGACCCAGATTTTTGCCCCAAATTTCTGATTTTTATCCCCTAAATTTTCCTTTTTCTGATTTAATAAAATCCCAAAAATCTTATTTACCATTTTTCCATTACTAACATCCTTGGGGTATTTCATTCTCCCCCCTTATAATAGTTTCGTCCTTGAAAATAAGATCAAACAGGTTCGGATAACTGCCTCGCATAACTGATTCCAGTTCCCAAGTCTCTTCTGCTGTTCCATGTTTAGACCATAACACTTTCACCAAGGAATGACCTTCCTTGAGAGTCCATTCTCTAATATCTTTATCAGCTAACACACATAGTCGATCTGAAATCAAAATACTCCATTTCCCTGAACAAAAATCCGAACACTCTGCCCTGAGCAATCTCACTGCATATCTCACTCAATATTCCATCACATTCAGCTGTGTTCTCTCTTTCCCAAATCAATTTCACTTTCATCATTCACCAACTCTTGTTGCAATCCCGACTGAACTGTCAGACAAGCAGCCATATGCTCGAGAGTCAACTCCCTACTCAAAGCATCAACTACCACATTAGCCCTTTCTGAAAGATAAACAATATCTTTATCACAATCCTTGATCAATTCTAGCAACCATGTTGTCTTATGTTCAATTCTCTCTTATACAATTTGAGCTGACGAAAAGACACATGTAATAACCTTCCCATTCTGCATGAGAATGCAACCCAGATCCTGCTTAGACACATTATTGTAAATAACAAACCTTTTGGTTCCCTGCAGTAAATCTAACACTGACGCACTAGCTAAACACTTCCTGAGTTCTTCGAAACTCGCTCCTGACATCTCCTGTTCCATTCAAAGTTCTTAATCATTCACAACCTTAGAAAATTCTTCCACAATCGCCTGTAGTAATCTGCCAATCCGAGAATACTCCCAATTTCTTTAACATTCTAAGGTTGTTCTCGTACTCTTTCTTACTCCAAAATATACTAAAATATCATCAATAAAAATCACCACAATAATCCAAATACCTTCAAAATAAAAACATCAGTTCCTTAAGTCCATGAAATCCGCGGAAGCATTAGTCAACCCGAAAAGGCATCACAAGCAATTCGTAGTGACCCTACCTTGTTCTGAAGCCAGTCCTGTGAATATCCTCATTTCAAATCCTAAGCTGAGAATACCCTGATCTCAAGTCAATCTTTGAAAACACTGTAGCTCTTTGTAATTGATCCAACAAGTACTTAACTCCCTATAATCCATGCAAAATCAAAAGGAACCATCCTTCCTCTTTAACCAACAATACAACACATTCCAACGAGAATCACTTGGCTTAATAAAGCCTAACTCCATAAGTTCCTCTATCTGCTCTCTCTATCTCAACAGACACACATAACCGGTATAACCTTTTCTTAACAATTTTATACCTGTCATTACACTAACAATTCTTCCAGAGTCTCTGAATCATGACTCCCAACACATGTACTAAACCCTTATCTGCTGTTACAGTAACTGTCATCTTCCTGTAGTCACAGGCACATTCTGTTCCTCAACTAAGCCAAACTCATAGTCGTAAAATTCCACTTTTTCATATGCAGACTGAGTTCTCAGTTTCTTACTACTTCCAACATCAATAGTCTGATCAAAATCAACTTTAACAGTCTCCATAATCAATCACTCATCAACATACTGCTCACGGTTCGCACAGCTATGTCTCACCATCAAGGTTTCAACTCTACATACAACCATCGCTGAAAGTGCTCAATCTGTCTTTCTCATCCTTGACAATAACAGCAGCACGCAACAACTTCATACCGAATCATCAACTACCAGACTAGCTGCATCAACCTCTTGACGACAAGCCCAACGGCTTCCTCCTCTATCACACCCACACTTACCTTTTAAATCTCTAGCACGTCCCACTTACCAGGGAAAGCAACATTACAATTATTCAACAACACAAAACATCACATATAAAATTTAAAACACAACTTACCTATACGTAACAACAAGGGTATTCTGATCACACGATTGCTTCACAGTTTTGGCGAATAATCTTTTTCCACGTCAAACTTTTGAAAACATTTTCGAACGTAAATGCTCAGATACCAACTTCTGTAACACCCCGGACCAGAGGTGCTACAGTGCCATAGCCCCGAAGGACTATAAGGCGGTTTCTTTCAAGAAAAGAAATTTAAAGCTCTCCCAAATTCACAAAAGTCATCAATATTAAAATCCCTGCTCAAGTTTTAAAACAACACTTATCCTGTCAACCAGTTTAATACATCAATTTATATCCAAAACAACGGAAGCGAATACAAAAATTTCAAATCTGATGCAAAACTAAATCTTTCACTGTGAAGACACATCTGTGATCCAGAACCCGCTTGTTGCTGCAAACCTGCAAAGCCTGATTGACTGGGGGACCCGATACCCCAGCCAACCGCGGCACGTAAACCGAAGTTGGTCAGTCTCTCGAAAGACTAGCAAAACTCCTCAAGCCAAAATAGTTCAAAACACATACATATATCACCAATCAACGCACAACAACGACAACACGCCACACAATATATACATATATATATAATATCATAACTATACTTAATCATATCAACCGACCAATACCAACCACACGTCAAAACATATACACACACTATCACATACTATTCATTACTCATCCTTATCCAACTCTTCACTATACTAACCTCAATCAATCCATCCTCAATCTCATCACCAGCATAAACGAATAAAACGATCCAATCTAACTTTCGCATCAACAATCACTTAAGCATAAGCAAGACAATCATCACATTATATAAACATAACAAAAATAACAACCCAGGCCAGCCACCCTTCCGGTGCCGCCGGTTCGTTAACATAGACCGCAACTCATACATTCAAACCCAACCCATGTTGGCCCACACCCTCAAGATGGGAAACCAACCTTCGCAACATCCACTTAACCATCTTCATAAACTCAATGCACCCTTCTATCCGTAACTAGCTACTACCAGTATCCACATCAACAGAGATTCACAACCTTGACTGGTTACAATCAACAACTATAACACACGAAATTTCACAACCACAACCAATGGCCAATGATGACCCACAACCACAACTGATAACAGTCAGCATCCAACACAACCAATTATCAATCACACAACCAAAATTACCAACACAACCATTTAATCAAGTACATAATCAACATTCATCACATAGCCACTTATTCTGGTACACAGCCAACATTTAACACATAATAGATATCACAATAATCAACCAACAAATACACATAATTAACCCATCATAACACCTCCGTCTTCACCTCCAATTCATTCCAATTCAACCTCCAATCCATTCCAACCCTTGGCCCTTAACGACGTAGGCGTAAACCCTACGCGGTTTGGTGAGGCTATCATCACCTGGCCCTAAATCCTAACTTCCAATTCAATTTCAACCCTTGGCCCTTAACGACGTAGGCGTATACCTAGTATACCCTACGCGGTTTGGTGAAATCCATTCCAACCTTTGGCCCTTAACGACGTAGGCGTATACCTAGTATACCCTACGCGGTTTGGTGAAATCCATTCCAACCTTTGGCCCTTCGACCTCCAATCAACAACACTCCAACCACCACACAGACAATCAACAACAATCCAAACACCACACAGACACTCAATCAAATATCACATACGACTATCAAAATCACATAATCACACACAATCACACATTTCATCCAAGCAACTATATAGTCAAATAATCCAATCAATCCACAACAATCAATCCACCTTTAGTTATGACCAACTACCATATCACATTCAATCAAACACAACACAAGACAATTACTAACACACAACTGGTATCCGATGCATGACCAATAATTATGCACATAATCCAACACACAACCGCCAACACACACAGGTATCGACAAACACACATATTCAACCAAGAAATTTCACAACTAATAATCCAAATTAATTTACTCAGACAAGGCTAAATCAATTACTGAATCAATATAGGGACAAAAGTAATTTTATAAAATATACAAAGGGTTAGCAAGATTTATCTTGCCTCAAGCTCGACAACCACGACCTCAGAGATCTCCAACCAACTCGAACGAACCTGCGAAATTAATCCGAGCAAATCCCTGGCATTAATTACTCATACAAATCCACTACTAACAAAACCCCCAAATTCAAACCCTAAAATTATACCTCCCATTAATTAAGCAAAACATACCCAAATTCAATCCCAAACTCAAATCAAAGTGCTGCACAACCACCACCGAATTCAGCCCATAATCAAATATATATATAAGATGTCCATAACCCCCAAAATTCAGCCAAATACCCATAATTAATCCAATTCTAATTAAATCATGCCTTTGCTACTAAATCCAACAAATTCAGCAACCAAATCTGCCCAACATCCAATTTTGTCAACCCAGAAATTCAGCAGCCCAGAAATTCAACAAAAATTTTCTGTAAAAATCGAATTGAAGAAACCCCCAAATCTACCTCGTCATCACCTTGCTCTCACCGTCGGGATGGGGCTTCTCGGCGCCGGAGGAGCAGCACCAGCGGCGGATCTGTAGCTGCTCTTTGCGGTCTCGTTCCAGCGATGGTGGCTCGTAGCTCGCGCAACCACAGTTCGTGTCTCCCCAACAGCTCGCCTTCGTCGTCAGGACCGAGCTTCACATCGCCGGGAAGGTGCAACAGCAGCGGTGGCACAGAGGCAGTCGACTCCCTACAGGCCGCGCGGACGACCGGAGCTCAACACAACTGTCACACAGCACTTCGAACCTTCACACCAGCAGCGTCCGTGCCTCGCACCAGTTCCCGGTCGACGGAACCCAGAACAAGGAAGGGAGGTGGTGCCCAGCGGCGGAGAATCGAGCAGCTCCCAGAAGAAGAAGAAATGGCGAGCCCTTGAACAAGAAGACCGACCCAGATTTTTGGCCCAAATTTCTGATTTTTATCGCCTAAATTTTCCTTTTTCTGATTTAATAAAATCCCAAAAATCTTATTTACCATTTTGCCATTACTAACATCCTTGGGGTATTTCAGTTTATACTAGAATCCTTGAGTGCCAAAAGTAGTACATGTCATATGTGATAAAGATTGTCTGGACTCATAAAGGATAGTATGGGTTGGGACATGTGTGATTGTTCCCTACCTTGTTAGTGCCAGTATCAAGGTCGTAACTATTCGTAAGCACCCCTCTATTTTCTTGAAATAATGTGAAGTTGGGCATTGACACTATTTGTTCCCTTGCTATAAGGATTTGGTGTGTGTAGTAATGCTCTATGGAGTTTGAGGTTATTCCTCAGTGCATACTCTGAACATTAGATGGGGTGAGTTGTATAAATTATATATTTAAGTGAATAAATGTATAAGAGAGATATTTCATAAGGAGTTCGTTTTTCTCTAAAATGATCGTACTCTAATACGATCTTGAAAAAACTTTAGAACCCAAGAGTTATGGTTATGGGGTTTATAAGTGATTGTGCCATTGTAGGACCAGTGGTTACAGCTTTTGGAAAAGCTAAAGTGTGCGAAATCATAAGTATTATTTTGGAAGACCAATTTGAGATTTCGTTATGAGGTTTTCTTAAGGAAACGATATAATGAGATGATGATACGAGAAGTGTGAAGACAATTAAGTCTTGGGTAAATACTAAATTTCGATAAAGCAAAAGGTTGCTTGATTTGGGATAATAAATTGTATGAGGACGATTAAGTGTTTAAGGATTTATGGGAGAATAACAAACTCAGTCGGTAAAAGTTTGTTTTAATTTATAGGGATTAAGAGTACGTGATAACTTAAGTGCAAGGATTTTATCAAATGGACTTGGTGAAAAAGTGATATATGTCTATTAAGGCGATCTTATGACACGTGTTGGATAAATAAGGTGATTGATTATAATCGTGTTAAACGGATTATTAAAATAATGTTTTAGGAAAACATGAATAAGATGTCGTGTGATTAATTGAGGAAAATTGAGGAATTCTGAAGGTCTTACGTTAGAGCCTGATTAATGGAAAGATTTGGGCTTAAGAGATGGCATAAGGGCCAAATTTAATTAAGGTAAATAATGAAATAGATGAGGTGCATATGTAAGGAGTAAGACGATATGACAATTGGGGGTACTAAGTTAGGTTATAATGAGATCAAGTATGAACTTTGGGAGTCGGTTATAAAAAGAGAAAAGTTGAGAGAAAAGGGGTGTTCACAAACTTAAGGTGTATTAAGATCGTGTGATGATTTTGGAGACTATGATTTTAAGGTAAACATGATCTTGTGAGTATATTAAGAGTTGGCACATGAGATAATATATGTAAGCGAGACATATGACGGATGTCATGGCCGAGGAAACAGATCGACTTTCCTAGGATTAATTTTTGAGTACGAAATAATTGAGGGTACTAAACTCAAGTAGAGAGGCTAATGTGGAAATCGATCCCGCTAACTTGGTAGTGTTAGTTTTGGGGTCAAAACTATTTTTAAGGGGGTAGTAATGTAATCACCCTCAATTTTAGTAAGGGTATTTGTGTGATTTTCAAACTTTCATTTTGTAAGCAAGACGTGTTAGGCTTATTCGTAAACTCTGTAAGAACCATTTAAATGTGTTGATATACGTTTAAATAAAATTTATGGGTCTTAAAGAATTTAAGGAGTGCTAAAAATAGAATTTAGCAAAGACCGCGAGCAAGGTCTGAGAACCGCAAGCGCGGCAGTGCCGCGACTGCGATTTTGAAACCGCGGGTGAGGTTTTGCCTATGAGCAAACCGCGATCGCGGTTCTGAAACCGCGATCGCGGGCAACTCGGATCGTCGTCTTCCTCTATTTCCAGAACGCCGGCGATTGGCTTTTCTCCCTCGTGCCCGAACGGCGGGGAGCTGGATCGATTGGGTTGCTCGGCGTGGAGGTGAACTCCTCCTTCTGAGCCTATAAATAAAAGGGAGTAGAAGCGATCCTCTCCACCATCTCAAGCTTCCTCTTCCTCTTCTCAAAATTTGTTGTGTTCATTAGAGTCGTCGTCGCCGGGGGAAATCCTTAGAGTGGTGTTA
This sequence comes from Rheum nobile, assembly GCA_027886185.1. Classification (NCBI taxonomy): domain Eukaryota; kingdom Viridiplantae; phylum Streptophyta; class Magnoliopsida; order Caryophyllales; family Polygonaceae; genus Rheum; species Rheum nobile. The sequence continues at coordinate 664,815 of WOAB01000363.1, read as the reverse complement.
GCGCGCCTTGGTTCAGAAGCGAAGTACGAAGCCTCGTCGTCGTCAGTATGACCTCGAAAGCTCGATTAAGCTCGTGTCGGGATGGAGTTCTGCGACTGTGGCTCCATCCACCGTGACCACGGCCGGGCAGAGACCCGCGACCCCGGCTGGGCGCGAAACCGTGATAGCGGTTATAAAACCGCGGGCGCGGTTTTGCCCAGCAAGGCCGTGATCGCGGCTATGCCATCCGCGACCGCAACACTGGTTTCTTTCCTTCGTTTTGCTTTGCCTTTTCGTACCGTATCTAGCTTAGGGTTTTGTCTTAAAACTCATCGTCATAGTAGGAAACCATGCTCAAGTGCAAGTTTCCAGATCTCGAACCCGATCCCTCGTTCGTCTAGACTAAGGCAAGTGGCGATTCGCTCTTGCTCATTATTCCATATTTCCCTTGATTATCAATTATTTGATTGTTTAATTAAGTTGGAATAAAGTTGTTTTTTTGTGTTTGGGAATAGATTTGATAAAACTATGTGTTAAAATATGCATTTATAATAGGTTGTATATATTGCTAGAAACAACGCTACTATTGATAGGTGTCATTTCATGCACCTTTACTAGCAACTATTAGCATTATTTAGAGGAGTTTATGACTAGATTTGAGGTAAGTCTGTAATCCAGAAGATGTGGAGAGAATTGAAGATATCCAGGGATTTATAGCTTAATGAAGGATGGAGAAGATGAAGATGGATGAGGATCCGCTTGAAGACTAATTGGAGAAGGCTACCAACACTTGGTAGCATGGAAGAGCGGAAGAGAAGAAGTGAAGAGCTGAAGAAGGGAGAGGGCGGGTGTCACCGCCACGCGCCAGACGCCACCGCGACCCGACGGTGGGTCTCAGAGAAGAGTTGGTCGCGCTAGAAGAAGCCACCGCCCCACGGTGGATCTCACCGCCCCGCGGTGGGCACACGTAACGCCTCGCGGCCAAAATACATTATTTCCTTTTATGCATTTTCGGACTTTCTTATTTTATTTTTATTTCCCTTGCTATTTTCGTTAGGTTAAAATTATTTCCTAAGCCTATTTAAGACCTCTTTCTAGGTTAAGAGGCAGAGACTTTACATCAGACTTTTAGCATCGTTGTTTTCTTTCTCATTAGGGTTTCATTTGCATCTGAATAGAGCACTAATTTCCCTTTGTTCTACTAGACGTTTGAAGCAATACAGTTGATGTGTTTGTGAGGTTTCTATTCCTTGTTCCTATTCTTATATGTGTTGGTTTGATTCTCTTGGTTATATTGAATATTGATTCATTATTATTCTTCATAGCCTGATCAACTAGGTTGAGTAATATTTATCAATTGCTAGGGTTTGCATATAGTGGAATACGAGTGCATATCTAGTAGCATACACGATTGTTGCATATAGTGGAATACGAGTGCGCAATTGTGAGTGAGAATCATTTGCATGTTAAGTAGTAAGGTTTTCTTCTATTTGCATGTATCCTATATCCTTGTGTGCATTGCTATTGCTTTATTAGTGGTAAGGTTTTCTTCCATTGATATTGTAGTAAGTATTATCAACAACTGTCTCAATTCGTAGTTAAGCAAGATTAGGGTAGGAACAACCATAAGAATAGTGAAAGAACTTGGATTTAATAGATTTCAGTGATCAAATTTTATCTCTGTATTGTGAATCTCGTTCTAGTGGAACTACTTCCCCCAATCATATTCTTAAGTCAACTAAAACTGTTTACTTTGCTCTGTTTGATAACCAAAACCCCATTTCCTTGTTACTTGTTAATCATAATTGCATACTTCATCAGATCTTCCCTGTGGGTTCGACCCTTACTTTCTTGTTATACATCTGTTTAGTAGGTTGTTAGGTCTTTTACTTTGACTAGGCCATTCAACGATATTTGCATTGCATATTTCGGCCACGTCAAATTTGGCGCCGTTGCCGAGGAAGTTTTCAGTTTTGTTTTGTGTTTTTGTGATTGACTTTGGTGGAGACTTATCTTATGGTCGACACCCGTAGTACTGACTCTCCTCTAGCTGCTTTTGATCCAGAAATCGACAGATCATTCCGTGCAAACCTACGCGATCAAGGAGAAGAAGAAGCAGAGGTTGAAACAGTTGAGACAATTGAGACGACTGAGCCTGTTGATATCCCTCCTGCTGCAATGGCCGAAGCTTTGAGAGAGCTGACTGAACCGAACATTGGGGCACAACCCCCCTTGGCTGTCGTCATCCCTGTACTTGACGAAGGGGTGACCTTTGAGCTGAAATCTGGAGTTATTGCTTATCTCCCGAAATTCCATGGTTTGAGTGGAGAGGACCCACTATCTCATCTGGGTAAATTCCACAATGTCTGCATGACTATGAAGCCAAGGAATGTGACAGAGGATCAAATCAAGATGATAGCCTTTGGTTTTTCTTTGCTAGACTCTGCTAGCGACTAGTATTATCACTTGCCGCCAGGGACCATCAATACCTGGACTAAACTACACAAGGCGTTTCTTGACAAGTACTTCCCAACAAAGAAGGCGAATGCTTTGAAAAAGGCAATTGCTAACATTGAGCAGGGTGCTGATCAGACGCTATATGACTATCTTGAGCGGTACAAGAGGCTTTGCTCTAGCTGCCCATTCCACGGATACGCCAAGCAGGATCTTGTTCTCTACTTACACAATGGCCTGCTCAATCAAGAAAGAAGAATGGTTGACGTTGCATGCGGTGGGAGCATACTCAATCTGACACCGGACGCAGCCATGGAAAGATTTCAGGAGATGAGTGAGAGTACCAGGAGCTTTGGTAAGACGTACCAGAGAAAGGCAGTCAATGCTGTGACTCCTGCAGGACCTAGCCCTGTGCTGAACGAGTTAGCTGAGTTGAAGGAGATGGTGAAGAGAATGGCGAATCAAAACACTCCTCAACAAGTCAAAGCATATGGGATTTGCTGTGATCAATTCCACCCTACTAATACTTGTCCTCAGCTGCAAGAGGAAGGTACTGCTGAAGTGAATGTTGTAGGAGGTTACAGACCCCCTAGACCGCAGTTTGGTGGACAACCCAACTACAATCCGAGAGGGCGTGACCACCCAGGCTTCCGGTGGAGCGACCCACAAGGTGGTCAACAGCGGGCACAACAACAATACCAGCAGAGAGCCCCATACCAACAGAGGCCTCTAGGCCAAAACTCTGGTGCTACTACTGAAGAGTTGCTAAAGACCTTGACTCAGCACTTCGCCACTCATATGCAGACTACTGAGTCAAGCATAAAGAATATGGAGAGGCAGATTGGCCAACTGGCTGATGTTGTGACCAAGATTGACCAAAGGACATCTAATTCCTTGCCATCTCAGACCACAGTGAATCCAAGGGAAAATGTGAGTGCCATCACCCTCAGAAGTGGTAAGCAACTGGTCGTTCCTCCTATTGCTGGAAATGAGAGCGAATTTGAGATAGAGAATATCGGTCACCGCCTCGCGGTGGACTCCACCGCGACCCGGCGGCGAGTTGGATCTTAGGCCAGTGAAGAAGCATGCATGTCACCGCCCCGCGGCGACACTGACCGCTACCCGGCGGCAAGCCTCAGTAATCCCACCGCGACCTCACCGCCCCGCGGCAATGACCACCGCCCCGCGGTGAGACTACCGCGACCCGGCCTCCAAAATCCAAGCACCACCGAAGAGGTTTGCGTTGATAATTATGTTCGTCCGGTTTTTCCCCCTCTCGGTTCTGAGAAACCACCAGCACCTTTTCCCGAGGCGCTAAAGGCTAGAAGGGTCGCCGACGACAATGATCTTTTCGAGATATTTCGAAACTGTGAAGTGAGCATCCCTCTTCTTAAGCTTATTAAGGCTATCCCTCGATATGCTAAGTTTTTGAAGAAGCTGTGCACCGTTAAGAGGACACAAAAGTTGAAGGTCCATAAAAAGGTTTTGGTTGGTGAACATGTCTCGGCGGTATTTCAAAGGCGTATGCCTGAGAAGTGCAAGGATCCAGGTACGTTTACTATTCCTATTGCTATAGGTGAGCATCGATTTGAGAAGGCCTTGTTAGACTTGGGTGCCTCTATTAATGTTTTGCCTCACTCATTCATTGAAGCTTTAGGAGTAGGACCTTTGCATGATACGAATATTGTGATTCAACTTGCTGATGGTTCTTGTGTGCCCCCTAAGGGTATTGTGGAGGATATTCTTGTGGATAGTGGAACTTTTATGAAAACATCCATGACGAAGATTGATGTGGATAGTGGAACTTTGACTATGGAGTTCGATGGAGTAATTTTTGAGCATAATATTCATAAGGTCAACTCCATTGAATTGCCCTCCCTTTGCTGCATTAGTGGTATTGATAATCCTATTCAGGAAAATGTTAAAACTAGTGTAGTAGAGACTATAGTTGAATACTCTGCTATTGCTTAACCTATTGATTTGCATGAGCGTGATGTGTTACTTGATGACATGGGAGAGTCCATTCCCTCTATTTTGGGCACTTGCCCCCCTACACTAACCATACAAGGCAGTAAGCCTTCATCTAGTGTCGTGCAGCATGATCAAGTCAAGCCCTATTGGCCCCCACATCGCTCTAAGTATGGGGGAAATGCTCCAAAGGAAGCAATTATGGAGTCATTGGCCAAGAGGGAGCATGGTCTAAGGTTCAAGCCTTTCCATGGAAGGTTCCAGCAGGAGGAGACAAGTAAGAGGATTCCGAAGGGATCTTGTTCTAGGTGGTAGTTGATTTGAAGTACGTCGAGCCAACAACGTTAACTAAGGCACTGTCCGGGAGGCAACCCGAGGTAGTTTTTCCTTGATTTTTCTTCCTCCTCGATTAATTTCGTAGTTTCTTTGGCTTTGTTTCATTCGCCTGTCACTAACATTTCAGGTACGAAAGTAAATGGAGAGGAGACGGTTTTCCCAGTTTGTTCACCACGTCCCGGTGACAATTCCGCCGCCCTGCGGTAGATCCCACCGCCCCGCGGCGAAATTCTGGTGCACTTTCTCAACTCCGAAAAAAAAAATATTAAATAAAAAATCAGTGGTACATAAGAAATTGACGGATTGGGCCCTTTTGGCCGAGTTTTCTCTTTGGGCCTTGTACATAACCGGCCCCATTACCCTTTTTCCTATTCCCTTTCCCTAACCTAGCCTCCACTCTCACAAACACTCCATACCCTATCCCCTCTCAAGCTTTTCCAAGCCAATTCCCCATTTTCCTACCAAACCCTCTTGTTCTTGGTCCGAATCTAGCCTCCAATTACATTAACCTTGAGTTTCTTTGCCCAATTTGGAGTTTAGCCTCACAAAAGAGCCAAACACAAACCCCGCCGCCTCGCGTCGCCCACCACCGCGTCGCCTGCCACCGCCCCGCGGCGACCCCCACCGCGACCCGGCGGCACATCCACCGCCCCGCGGCGAGACTACCAGGCCGTGTGTTTTTCGCTCGTTTGTAAATCCTCTTTGGTCGCCCTTTGTTTTGAGCATCTCAATTCATTACTTATGGCACCTAGAGGTAGGAAGCAGGTCTCTACGAGGGATGAGAATGAGGTGTATAACGTTGTGAAGGAGAGGAAGGTGTTGGCTACTAAGTTCTTTGACAAGCCAACGCTGATTGAGTTTGGTATGTTGGAGTGTGTATCTCTTTGTTTAGCAGAGTGTGGCCTGGGGACCTTCCTGAACAAGTCCGCTGATGCTTACCCCGAGCTGTGCTACCAGTTCATTGCCTCTTGTAAGAGGTATTCTGATGGTTCCACCGACAAGAGGTTGACGAAGATCACGTTCAAGTATAACGGTCGTGAGTATGCTTTGTCTGCTGGTGAGATTCGTGATGCCCTAAGCATTACAACGGAGCCATCCGATGGGTGGTCTGGTGGTCTGCCTGAGGAGGATATGATGGAGTTTTGGGACGCTGCCACGCATAGGAAGTTAAAGAAGGGCCAGGAGGTCAATTCAAAGTTGGTGAACCCTTGCTTAAGGTTGATCCACAAGGTGTTGATGAGAGATTTCTTTGGCCATGCTGATGATGGTAAGGTCCCTCTGAAGGATTTCCAATGGTTTTTGAGCATCTTGTCTTGTGTCACGTACACCCCGTGTTGGGCTAGTCTTTTTCTGAGTTCCTTGAAGAGGATTCGAGATGGTGAGCCACATGATATTTGTGGGGGTGGTCTGATCACCCTTCTTTGTGCTGAGATTATTGCTATTGATCGTCTTCCTTGACCTGTTGCTTATGCGGTGTATGACAAGGCGCACATGAGAGTGTGCTCGATGCTGAGGCCATTGGGCAAGGGTGGTGATTTAGTTTGGTCTTCATATGATGGTCATTTTCTGCATCTTCCTCGGGTTTTTACTTATTCCTCTTCATTTGAGGGATGGTGGATTCCCAGTGATGGAGGAAATGAGGCTACTATTACCCCTGTTGCTGCTCCTTCTGGTCCGTTTGGAGAGGGCCCTAGTGCTGGTGCTGCTGCTATTGACTCTGTGGGTGAGGATGCTCCTCTGCCTACCCAATTTGATGTGCCTTCGTCTTCTTATGGTCCTGCCACACCTTGGCAGGAGTTGTACACAAGATTTGATGCATTCTCGGTGCAGCAGACTCACTGGAACACCCGAGTAGAGACCGGTCTGCAGACTTGGCAGACCCAGTTCCATGTTGATATAGATGAGCGTCTGGATGCTATGGACGCTCATATGAGGGACTACTTTGGGAGGTTCCCACCACCACCACCATCCGGCCCATAGTGAGTTTATTTCTCCTTCCCCTATTTCATTTGTTGTTCTCTTCTCTACATTGAGGACAATGTTCGGTTTAGGTATGGGGGATGGATTTAGAATGTGCTATCTATCTAGCTAGTGTATATAGCTTTGTGTTCTGTAATTTCCATTCAAGTATTGCTTTCAAAAAAAAAAAAAATTCAAAAAAGCCAAAAAGATGTGAAAAAGGCAATCAAAATCCTGGGATGAGCTGAAAACCCGAAAGGGCGGTTCAGGTAAGAAGCAGGTAGTCCGACTGGTATAGACCAGTGCAAAAATGAGTGGCTAGGTGAAAACCCGAGAGGGTGCCTGGGCAAAATGAGCGTAAAGAAAAAAGAGTGATTTTAGGATCATTTTGGAGGTTGGCGTCATAAGAAGAGGTGTTATAAGGAGTTCAGGTAGGCCACTCTGGAGCGATAAGGAGCTAGATTGGAGGTAGGATTAGAATAATCTTTGCATCACTTGTTTTGGTTGTTTGGAGCTGATTGTTGAGATGTTGTAGTTGCTGGTGTCATATTTTCTTGTACTTCCTGAGACCTTGGTGTTTGATTGAGGGAGTAAGTTTATGATTAGCTTACTCGGGATGAGTAAATTCTAAGTATGGGGGAATTTGATAGGTGTCATTTCATGCACCTTTACTAGCAACTATTAGCATTATTTAGAGGAGTTTATGACTAGATTTGAGGTTAAGTCTGTAATCCAGAAGATGTGGAGAGAATTGAAGATATCCAGGGATTTACAGCTTAATGAAGGATGGAGAAGATAAAGATGGATGAGGATCCTCTTGAAGACTAATTGGAGAAGGCTACCAACACTTGGTAGTATGGAAGAGCGGAAGAGAAGAAGTGAAGAGCTGAAGAAAGGAGAGGGCGGGTTTCACCGGCCCACGCCAGACGCCACCGCGACCCGGCGGTGGGTCTCAGAGAAGAGCTGGTCGCGCCAGAAGAAGCCACCGCCCCGCGGTGGGCACACGTAACGCCTCGCGGCCAGAAGACATTATTTCCTTTTATGCATTTTCGGACTTTCTTATTTCTATTATTTTTATTTCCCTTGCTATTTTAGTTAGGTTAAACTTATTTCCTAAGCCTATTTAAGACCTCTTTCTAGGTTAAGAGGCAGAGACTTTACATCAGACTTTTAGCATCGTTGTTTTCTTTCTCATTAGGGTTTCATTTGCATCTGAATGGAGCACTAATTTTCCTTTGTTCTACTAGACGTTTGAAGCAATACAGTTGATGTGTTTGTGAGGTTTCTATTCCTTGTTCCTATTCTTATATGTGTTGGTTTGATTCTCTTGGTTATATTGAATATTGATTTATTGTTATTCTTCATAGCCTGATCAACTAGGTTGAGTAATATTTATCAATTGCTAGGGTTTGCATATAGTGGAATACGAGTGCATATCTAGTAGCATACACGATTGTTGCATATAGTGGAATACGAGTGCGCAATTGTGAGTGAGAATCATTTGCATGTTAAGTAGTAAGGTTTTCTTCTATTTGCATGTATCCTATATCCTTGTGTGCATTGCTATTGCTTTATTAGTGGTAAGGTTTTCTTCCATTGATATTGTAGTAAGTACTATCAACAACTGTCTGAATTCGTAGTTAATCAAGATTAGGGTGGGAACAACCATAAGAATAGTGAAAGAACTTGGATTTAATAGATTTCAGTGATCAAATTTTATCTCTGTATTGTGGATCTCGTTCTAGTGGAACTGCTTCCCCCAATCATATTCTTAAGTCAACTAAACCTGTTTACTTTGCTCTGCTTGATAACCAAAACCCCATTTCCTTGTTACTTGTTAATCATAATTGCATACTTCATCAGATCTTCCCTGTGGGTTCGACCCTTACTTGCTTGATATACATCTGTTTAGTAGGTTGTTAGGACTTTTACTTTGACTAGGCCATTCAACGATATTTGCATTGCATATTTTGGCCACGTCAATTATATAGTTCTATATGATATTACCATAAAGTGATAAATGGATTTTGGTGTGGATTTATATGTGGACTTACATCCTTAGTTAGCACGAGTATTCGTAGGAACGCTATGTACCTTACGAGGTCTAGTCATTTCGTTATAACTTTGTGTTAGGAAGATAAATGCCCTAACACTTCTGGTCATGACCTACCCCTATCCGAATATAGGTGGAGGTACACTTAGCTAGTGCAAAAAATCGGGATTCGTCCCATGTTCTATATCTCATTGTGAGATTGATATGGATTAAAAGCCTTAACGGAATGTACGTTTTTAGAAGTAAGATAAGTGCTTTTACACACATAATTAATATACCCTCGGGCGAGAAGTACAACGTGGAACCCGCCCGGACTCTTGTTAGAGTAAGTTTTTTTTTCCAATCTGAATTCGCATTGCGCGGTGAGGTTGGTCGTGGACCCAAATTATCAAGGTCGTTTTTATAAACTTGTGTGAAAACTTAACGTTCCCAAACAATTCTCATATTTTCCTATAAGACTCAATTCCGTTGGAGTCTTCTTTTCGTTGCATATCTTCTTTTATCATTCCGTGAAAGTTCTAGGTTATGTATTGTTCCTTCTGTTATTATTCGAGGGACAATGATAGTAAACGGTTACGATCACTTGAACCATTCTATTTTCACCCTTGCATAGTCTTTCATTACACTAACCAACCGGGTTTTATTCTTTGCATGGTTGGCTGGTGTCATCCATCCTATACGGCACATAAGAGGTTGGTCCCCGACTATTGAAGTAACCAGTCGAAGAGAAGGATTGCAGTTAAAGTTTGCGTTTTAAGAAGTATTATTTGCAAGGCGTGTATGTTTAATTTGAAATGTAATACATAGTCATGTAATTAGGACTATTTTAAAAGAGTCTTCCGCTATAATTTAAAAGTCTTCCGCTGTCACTATACTTTGTTGTAAAACCGTCATTCTCATTTTACGAGAGGAATCTTAATAAAAGGTTGAGTTTTTTCATTTAAAATGTCTTCCGCTGATTATTCTTTCGTTATTTAATATTTAAGTATTTGTTTAAGCTTAATTATTCCGATTAAAGTTTGGGGTGACTTTGGACATTACGTCTGAGGTCACTGGCGTGTGGCACTACCGACATAAGTCGGGGTGTTACATTAAGCACCTTTTTTAATTGTTGGAAAGATTTTTCATGTTCACTTGTCCACTCAAATGATTTGTTCTTTTTCAAGATGTCACATAACAAGCGATTCTTGTCTGGCGCCTTTGAGATGAACCCGTTGAGCGTAGCGACTCCGCCTGTCAGGTTCTAGACATCCTTAATGCATGGCGAAGATTTGAGATCTAAAATTTCATTCATTTGATCAAGACTGGCCTCGATCCCCCGTTGTGTTACCATGTAGCCTAAGAACATGATTGATGAGACCCCAAAAGGAGCATTTGGTGTGATTCAACTTCATATCATTATTCTCTAGGATCTCGAAGGTTGTCTTTAGATGTTGGATGTGGTCGACCGCCTTTTTCGACTTGACTAGCATATCATCGATATAGACTTCAATGATGTCACTGATTTGGTTTTCGAACATCTTGTTGACCAGTCTTTGGTAAGTTGCTCTAGCGTTCTTGAGACCAAATGGAATAACCTTGTAGCAATAGATCCCTTGGTTGTTGTTGAAGGCAGTCTTTCCCGATCTTTTAGACTCATCTAGATTTGGTGATAACCGCTGAACGCGTCCATCAAGGTTAGTATTTCATGACTGGCGGTGGCGTCGACAATAGCATCGATATGAGTTAGGGGAAATGAGTCTTTAGGGCAGGCCTTATTGAGGCTGGTGAAGTCGACGCAAACTCTCCACTTCCAATTCTTCATGTGGACCACCACCACGTTGGCTAACTGGTCTGGATATCGGGCTTTTCTGATCTTACCCGTCTCTAATAGTGCTTATACTTTATCGTCTATCACTTTGTTCCCCTCACGTGTAAACTTCCTCCGCTTTTGCTTGGTTGGTGGATGTCGAGGATCCACGTTGAGTTTGTGGATGATCACATTGGGGCTAATGCCAGTCATATCCTCATGTGTCCATGCAAAATACTCCAAATGGGGCAACAAGAAGTCGACCAGTTGCTTCCTGATTTCGTCGGGCATATCTTGGCCAATCTTTACAACTTGATATGATGTCTTCCCTTTGGCTTATTTCTGCATGACCATCAGTTCATGGAGTTTATGTAGTACTCCTTTGCTAATATTTGCTCGCCCTTGATTTCTTACACTCCCCACTTGGTAGAGAACTTGACGGTTTCATGGTACGTTGACCGAACAACTCTCATGCAATGTTCTAAAAATTCCCGCCTAGGCCCCGCTTGGGCGCTAGGCGATCATCCACTGCCTAGGACCCTGCCTAGGGCTTCCTAGGCGAGAAGAAGTCTCATATATTGTGAAAGCAGCAACATCTTAGGAGATGGCAGATGCATAGAACATGGTTTTGGGTGAGGCTTTGTAAAGTAAGGCCCATAATTAAATATCAAACCTCATCCCAACATAGTTTTATAAACATTAATGGATTTGGGAGAACATAGTCAATTAATTACATGAATCACGCATTAACTTTTAACCCGTCTAGGCCCCGCCTAGGCCCCCGCCTAGCCGCCTAGGTTTTAGGCCCCTCTCACTGCCCAACTCCCGCCTTGCGACTTTTAGAACATTGCTCTCATGTCATGTATCCAAGGGCGTCCAAGGATGACATTGAAAGGTGACGGACAATCCATGATTAAGAACTCAACTTGGAGGTTTACCCCTCTTGCATATATGCTCAGCGTGATCTCCTCTATTGTGTTGCTTACATTTTTGTTGAACCTTACTAATGGGACTAATTTCTTGATAATATCTTCTCAAGTAAGGCCAAGACTGTGGAGGGCTTCAATCATCATGATGTTTGCTGATCTGCCATACCAAGCAAATCCCTATCATGAAAGATATACCGAGATTGTTGTGATGCTCCGCTGTGACGTGGTCAGGCTCGTCGATTGTGATGGGAACATCTTCAAACTCCTTTCTGTCATTGGTCTGTCGAAGTCGGTCTCTTTTGCATGGAGTTTGGCGGCCGACATGGTTGTTCCACAAATTTCCTGCCCTTTGGATATGTAGTTGACGATCTTGATGTGGGGATGAGATAACGGTACTTCTCCTGCCTGTTCCGATCGAGGGTTACCTTAGCTATTTCGGTGATCAGATCCCTGAGATAACCTTTTCGGAGTAGATGCGCGACCTCTTTCCTTAGCATGACACATTTGTCGGTGTTATGTCCTCTGTCGTTGTGGAAATCACACCACTTTTCGGCAACTCTCCAATTCATGGGATTCTCTGGTTTTCTGGGCCACTTCATGTTATGGCCAAGTTTGTTCATCGCATTGAGCACTCCGTCAGGGTTGACGGAGAATGAATAATGTTGTAGGGCATGATAGAGATCTCGTTCACATTGGAGGTCATATCCACTGCTGTGAATACTATTGACCATCCGATTAGCAAGTTTTGCATGAGAATAAGGCTTGTAGCGTGATTCAGTCTTGTTGACGGGTTTGCTCGGTCATGGTGACTCTTGGATTTTCTCGGGTGTGAGGCCATCAGCTTCGAATCTTCTATGCGCCATGGCTTTGGCTTGGACGTCTTCGAAGGTCTAGCATGGATATTTGTCCAATTACGGTACATATCTAACAGCTCGAATAGCCCTCGCTCGAATGCCTCTATGGCGGTTGTAGTAGAGAGCGTAACGCATCGTTCTCCTTCTTGGAGTCGTGCTTCCGATTGTGTCTTTTGGGCGACCAACGACTCCTCCAAAGCTCGCATCTTCTCCCGCAATTCTACCACTGTGGTGGCATGCTGGTCTCCTGAACCCCCGAGACCGGTTGGATTGAGTGAAATCTGGGGCAGTGTCCCCGATGCATTGGCGGCGACATTGTCGGATGCAAGGATGTCGTTGTTGGTTGGTCCGTCATTGGACATGGTGGCGAAATTGGTAGTATCTTGTGGATTAGAAAGAAGGTATAACCTTTTTGACTCCCAACCCCACGGTCGGGCCCAATTGTTTTTGGCTTATTTTGTATCGTGTTAATATCCACTCATTTTTTGAGTATTGGGTCAAGGGTTACACGCTTGGTAAAGACAGAACGAGTTGGTAGAAAATAGTGTCCAAGGGTAGTCCTAAAAGGAATATGATCTTACCATAAAGATAGAAAGATATCTTAGCTTGGAGCTTAAGATAAGATAAACATACATGGTAGAAAATACTTCATTCTATTAAATAAGGAAAATATATCTCCTAATGGACATAAGCCTTGACACGCAAGTGATGCCAACTGTCGTGATCCTCCAAGATTAGGGCATGCTATATTAGGAAACAAGATCTTCCCCAACGCGTAGTGTAGCGCTCAGTCTTCGCGGTCTTGTAGGACGGTCATATCTAACCCATCTTCCTCTATTTAGCGCTAGATTCCATCTGTGTCTCTCCATCTCGACGCTTCTGGACCTTACACGTGGACATGATCCTAGGGCCCTAACACACACCATGTTCATTGAACCCCATCCCACCATGTCATCGGTCCTTGGTTCATTGTGGCTCACAAGTAGGCCCTTGGTGAGCCAACAAATGGCTTATAGACAACATATTTGATGTGACCCAGCCTCCCATGATGGCCCAAGACGAGGAAGAAGCCATGAGCCTATGCTCAGAGGGCCCAGTAACAAGGTCTAGGTCCAAAGCCATTGCCTCCACCGTCGCGTCACTTGTCGCACGCGTCGTCGCTGGCCAAGGAAGTCTAGACACCAACCCAAGACTTGCTTGATACACCATCTCTTGTGCAAGCCAAGCCGCCCTCACGGAAGACCCAAACTACCCCTACCTACGTGAACTTTGTGACTTGACTAGTGATTTTCTTGGTTGTTGTGCTTCGTTGTTTTTTGGTTCGTTTTTACTCCCATGTCTGGCCATATTGTTATAGGTACCATGACGGTTGAACACGGTGAAGACCAACTTGGAGTCGACCACACCAACCAAATCAACCACCGTTAGGTCTACCCCAAGACCAACCACCGGTTGACACCCCACAACAAGAACCGCTCATCGCGTTGTTCGAGGAGCAAAGAGAGATCCAAGCCCTTCGACAAGAGAACGCAGCTTTGAGAGCCCAACAACGCGCCGCACAACTCGTGCCCGCTCCAACACCCCTGAGTACTATGGACGCGCCGGCTCAACCACGAGCCACTGACGCCGGTCCATCAAAGACAAGAGTCGACAAAGGAAAATGGATCATGCCTTTGACGTCTCATCATCAACCATAACTCAATCGTATGCAAAGTGTCATCGACAGTCGCCAATGCTTCGTTTCGCATGCGGACCGCTACGTGCCCAGACCCACAACCGTTGGCTTCGACACCGGCTCCGACAACGACCGCGACGCCGAGGATACTCAAGGTGAGTTTTCTGAACCATACAACATTGATGATCGCTGTGCCTCTAGGAGAACCCAGAGACGCGTACCGGGCTCATCGCCACGCAAAGGCCGCCCTCGCCTAGCCGAGCAAGCTGACGCGACGCCAAGTGGGCATACGTGACGCGATGATCAATTGAGAACCCCAACTACCCAGCCACGGAGCCATGATGTACGCGATCATCTTCGACACCAAAGTGTTCAGACGCCGCGTTACGGATCCGATGGCTACGCGTCGATCACACCCAATGTCCACGACGACTTCGACGAGTATCACGACGAGGAGATCGAGGACTCAGGTATGGTCAACCCTAATTTTTTTCACCCCCCTCTTGGAGATCCACTTGAATTGCAGGATCACCCTTCGGATTGGATACCTCCACCGCGTCTCCAGCCCCAAGGAGAACGCATTCGTGACATTGGCGGTGAGCGCCGCGATGTTATACCAAGGGATATTCGCTGAGCCGACTACGATGACCAGCCGCGAAGACGCCGACGCGACGACGCCTACGCGCCAAGGGATGAGTTCGCTCGCGGAGAAGATCACCAAGACCGCGATAGATGCCAGGTTTGACGCGATAGACCCCATGGTGTGCGTGCCTACGAGAATCCTCTCTACGCCGCCGCTCCAAACAACGCGTTCAACCAAGCACCTGCCCAACCTCAATACCAACGACACAAAGTCAAGGTAAAGATCGAGCATTTATTTGGTGAATACAATCCCTCTATTTTTCTTCAATGGGTGCAGGCTACGGAGTACACCCTACGCTATTGCCGCATTCCTCCAGAGGAGCATGTTTATGCCTCGACATTTCACTTTCGAGGAGCAGCCCGAGTGTGGTGGCATAGATTCGAAGATGACTGCATGCGTCGCCACAAGACCAGAGTCACAGAATGGCATCAACTAGTCTACGTGATGACCAAGAAATACGTGCCTCCAGACTATCGGAATCAAATGAGGATGGAGATCGCCATGGCTCGCCAAGGGTCGATGACTCCACTCGAGTTCTTTTCCAAGCTTGAAGACATGTATTACAAGGCCAACATCTCCATTGCACCATCGACTTTGAGGACAAATATCTTGAGTGGCTTGAACACCAACATCCGTGATCAACTCGAGATTTTGCCCATCAAAGATTTGAACACCCTCACACACACGGCGATGCAAATCCATGCACAAATCTCTCGCCGAAAGTCTTACACTTTTCCAAGTGGCCAACCAAGGTATTCTTCTAACCCTAGTGGATTACCTTTTACTAATGTTTTCCCTAGTATCTCTACCACAGCCGCGTCAAGCCAAGGCCCCAAAGCGAAGCCGCTGCCGCAAAACACCGCGCCGCACCAGAATGTGCCCAGACAAGCTCCAGTGAGCACAGATCGCGCACGCGACGTTGAGTGTTATAAATGTGGTTGAAGAGGCCACTATAAGAAGGATTGCCCAAACGCTCGAAAGGTTTTGTTCTACACAGCCGCCGCCGGCTACGAGTCTTACGATGACAAGGACCAAACCCTAGAGACCATCGATGAAGGCATCGAAGAGGAGAAAGACGCCTACGACTACGAACCCACTTCTCTGCATGCGGGCACACCATTGAGCTTGGTGAGGCGTCGTCTCCTCACAGTCAAGGAAGCGAGCATCCACGACCAATGCGAGAACTTGTTCCACATAAGGGCCCTCGTCCAGACGGCTTACTTGAGTGTTATAGTTGATGGAGGATCATGTGCTAACATTGTCAATGAGAAGATCGTGACACACTTCAAGTTGCCTACGACGCCTCATCCACAGCCTTATGCTCTCCAATGGATTTCTTCCAGTCCAGGTAACATAGTATCTCGCCAATGCTTAGTTTCTTTTTCCATAGGGCAATACTGTGATTCAATTTTATGTGATGTCATTGCAATGGATGCCACCCATATCTTGCTTGGGCATCCATGGAAATTCGACAGGCACGTGCTCCATGATGGCTATTTGAACACTTATATGTTCAATTACCACGGGAAGCGCATCACTTTGCATCCAATGTCTCCCCATGAGATCTTGTAGGACCAGATTGAACGCGATCGCCAGAAAGCCTTTAAGGCCGCGCCGACTAGGTCAAAAGAGTGTCTAGAGGCACTCCCGAGGCAAAACTCCTCCAATTCTGGAAAGCTTTCGCCTCCACCGGGCCCTGAAAAGAAGAAACACAACGCCACACCTGGGACACCAAGTGCCCCACAAAAATCGTCCAGCGCCTCGCCATCGGCAAAGTTTGCCGATCCGTTGCTACAGACGTCTGCTTTGCAAGGAAAGTGTGAGCAACGCGTGCTTTTATCCAGGCCCAGTGACCTCACTACGTGTTTGATGTGAATCCTTCCCATCAAGTCAAGTCCTCCGAGCCAAGGCGCTCACCAAGGCTAGCCAACCATGAGCCTAGCCGAGAAGAGCCATCAAGCCAAGAAGAGGGCGCCCCATGAGGCTCACACGAGCCAAGGCTAGGGAACTACAAGCCAAGCTCCACCTTGGTCTCACCACACTTGGGCATACATCTAGTCATCTAGGAGACTTCTTCTCCTTGATGACTATCTCGGCGCCAAACGAGACCTAAGGCACTTTTCAAGGGCCTTTTTTAGGCATTTATTTCATGACATTATGAGACTTTAGGTTTGCATTTTATGCATGATTTTAGACGTTATTTTATGCAAACAAACCATTGTGGGACGGCTTGCTAGGGTATAAGGCCGCCGCCTCCCTCATTTGTTTCCTTAGCTTATCTTTGAATCCAAAAACACTCTCAAGAGAGAATTTTCATCTTTAAGCTCATGCAATTCAACCTTCTTTGTGAGTCATATCAAAGCAGCCTGAATCGCTCCTTGAATCCCCTTGGTGCGTCACATCCAAGCTAGGTTCAAGAACCCCTCCACGACGTGGTGAGTCATATCCACCTAGTGAAGGCTATCCCTCGGCTCCTCCATCTTCCACCTCCGCCACCAAGCGCCACCTCCAACACGCCAATGCCTCCCTCAAACTGAAACCCTAATCGCTTCCCCATCGCTAGGGTTTCCTCCAACATCGCCTCACTTCCACCCTCCATAAATCGAGGCCCACGACGGCGCCACCAGGCCCCTCTTGCACCACCATTCCTAACATCCTCCACCACCATTGGAGACCAAGACCGCCGCCAACCTCATCCAACGCCTCCCTACAGCCCGTTTCAAAGATCGCCTCCCCGGGTTGCCAAAGGTTATCGTCCGGCCAAACTCTTGCACTGAAGCTCGCCCAAGTCGATCCTTGTCAACTGGTATCAGAGCCAAGCGAGGTTTGGCCTTCTAATCTATCCTTTTTTTAGTGCAAATTGTTCATTAGAAGTGCAAGCTTAGGTTTCCTAGTCTTTCACTTCCGATTTTGGCCTTGAGTTGTGTTTATCTCCATTGTTGTCTTGAAATCTTTTGCTTGCTTCGACTTCTGAATTTCCTGAGGTTGAAGAAGACCGTTGGCATACTAAAATCCAGTTACAAAACAAGGAAAACCGTTACACAATTCTGCCATCATTTGCTAGTGAATTACTTACCATAATTGGCTTTTATTTCCTTTTTTGCTAGCATTCATTGACCCCTATTTGCAGCCAATCCTTAGCCACGTTTGTTACTTTGCTTTTGGTGTATATTCTTGCTTACTAAGTTTCTGCATAAATCAAGTAGTGGACTTAGGTTAAGGGAATTTCACTTTCACATACCTTGTGGCTAAGACAACACCGAAACTGTGCAAAAAGCAAGATTGTTGGTGTGATTGTTCTCGAAATTGTGTGAGACTTTGTTTGCTATTTCAGTATTGTATTAAGCTTCAAATCTTGTAGCTTTGCTCAAAAAAAAAAGAAAAGAAAAGTGCTCAAGAAAAACCCGGCCTAAATAGGAGAGGCCATAGAAAAAGTGAGCCATTGAAGAGCAATTCCATTTTCTTCTCTTTCTTTTGTTTTACGTGAGGTGTTGGTTTGTTTGTGGTTGCTTGGGTGTGATAGTGGTCAGTACCTTTCTTGCTATTGCTTGTGGCTCTGACTTGGTAGTGAAAATATACACCAATTTTTGTCTTCCCCACAAACCCTAACTCGTAACCTCAATTAAGCTTGTTATTTCTTGTGGATACTTTGTGCTTGAAAATTACAGATTTTTAGGGCCCTTGTGTGTGCACGAGGGACCATTTGCTTTGATTATCTTGTGATTGTGCTTTGAGTGCTATTGCTAGGTTATCATGGGCGACAACCTCAAGGAATCTGGCAGGGGAAAAAGTGCCGTAATCATCAACGAGCCCCCCACCCTACAATCTGTCATGGAGGCCCTAAGAGGGATAGAAAGCCGTCTTGATGGGCAATTGATGGAAATCCAACAAGAAAACCAAGCGAGCATGAGAAGGCTAGAGGCTAGGATAGAGACCTCCGAGCACAAGTTGGACGACATGTCAAGGATTTGTGTGAGCATTCTGCCCTCACAAGTGGAGGCCCAATCTTCACACAACAAGACCGGTGACATGGCCATGCCACTCTTGCCCGACGCCTCCACCAACCAAGCACCGGCCATTCCTTCCTCTAGTGGCGTCCAAGGTATGACTCTTCCTATTTCCGCGCCTATAACTTCTATATTTCCAGCCGTGGCCACTAATTTTTCAGGCCAAGATGTGAGGAGGCTCCATGAAGAGGTAAATTCCACCTATGAGCCACAAGGGAGCCAAACTAGGCTCACGGCGCCTCTCACCCTTCCCGTAAGAAATGTCCAAGGCTGAAGGCAAGGCCAAGGCTTGGGGCGTGCAGCTGGGCAAGGCGCAAGGAATGAGGAGATGTTTGATCAAGGAGATAGGTATGGGAGGCAACAAGAACCCTTCCTACAAGGAGGCCGAGGCTACTACCCGCCAAGGCAAAATGACTATGATCAACCAAGGATGCCCAAGACCAACTTGGACGTGGAGAAGTTTGGCAAGTCGGCTGACCCGGAAGAGTGCCTCCATTGGATTAACAAGACCGAACAAGTCTTTGATTTCCAAGGCCTCAATGATGCCCAACGAGTTGTCGTGGCTAGCATCCGCTTTGAGGGCTTTGTGGACCAATGGTGGGCCGGGGACAAGGAGGAGAGAGCACAAGCCGGCTATGACCCCATAGACACTTGGGAAGAGCTCAAGTTGGCACTCAAGCATAGATTTGTTTCGGAGAACTTTGCAGCCCGGATTCATGAGAGACTACAACAACTCAAACAAGGTACTAGAACCCCGAATGAGTATTACAAAGAGTTGAAAACTTTATTGTTTAGATCCAGTATTAAATTTCCTAACGAGTATGTTGTGTCTAAAGTTGTTGAGAATTTGAATCATGAGCTTAAGGCAATTGTCACATTGCAACACTTTGCAAGAGGCACCTCGGTGGAAGAGGTCCTCCATTATACTAACCATGTTTATTGGACATTGCCCCAAAAGAAGAGCTATTCACCTAGTTCAAGCTCAAGGCCATGGAGTAATGCAAGCTCAAGCAACTCCAACTACACTCTAAGGCGCCAAGAACCAAGGCAAGAAGTTGGCGCCATGCAGCCAAGAAGAGAACCACCGAGGCTATCCCCACAACCGAGAAGGGAAGGCGAGCCAAGGACAAGTGAGATCAAATGCTTCAAGTGTCTAGGCCGCGGGCATATGGCCAAGGACTGCCCCTCTCGCCGCCAAGTGTTGCTCAACACAATAGGGGAATATGAGTCGGATGATGAGATGCTTGAGGAGCCCGGAGACGTAGAGGAAGAGGAGGAGGAATTGCAAGTCAAGGCCGAGACACAAGGAGAGTGCTTTATGGTTAAAAGGTCACTTATAGCCAATGAGGCGCCAACCCCTCCCAACCAAAGAGAAACCATCTTCCACACAAGATGTCTCATCCAAGGTAAACTTTGCAACCTTATTATAGATGGAGGCTCTTGTTGCAACATAGTAGATCAAGAGGTAGTGAAAAGGTTTGCTCTCCCTACTATTCCTCATGCTCAACCTTATACTCTTTGTTGGCTGAATTCTAACACTCCTTTGAAGGTTAGTGAACAAGCTAAGATAAGCTTTTCCATAGGGGGATACAAGGATGAGGTCGTGTGTGATGTATTGCCCATGACTGCATGCCATGTCCTCTTGGGAAGGCCTTGGCAATATGATAGGGGTGTGATCCATCAAGGGGTCACTAATGAGTATTCTTTTCATCTCCAAGGTAAGAGAATTACTTTACACCCTATGGCTCCTCATGAAATTATGGCTGACCATGCTAGGGAGCAAAGAAAGTTGCAAAGGGAGAAAGACGAGAAGAAGCTTGTTTTGGCCAAGCCGAAAGAGGTGCTCAGTGCAATCAAGGGAAGTCAAGCTTGCTTTCTTATCATTAGTAAGGAAGTTATGATTTTTAAAGAAGAGCTAATTAGTTTGCCACCTCTTATTGCTTCTCTTTTGCAGGATTATGAGGACTTGTTCCAAGAGGAGGTGCCACCTGGATTGCCACCAATTAGGGGAATAGAACATCAAATAGACTTTGTCCCCGGCGCCATCCTTCCAAACAAGGCTGCATATAGAGCCAATCCAGCCGAGACAAAGGAGCTACAAAAGCAAGTGCAAGAGCTCCTTGACCAAGGTTATGTGCAGGCAAGTTTGAGTCCTTGTTCGGTTCCTGTCATTTTAGTCCCTAAAAAGGATGGGACTTGGAGGATGTGTATGGATTGTAGGGCTATCAATAACATTACCATCAAGTATAGGCATCCAATCCCTAGACTTGATGATATGCTTGATGAGCTCCATGGTTCAAGCATATTCTCCAAGATAGATCTAAAAAGTGGATATCATCAAATCCGCATGAAAGAGGGGGATGAATGGAAAACTGCATTCAAGACCACCTATGGCTTATATGAGTGGTTAGTTATGCCATTTGGCTTAACTAATGCTCCAAGCACTTTCATGAGGCTTATGAACCATATGCTAAGAGCCTTTCTAGGCAAATTTGTAGTGGTTTATTTTGATGATATTTTGGTGTATAGCCGTGGGCTAGGGCAACATGGACAACATCTCCAACAAGTCTTAAAGGTCCTAAGGAAAGAGAAGTTGTATGTCAACTTCAAGAAATGCCATTTTTGTTCGGATCATGTGGTTTTTCTTGGTTTTGTTGTATGCAAGGAAGGACTCAAGGTAGATGAGGAGAAGGTGAAGGCAATCAAGGAGTGGCCCACACCAACCATCATGACACAAGTAAGGAGCTTTCTTGGATTGGCCGACTTCTATCGCCGGTTTGTCAAAGATTTTAGTACATTGGCCGCCCCCCTCACCGAGCTTACAAAGAAGAATGTGCCTTTCCTTTGGAGGGAGAAGCAAGAAGAAGCTTTTAGTATCCTTAAGCATAAGCTAACTCACGCTCCTTTACTATCCTTACCTGATTTTACAAAAACTTTTGAGATTGAATGTGATGCATCAGGAATAGGACTTGGAGGTGTGCTAATGCAAGAAGGAAGGCCAATAGCTTATTTTAGTGAAAAGCTCAATGGGGCCGAACTGAATTATGAGACATATGACAAAGAGCTTCTAGCACTTGTGAGGGTCCTTCAAACTTGGCAGCACTACCTTATTCCAAGGGAGTTTGTCATTCACACGGATCATGAGGCCCTAAAGTTTCTAAGGGGTCAAAGGAAGCTCAACAAGCGTCATGCCAAGTGGGTGGAGTCCATAGAAGCCTTTCCCTATGTCATCAAACACAAGAAGGGGAAAGAGAATGTAGTGGCGGATGCTTTGTCAAGAAGGTATGTTCTCTTAACCACTTTAGATGCACGCATGCTAGGGTTTGCTTTCATGAAGGATTTGTATGCTTTGGATGCTGATTTTGATGAATTATATAAAGCATGCTTAGACTTAGGAAGCAAAGAACAATTCTATGTGCATGAATTATATAAACCGAGGTAGTGAATAGAACTCTTGGTTCCTTGCTTAGGTCTTTGCTTAAGACTAACTTGCGTAGGTGGGAAGAATGCTTGCCCTTCATTGAGTTTGCATACAATAGGGCCGTCCATTCCGCAACCAAGAAGATGCCATTTGAGGTAGTTTATGGACGCAACCCTACTACTCCCCTAGATTTGGTGCCTTTCGCAATTTCAGGTTCACAAAGTGAAGAAGGCATGTATCAAACACTCAAGATCAAGAAGCTCCATGAAGAGACAAGGGCCGAGCTAGAGAAGAGGACTACCCAATATGCCAAGCAGGCCAACAAGAAGAGAAAGGAGCTAATCTTGGAGCCCGGAGAGCTAGTGTGGGTGCACCTAAGGAAGGAGAGGTTTCCCACCCTTAGAGACTCCAAGCTCAAGCCTAGGGGAGATGGACCATTTCAAGTCCTTGAAGGCATCAACAACAATGCTTACAAGGTGGACTTGCCGCCTACTTATGGAGTGCATGATGTGTTCAATGTTGCCGACCTCACTCCCTACTTGGTGGATGAAGAAGAGCAAGAGCAAGGGCCAGATTCGAGGAAGAATCCTTTTCAAGGAGGGGAGGATGATGTGAATTCTTCCCATCAAGTCAAGTCCTCCGAGCCAAGGCGCTCACCAAGGCTAGCCAACCATGAGTCTAGCCGAGAAGAGCCATCAAGCCAAGAAGAGGGCGCCCCCATGAGGCTCACACGAGCCAAGGCTATGGAACTACAAGCCAAGCTCCACCTTGGTCTCGCCACACTTGGGCCTATATCTAGTCGTCTAGGAGACTTCTTCTCCTTGATGACTATCTCGGCGCCAAACGAGACCTAAGGCACTTTTCAAGGGCCTTTTTGAGGCATTTATTTCATGACATTATGAGACTTTAGCTTTGCATTTTATGCATGATTTTAGACGTTATTTTTTGCAAACAAACCATTGTGGGACGGCTTGCTAGGGTATAAGGCCGCCGCCTCCCTCATTTGTTTCCTTAGCTTATCTTTGAATCCAAAAACACTCTCAAGAGAGAATTTTCATCTTTAAGCTCATGCAATTCAGCCTTCTTTGTGAGTCATATCAAAGCAGCCTGAATCGCTCCTTGAATCCCCTTGGTGCGTCACATCCAAGCTAGGTTCAAGAACCCCTCCACGACGTGGTGAGTCATATCCACCTAGTGAAGGCTATCCCTCGGCTCCTCTATCTTCCACCGCCGCCACTTCCACCCCTCAAAGTACACTCCATACGCCACCCAACCACCACCAAGCGCCACCTCCAATGCGCCAACGCCTCCCTCAAACTGAAACCCTAATCGCTTCCCCATCGCTAGGGTTTCCTCCAACATCGCCTCACTTCCACCCTCCATAAATCGAGGCCCACGACGGCGCCACCAGGCCCCTCTTGAACCACCATTCCTAACATCCTCCACCACCATTGGAGACCACGACCACCGCCAACCTCATCCAGCGCCTCCCTACAGCCCGTTTCAAAGATCGCCTCCCCGGGTTGCCGAAGGTTATCGTCCGGCCAAACTCTTGCACTGAAGCTCGCCCAAGTCGATCCTTGTCAGTGTTTGACTGGCAAGGCTCCATGGTTTCTACTTGTGCCCACCCTATGCATCCCTGAGTCGTCAAATGCCGCGTCCGTGCCGCCAGCCATCGCGACCTTGCTCGCCGCGTTCGACGATGTCTTTCCAGATGAGTTGCCACAAGGATTACCTCCACTGAGAGGCATTGAGCACCAGATTGACCTTGTGCCCGGTGCTTCCTTGCCCAATCGCGCTGCGTATAGAGCTAGCCCAGAAGAGACCAAAGAACTACAGCGCCAACTGCAAGAGTTGTTAGATCGCGGCTACGTAAGGGAATCTCTCTCCCCTTCTGTTGTGCATGTGATCCTTGTGCCCAAGAAGGATGGCACATGAAGAATGTATGTTGATTGCCGCGCGATCAACCAGATCATAGTCAAGTGTAGGCATCCTATTCCACGCCTCGACGATATGCTTGATGAACTTCATGGCGCCACACTTTTCTCCAAGATAGATTTGAAGAGTGGTTATCACTAGATCAAGATGAAAGAAGGTGATGAGTGGAAGACTGCGTTCAAGACAAAGTATGGGCTCTACGAGTGGCTTGTCATGCTATTTGGGCTCACAAACGCGCCAAGCACCTTCATGCGCGTGATGAACCACATCTTAAGAACCTTTATTGGCAAGTTTGTCATCGTTTATTTCGATGACATCCTTGTGTATTCACGGAGCCTGGAGGAGCATGTCGATCACCTTCGCCAAGTGCTCGAGTGCCTTCGACGCGAGAGCTTAAATTTTCTGGGCTATGTCGTGAGTAGTGATGGTCTGCGCGTCGATGAAGAGAAGATCATGACCATCCAAGAGTGGTCGATGCCGACGATGCCGACGCAAGAGCGAAGCTTTCTCGGCCTCACAAGGTTTTATAGGCGCTTTGTTCGCGATTTCTCCTCTATTGCCGCGCCTTTGCATGAGTTGACGAAGAAAGGAAGCACTGTCTTGTGGCTTGAGTCCCACGAAGAAGCCCTCTCGGCTTTGAAGCGGGCCTTATGCCAAGCACCTTTGCTCCAACTTCCCGACTTCGACAAGCACTTTAAGGTGGAATGTGATGCCTCAGACATTGGCATTAGTGGTGTACTGCACCAGGAGAAGAGGCCCATTGCATATTTCAGTGAGAAGCTCACAGGGGCCACACTCAATTACCCCACCTACGACAAATAATTATATGCCCTAATACGCTTGCTAAAGACATGGCAACATTACCTTTGGCCGCGTGAATTTGTCATCCACAGCGACCACGCAGCCTTGAGCTATTTGAAGAGCCAAGCCCACCTCAATCGACGCCATGCTCGTTGGGTGAAATTTCTTGAGACATTTCCTTATGTCGTGGTCCACAAGAAGGGAAAGGAGAACATTGTCGCCCACGCGTTATCTTGACGGTATGTTCTCTTGACTCATGTGCAAACTAAAGTTTTGGGTTTTGCTTTGATTAAAGAATTGTATGCTAGTGATCCTTTCTTTGCCCCTATAGTTGAGCATTGCCTAAGATTTCGAGAGTTTGAGTCATATTTCCTTTCTGAGGGTTATTTATACAAGGCTAGTCTTCTTTGTATCCCTAGGTCTTCCATTAGGATCCTTTTGATTCAGGAAGCACATGAAAGTCGTGGATACATTGGGATTAGTAAGACCTTGGC
Organism: Rheum nobile; assembly: GCA_027886185.1. Classification (NCBI taxonomy): domain Eukaryota; kingdom Viridiplantae; phylum Streptophyta; class Magnoliopsida; order Caryophyllales; family Polygonaceae; genus Rheum; species Rheum nobile. Next base: position 639,515 of record WOAB01000363.1, on the reverse strand, counting down.
TGCCCTAAGAGAACATTTCATTTGGCCTAAGATGACCCATCAAGTGACTAGGTTTTGTAGAAGTTGTGTGACATGCCAAAGAGCTAAAGCTAGGTCAAGCCCACACGGCCTCTACACACCATTGCCCATTCCAAGTGCCCCTTGGGAAGATTTGTCTATGGATTTCATCACGGGTTTGCTCCTCTCTCGACAAGGTAAAGACTCTATTTTTGTGGTCGTAGATAGATTTTCTAAGATGGCACATTTTATAGCTTGTAAGACAACCCATAGTGCTAGTGAGATTGCCGATCTATTCTTTGAGAATGTGGTGCGTCTTCATGGAGTCCCATGTACCATAGTGAGTGATAGGGATTCTAAGTTCATTGGTCTTTTTTGGAGAACTCTTTGGGGTAAGATAGGAACCAAACTCCTATTTTCCACTAGCTACCAGCCCTAGACCGATGGCCAAACGGAGGTCACAAATTGAACCCTAGGAGCCATCCTTTGCACGATGCTAAAAGCCAACCCTAGGTGTTGGGAGGACTTACTATCACTTGTCGAGTTTTGTTACAATAGATGTAGGCATACGGCGAACAAGTTGACACCTTTCGAAGTGGTGTAAGGCATAAACCCATTGACGCCGCTTGATTTGTCGTCGCGACCACTGCGAGACCCAGTGCATGTCTCCGCCGCCAATCGCGCAGAACAAGTACACGAGCTCCATCGAAGAACAAGGGACCAATTGGAGAGAAGGGCCGCGTAGTATGCCGCCCAGAAGAACACTGGCCGACGCCGCATCGTTTTTGCACCCGGGGACCTCGTTTGGGTGAACATGCGAAAAAGAACGGTTCCCCTAGCAGCGTAAGCAAAAATTGGCACCGCGTGGAGATGGTCCATTCCGTGTGATAAAAGCCATTGGGGACAATGTCTATCAACTCGAGCTTCCCTTAGATTTTGGAGTCCACGCGTCCTTCAATGTCGCGGACTTGACACCATATATTGAGCCTGAGTTTGATGATGGTGAAGCGGGGACGCTTCACAGCCAAGTGGGGGAGGGTGATGTGACCCTGCCTCCCATGACGGCCCAAGATGAGGAAGAAGTCATGAGCCTATGCTCAAAAGGCCCAGTAACAAGGTCTAGGTCCAAAGCCATCGCCTCCGCCATCGCGTCACTTGTCGCATGCATCGTCGCTGTCCAAGGAAGTCCAGACACCAACCCAAGACTCGTCGTCCTTGCCACCATCGACATCGGAACATCATGTTCATCTGAGTCGGCATCGCGTGCACCCACTCGCGAGGCCGTTGACCCGTCGTCGTCGCCTCTTATGGTGATTGCTTTCATGCCTTCGTCGCGTTCGAATTTTAACGCGTACTTTTGAGACACTTTCTATATTTGGTATTATTGCTTATTTTAGATAGTTTCCTTTTATAGCATTTCTATTTTCTTTGGGTTTGGGCTTTTTGCATGCTTGCATGGGCTAGCCTATAGGTTCGTTTTGGCCCAAGCCCATTAGGTCTTGGCTGAGTTTCATTGGCTATTTAAAGCCCCCTTTGTTATTCTTATTTCGCATGTTCAATTTAATTCAAGGTTTCAAGTCGAGTGTTTATCCTCCTTTCCTTGATCGGAGGTCACCCTCTATCTTTGCATCCACATTCCCTCCGCCGCCAATGCTACGGCAATTACTTGAACCTTCAAGCTAAGTCTTCCTTCGCATCTCCCTTCCCCCGCAGTTGACGCTATGACACAAAAGGCTTGTCTTTTCAAGTCATCTATCCCTCATCAAATCGCTTACGTCCCCTCTATCCATTCACCCCATCAATCGCTGCCATCGCACCAATCATCGCGATCTCTCACTCGCAAACCGCCATAAACACCGCGTTCCACGACAGACTTGACAACGCCGAGTGACTTCCCAACCAAGACTAGATCCAAAGGTGTCACCTATGACAATTGGCTTGTCATCGGAGGCAAGAACACATCAATATGGCCGGACCTTCTAACGCTCGCCCTGGCAGCCAGGAGCACGCGCCAACAACGCGTCCTAGCACCCCATATGCATGTCCCCTCATGCAACCAAGGCGTATTCTAGTGCCAGAAGCTCTTAGGCTGCCTCCCCTTAGGCCTCACCAAGAAGACAATTTTCCTCATCTCTATGGATATGTATCAGCCACGTCCGAACAAGGGAGCTCGGTTGCGCCGCTTGGCCGACGTAACCACCATGGAGTGAAGGTAAATATTCCCTATTTTACAAGTACATCATATCCAAAGGCATACTTTGAATGGAAACTTAAGGAATATTAAGTATTTAACTACTTCAACTACTCTGAGGAGGAACGAATAGATCTTGCCACCATTCACTTTTCATACTTCGCGCTATTGTGGTGGATCGATGAGAGAGCGTCTAAAGAGTACAACTTGGACCCTCTCATTGACACTTGGGACAAGTTGAAGCAACTATGAAGGTTCACTTTGTTCCTTCCAATTATGAGCAACAAATTCAAGTCAAACTTGAAAGGTTGCGACAAGGAAACCGTTCACCCGAGTACTCGAAAGAGCTATACCAACTCGTCGTGAGATCGGGAATCAAGTTTCCCAAAAGGGATATCTTGTCAAAATTTATTTCGGGACTGAATTTTGAAGTTAGTGCACATGTTGAACTTCAACGGTAAAACCACATGAATAACTCCCTTCACTATGCATCACAAGTCTACACTTATCTCCAACGAATGCGTGGATACCCCTCTAGTGGTTCTAATAAATGGGAATCTAACTCATCCAAGGGAAGAGAGGTTGTGAAGGTGAATGATTCCAAGAAAATGCCCAAGAAAGAAGTACCTGCACCCGCCCACAATAACGCTAATGCACGCACAAGGGACATTAGGTGCTAAAAGTGCTTGGGGCGAGGACACATGGCACAAGACTGTCCAACAAAGAAACAAGTGTTAATGATGACTCATGGATAGTATGAGTTAGCTCAAGAAGAGGAATGTGAAGACAATGATGGAGAGATGGTAAAAAAAGTGCAAGTGGAGGAAACCGTCGCCTATGTTGCTGAAGGCGAGTGTTTCATGGTTTCTCGAGTTGATCACTCCGTTGATGGGCCTTTGGAGGTGCCATCCATATGTGCTAGTTCTTCACAAGGTCCTTGGCGTCATCGCTCCCAAGTCTTCTTCCATAAATGTAAGATTGAGGGCCGCAACCGTCATTTCCTAGTTGTGGTTGATAGTGGAAGCATGACGGGGCTAAAGATGCACAAGCAAATGTCGTTGATTAGCCTTATCAAAATAAATTATCCTAACAAACCTACTAAACAAAGTATAGCAGACAAGTAAGGGTCGAATCCCACAGAGAAGGTATGATGTAATATGCAATCGTGAATGACAAGTAACAAGCAACTGGGGGTTTTGTAGTCAAGAGAACGAAGCAAATAAGCATGCAGATTGAGTAAAATCGAGAGAATAATATGAAGGAGAGTAGTCATGTTAGAGCGAAATCCACAGTACAAAGATAGAGTTTGATCCCTGAAATCTATTCAATCCAAGTTCAATTATTTATCCTTATAGTCGTTCCCACCTTAATCGTAAGTACTATTGATTCTCACAGTTGTCAATAGACTTATCACTATGCCAATGATAAAGTACAACTAATTCTCACAGTTGTCAGCGTACTTTAGCACCAACACAGCAATAGCGATGCACACAAGGATTTAGGATACATGCAAGTAGAAAGACGTACAAGTACTCACTCCCCTACTTAGCATGCAATTGATTCTCACACACAAGTGTACGCTCGGAACCCCTATATGCACAAACGTGTTTGCCACTAGATATGCACTCGGAACCCCTATATGCAATCCTAGCAATTGATAACAAGCATTCAACCTAGGTGATCAGGCTAAGAAGAACAACTAGAAATCGTAGACGTGGTAAGCAAGAGAATCAATCCAACAATTATAAGGATAAGAACAAGGAATAGAAATCTCACAAACACATCAAAGTACTGCTTCAGTCGTCTAACAGAACAAAGGAAAGTTAGTTCTCCATCAAAGGGGATGAAAAACTATAATATGAAAATAACGATCAAAAGTAGTTCGATAACAAGATGTGTCTAAGTGTTCGCCGACTGGCTTGGAGGTTGTGGAACATTAGGTTAAATAGAGTTAACCTAAAGCCCAAGATCACAAAACCAATCCAAAAGGAAACAAATAAAATAACAAAGTCTGAAATAGAAATAAAAGGAAATAAATATAATCTGGCGCGAGGCAATAAACACGTCCACCGCGGGGCGGTAAAGATCCACCACGGGGCGGTAAAGATCCACCGCGGGGCTTCTGCTCTCCACCGCTGGGCGGTGGCCTCCTCTCACGCGGGGCTTCATCATCACTGGGAGTCATCACCGTGGGGCGTCACTGCTAATGCGGGGCGGTGAACTCTAGACTTCAACTCTCATCTTCTTCTCTTCTCCAGCTGCTCTCCAAATACTACCAAGTGTTGGTAGCCTTCTCCATAGATGTTCCAGCAGCTCCATCTCCAAGCTCCCACTAAGCTGCCAATCCTTGGATTTCTTAACTTCTCTCCATAATATCTGGATCGCAGACTTAGCACTAAAACAACTCCAAAACTCCTCCAAATCATGCTAATAGATGCTAGAAAAGGTGTATGAAATAACACCTATCAAATTCCCTCATACTTAGACCTTTACTCGTCCCGAGTAAGCTAAAGAAAAGCTCACCCTCTCAATCAATACCAAGGACTCAGGAAGTACAAGAAAACGTGACTCCAACAACTACAACACATCAACAATACGCCCAAGACAACCAAAACAAGTGATTCAAGAACAATCTAACCTAACTCCCGTCTATCTCCTTATCGCTCCATGAGTGGCCTACCCGACAATCCTTCTATGTCACCCTTCTTATGATGCCTCGCCGAAAGATAAGAGAAATCCTAAAATCACTCTTCTTCTTTTTCACTCATTTTGCCAAGGCGCCCTTTCGGGTTTTCACCAAGCACTCATTTCATTTTCCAATAGACGTTCTCACATAAGCTCGCATCACTCTAGTCCAATTTTGCCCTGGTCTAATACCAGCCGGACTACCTGCTTTTTACCTGAACCGCCCTTTTGGGTTTTCAGTCCATCTCAGGATTTTGATTGCCTTTTTTACTTCTTTTTGGCTTTTTTTTTTTAAATAAAATCAACACTGCAGAAAACGAATGCAGAAATAAAGCTATGTACACTAGCTAGCAAGAATAGCAAGTCTATATCCCTCCCCCATACTTAAACCGAACATTGTCCTCAATGTGAAAAGAGAACGTCAAATGATGAGGGAAGAGAGAAATAAACTCACTGTGGACCGGAAGGTGGTGGTGGGTACATCCCAAAGTAGTCCTGCAGATGAGTGTCTATAGTTTCCAGACGCTCATCTATCTCATCGTGAAGCTGGGTCTGCCAAGTTTGCAGACCGGTCTCTACTCTGGAAGTCCACTAATCATGGCGCATAGAGAAGTTATCCCATCTAGCGTACATCTCCTACCATGGTGCGACAGGTCCATACACAGATGAGGACTCCTCAAACTGTGAAGCACTGGGGTCGTCCCTCTCCTTGCGATCAGCAGCAGCATATCCACCACTAGGGCCCTCTCCATATGGACCCGAAGAAACAACGGCAGCGGCATCAGCAGCAGGCGTCTGGCCATCGCTATCAATCCACCAGCCCGCATATGAAGGCGAGTAAGTGAACTCTCGCGGAAGACTCAAAATATGGCCCTCGTAAGCCATCCAAGCCACATCACCATCCTGCCCCAGCGACTTCACCATAGAGCACACCCTCATGTGTGTGGCATCATATAAAACGCAGGGAACCGGCCGAGCAATCCGATCGCAAGCAATCACATCAGCACAGGGGAGAGTAATCAAGCTACCCCCACAAATATCTCTAGGCTCGCCCTCACGAATCCTCCGCAGGGAACTCAGGAAAAGAGTTGCACAACACAGAGTAAGCTCAACCGTTCCCAGGATGCTCAAAAACCACTGGAAGTCCTTCATGGGCACCTTCCCATCGTCAGCATGGCCAAAGAAATCTCCCATCAACACCTTGTGGATCAATCGCAGACACGGGTTCACCAACTTCGAATTCACCTCATGCCCCGTCTTGAAAGTCCTCCTAGTAGCAGCCCGCCAGAAAGCAAACATCTCGTCCTCCTGAAGCCCATTCGACCATCCAGGGCTCGGTTTCTTCGTAATGCCCAGGGCCTCGTGGATCGCCCTCCTCGACAGAGAATGCTCACGTCCATTGTAGGAGAACGCGATCTTGTGCAGGAAGCTATCATCACCCTCCTCGCGGTAGAACCACCGGAACAAAGAAATGAACAGGAAGCATAGCTCAGGATACGCGGGGGCTGCCTTGCCCAGAAATCCTCCCAGCCCACACTGCGTTAGGCACATCGTCACACAAGCGAGCATTCCCATCTTCTCCAGAGTCGGCGTGTGGAAAAATTTAGAAGGCACCACCTTTCTCCCCTTTACAATATCGTACAGCTCACTCTCATCCCTACTCGTCGACGCCTTCTTCTTGCCTTTGGGAGCCATAAGTGAAGAATTAAAATGCTCAAATCAGAAGACAATAAAGAATACTCACAATCAAGCAAACACAGGTTCTGCAGAGACTCAATGCGGGGCGGTAGCGTCGCAGCGAGAAACTGACAACAGGTCACCGGGTCGCGGTGAGGTCGGCACGGGGCGGTAGCAACAGAGACGCGAAGCGGTGGCAGCGCGAGGCGGAGCTAAAGCGAGGCGAGACAACAGCGGCGCGGTGGGGGTTGTGTTTGGGCTGGGCTGTGAGGCTAGACTCCAAATGGGGGTATGGGGGCTAGGAAATTCTCAAGGTCGAGAGGGGATTCAGGGAGAGTGAATGGAAAATAGGAGAAGGAGAATTGAGGGGGGGGGGGCGGTGGAAATTTTATGTGGGGCTACGTCAAGGTAGGGGAAGGTGAAAAGAAAGGGTTGATGGGCCGGTCATGTTCCATGGCCCATATGAGAAATCTTGGCCCAAAAATGAAGCCCAATCCGTCAAAACCTTAGTAACCACTTAAGAAATAAGCTTTTACTCATTCGTTTAAGGTTTTTTCGGGGCCCATTATTCTTGCTTTATTTTTATAAAAAAAAAAAGTTGAGAATCGATACCTGACCGTCACCGCGGGGCGGCAGCTCCACCGCGAGGCGGTAGGAAAGTGCCGCGGGGCGGTGAGAAAGGCTGGGCACTTCATCTCTTCTCGGGTTTACTTTCGTACCTGAAATGTGAGTAACAGGCGAACGAAACAAAGCAAAATAAACTACAAAAATAATCTAATAAAAAGAAAAAGAGATCAAAGAAATACAAACACGGGTTGCCTCCCGGACAGCGCCTTGGTTATCGTCGTCGGCTCGACGTATTGCAGATCAACTACCATTTTGGGTAGGATTCTTTTGGAATCCTCCAACTTGTCTCTTCCTGGTGAGACCTCTCATGGAAAGGTTTGAACCTTAGACCATGGTCTTCCTTTGCCACCCACTCCATGTGCATTCTCTTCGGAGTGTCGCCCCCATACTTAGAACGATGCGGGGGCCGATATGGCTCAACCTGAACATGCTGCACATCACTGGATAAAGGCTTGCAGCCTTGTGTGGTTAGTGCAGGGGGGCAAGTGCCCAAAGTAGAGGAATCTCCTAAATCAGCTAATAAGACATCATCCACAGGCAAATCATGAAAATCATGCAACTCAATGGGTCCATCACTAGTGGAACACTCAACTACGGCCTCTACTGCATCAATCTTAACATTATCATTCACAGAATCATCAAAGTCATTAATGCAGAGAGGAGGAGGAGACTTAATGGAATTAGCTTTATGAATATCATGCTGAAAAATTATTCCATCAAACTCCATAGTCAGGGTACCACTATCAACATCTATCTTAGTCATGGAAGTCTTAATAAAAGGTCGCCCTAGCATAACCGGGGCAACTTGCTCATCATAATCCATATCCATAACAAAGAAATCAGCAGGAAATATCAAAGGACCTATCCTAACAAGGACATCTTCTACAACACCCTTAGGGGGTACACACGATCCATCAGCAAGTTATATCACAATACTAGACTCACGCAAGGGTCCTAATTCCAATTTCACAAGTAAAAAATAGGGTAAAACATTAATTGAGGCACCCAAATCAAGTAGCGCCTTCTCAAAAACATGCTCACCTATAGTAATAGGAATAGTAAATGTACCTGGATCCTTGCACTTCGCAAGTAGACGCTTCTGAACCACAGCTGACACTTGTTCGCCCACTGGACTCTTCTTCTGAGTCTTCTGCCTTTGAGCTTTCTTCACCGTGCAGAGCTCCTTTAAGAACTTGGCATATCGCGGGATAGCCTTGATAAGTTTCAGCAGGGGAATGTTCACCTCACAGTTCTGGAACGTGTCGAACACATCTCTGTCATCGACAACTCTTTTAGCCTTTAGCGCCTCTGGAAAAGGTGATGGGGGCTTCTCTGAACGTAGGGTAGGAAACACTGGACGAACGTAGGTATCAACATAGACATCGTCAGTAGGAACAAATTTCTGAGGAGCAGCTCGCGGCGAGCCCACCGCGGGGCATAAATCGTCACCGCGGGGTGGTGGGGTCGCGTTGACATTACTGGGCATAGGCACCGGGTTGCGGCGGGAATTGCCGCGGGGCGGTGTGGTGAGTTCCTTTTTCTCGGAAATTTCTTTCTCCTCTTCAGCAATAGGAGACATAACTTCTTTACCACTTCTCAGCGTGATAGCACTCACGTTCTCTCTGGGATTCACAGTGGTCTGGGATGGCAGGGAGTTTGAGGTCCTCTGGTTGATTTTAGTCACCTCGTCGGCTAACTGGCCAATCTGCCTCTCTATATTCTTGATACTCGACTCAGTAGCCTGCACATGCGTAGCAAAGTGCTGAGTCAAGGTCTTCAGCATATCCTCAGTAGAGGCTCCAGAAGTTTGGCCTTGGGGCCTCTGTTGGTACTGAGCTCATTGCTGGTACTATTGTTGCTGAGCCGGCTGATATTGCTGTTGTGCCGGCTGCTGACCACCTTGAGGGTCACTCCATCTAAATCCTGGATGGTCACGCCCTCTCTGGTTGTAATTGGGCTGGCCACCGTACTGTTGTCTAGGGGTTCCATAGCCTCCTACAGCATTAACTTCAGCAACACCATCCTCTTGCAGCTGAGGACATGTATCTGTGTGGTGGGCCTGGCTAGGATAAAGGCCACACGGTCTGGCTTGTTGATGAGCATTCTGATTCGCCATCTTCATGACTATCTCCTTCAACTCGGCTAACTCAGATAATACCGGACTCGGTCCTGCAGGGGTCACAGCATTGACCGCCTTTCTTTGGTAAGTTTTTCAGAAGTTCCGGGTGCTTTCACTCATCTCTTGGATTCGGTCCATGGCTTCCTTCGGTGTCATATTCAGAATACTGTCACCGCATGCAGCATCGACCAATCTCCTCTCTTGGTCCTGTAGACCGTTGTGTAAATAAAGGACAAGATCCTGCTGGGCGTATCCATGGAATGGACAGCTGAAGCAGAGCCTCTTGAACCTCTCCAAATAATCATACAGTGTCTCATCACAAGCCTGCTCAATGTTGGCAATTGCCTTCTTCAAAGCATTCGCCTTCTTTGTCGGAAAATACTTATCCAGGAACGCCTTGTGCAATTTCGCCCATGTATCTATGGTTCCTGGTGGCAAGTGATAGTACCAGTCGCTCGCATTGTCGAGTAAAGAAAAGCCAAAAGCTCTCATCTTGAACTGCTCTTCAGTCACGTTCCTGGGCTTCATCGTCATACAGACATTGTGGAACTTGCCCAGGTGAGAAATCGGATCATCTCCACTCAGACCGTGGAACTTAGGCAGGTAGTTAACAATTCCAGTCTTCAATTCGAAGTTCACCCCTTGATCCAGCGCAGGGATGATCACAGCTAGGGGTTCAGCCCCAATATTCGGTACCGTAAGCTCTCGTAGAGTTCCGTTTCCAGCCATAGCAGCAGTTGGGATAGTAGCAACTTCTGCGGTTTCAGTCTCAACATTCTCGGTCGTGTCAGTCTCAGCGGCCGACACAGTCTCAATCTCGGCTTCTTCCCTTCGATCGTGCAGACGTCCAAGGAACGATCTTTCAATCTCTGGATCAAAAGCTAAGAGTGGGGAGTCAGTAGCACGGGTATCGACCATAAGATAGGTCTCCACCCAAAAATCAAACACGAAAACACACAACAAACATAAACCTTCCCCGGCAACGGCGCCAAATTTGACGGGGCTAAAGATGCACAAGCAAATGTCGTTGATTAGCCTTATCAAAATAAATTATCCTAACAAACCTACTAAACAAAGTATAGCAGACAAGTAAGGGTCGAATCCCACAGAGAAGGTATGATGTAATATGCAATCGTGAATGACAAGTAACAAGCAACTGGGGGTTTTGTAGTAAAGAGAACGAAGCAAATAAGCATGCAGATTGAGTAAAATCGAGAGAATAATGTGAAGGAAAGTAGTCCTGTTAGAGCGAAATCCACAATACAAAGATAAAGTTTGATCCCTGAAATATATTCAATCCAAGTTCAATTATTTATCCTCACAGTTGTCAATAGACTTATCACTATGCCAATGATAAAGTACAACTGATTTTCACAGTTGTCAGCGTACTTTAGCACCAACACAGCAATAGCGATGCACACAAGGATTTAGGATACATGCAAGTAGAAAGACGTACAAGTACTCACTCCCCTACTTAACATGCAATTGATTCTCACACACAAGTGTACGCTCGGAACCCCTATACGCACAAACGTGTTTGCCACTAGATATGCACTCGGAACCCCTATATGCAATCCTAGCAATTGATAACAAGCATTCAACCTAGGTGATCAGGCTAAGAAGAACAACTAGAAATCGTAGACGTGGTAAGCAAGAGAATCAATCCAACAATTATAAGGATAAGAACAAGGAATAGAAATCTCACAAACACATCAAAGTACTGCTTCAGTCGTCTAACAGAACAAAGGAAAGTTAGTTCTCCATCAAAGGGGATGAAAAACTATAATATGAAAATAACGATCAAAAGTAGTTCGATAACAAGATGTGTCTAAGTGTTCGCCGACTGGCTTGGAGGTTGTGGAACATTAGGTTAAATAGAGTTAACCTAAAGCCCAAGATCACAAAACCAATCCAAAAGGAAACAAATAAAATAACAAAGTCTGAAATAGAAATAAAAGGAAATAAATATAATCTGGCGCGAGGCAATAAACACGTCCACCGCGGGGCGGTAAAGATCCACCGCGGGGCTTCTGCTCTCCACCGCTGGGCGGTGGCCTCCTCTCACACGGGGCTTCATCATCACTGGGAGTCATCACCACGGGGCGTCACTGCTAATGCGGGGCGGTGAACTTCAGACTTCAACTCTCATCTTCTTCTCTTCTCCAGCTGCTCAACAAATACTACCAAGTGTTGGTAGCCTTCTCCATAGATGTTCCAGCAGCTCCATCTCCAAGCTCCCACTAAGCTGCCAATCCTTGGATTTCTTCACTTCTCTCCATAATATCTGGATCGCAGACTTAGCACTAAAACAACTCCAAAACTCCTCCAAATCATGCTAATAGATGCTAGAAAAGGTGTATGAAATAACACCTATCAAATTCCCCTATACTTAGACCTTTACTCGTCCCGAGTAAGCTAAAGAAAAGCTCACCCTCTCAATCAATACCAAGGACTCAAGAAGTACAAGAAAACGTGACTCCAACAACTACAACACATCAACAATACGCCCAAGACAACCAAAACAAGTGATGCAAGAACAATCTAACCTAACTCCCGTCTATCTCCTTATCGCTCCATGAGTGGCCTACCCGACAATCCTTCTATGTCACCCTTCTTATGACGCCTCGCCGAAAGATAAGAGAAATCCTAAAATCACTCTTCTTTTTTTTCACTCATTTCTCCAAGGCGCCCTTTCGGGTTTTCACCAAGCACTCATTTCATTTTCCAATATACGTTCTCACATAAGCTCGCATCACTCTAGTCCAATTTTTCCCTGGTCTAAGTCCAGCCGGACTACCTGCTTTTTACCTGAACCGCCCTTTCGGGTTTTCAGTCCATCCTAGGATTTTGATTTCCTTTTTTACTTCTTTTTGGCTTTTTTTTTTAAATAAAATCAACACTGTAGAAAACGAATGCAGAAATAAAGCTATGTACACTAGCTAGCAAGAATAGCAAGTCTATATCCCTCTCCCATACTTAAACCGAACATTGTCCTCAATGTGAAAAGAGAACGTCAAATGACAGGGCAAGAGAGAAATAAACTCACTGTGGACCGAAAGGTGGTGGTGGGTACATCCCAAAGTAGTCCTGCAGATGAATGTCTATAGTTTCCAGACGCTCATCTATCTCATCGTGAAGTTGGGTCTGCCAAGTTTGCAGACCGGTCTCTACTCTGGAAGTCTACTGATCATGGTGCGTAGAGAAGTTATCCCATCTAGCGTACATCTCCTGCCATGGTGCGACAGGTCCGTACACAGATGAGGACTCCTAAAACTGTGAAGCACTGGGGTCGTCCCTCTCCTCGCGATCAGCTGCAGCATATCCACCACTAGGGCCCTCTCCATATGGACCCGAAGAAACAACGGCAGCGGCATCAGCAGCAGGCGCCTGGCCATCGCTATCAATCCACCAGCCCGCATATAAAGGCGAGTAAGTGAACTCTCGCGGAACACTCAAAATATGGCCCTCGTAAGCTATCCAAGCCACATCACCATCCTGCCCCAGCGGCTTCACCATAGAGCACACCCTCATGTGTGCGGCATCATATAAAACGCAGGGAACCGGCCGAGCAATCTGATCGCAAGCAATCACATCAGCGCAGGGGAGAGTAATCAAGCTACCCCCATAAATATCTCTAGGCTCGCCCTCACGAATCCTCCGCAGGGAACTCAGGAAAAGAGTTGCACAACACGGAGTAAGCTCAACCATTCCCAGGATGCTCAAAAACCACTGGAAGTCCTTCATGGGCACCTTCCCATCGTCAGCATGGCCAAAGAAATCTCTCATCAACACCTTGTGGATCAACCGCAGACACGGGTTCACCAACTTCGAATTCACCTCATGCCCCATCTTGAAAGTCCTCCTAGTAGCAGCCCGCCAGAAAGCAAACATCTCGTCCTCCTGAAGCCCATTCGACCATCCAGGGCTCGGTTTCTTCGTAATGCCCAGGGCCTCGTGGATCGCCCTCCTCGATAGAGAATGCTCACGTCCATTGTAGGAGAACGCGATCTTGCGCAGGAAGCTATCATCACCCTCCTCGCGGTAGAACCACCGAAACGAAGAAATGAACTGGAAGCATAGCTCAGGATATGCGGGGGCTGCCTTGCCCAGAAATCCTCCCAGCCCACACTGCGTTAGGCACATCGTCACACACGCGAGCATTCCCATCTTCTCCAGAGTCGGCGTGTGGAAAAATTTAGAAGGCATCACCTTTCTCCCCTTCACAATATCGTACAGCTCACTCTCATCCCTACTCGTCGACGCCTTCTTCTTGCCTTTGGGAGCCATAAGTGAAGAATTAAAATGCTCAAATTAGAAGATAGCAAAGAATACTCACAATCAAGCAAACACAGGTTCTGCAGAGACTCAATGCGGGGCGGTAGCGTCGTGGCGAGAAACTGACAACAGGTCACCGGGTCGCGGTGAGGTTGGCGCGGGGCGGTAGCAACAGATATGCGAAGCGGTGGCAGTGCGAGGCGGAGCTAAAGCGAGGCGAGACAACAGCGGCGCGGTGGGGGTTGTGTTTGGGCTGGGCTGTGAGGCTAGACTCCAAATGGGGGTATGGGGGCTAGGAAATGCTCAAGGTCGAGAGGGGATTCAGGGAGAGTGAATGGAAAATAGGTGAAGGAGAATTGAGGGGGGGGGGGCGGTGGAAATTTTATGTGGGGCTAGGTCAAGGTAGGGGAAGGTGAAAAGAAAGGGTTGATGGGCCGGTCATGTTCCATGGCCCATATGAGAAATCTTGGCCCAAAAATGAAGCCCAATCCGTCAAAACCTTAGTAACCACTTAAGAAATAAGCTTTTACTCATTCGTTTAAGGTTTTTTCGGGGCCCATTATTCTTGCTTTTTTTTTTAAAAAAAAAAAAAGTTGAGAATCGATACCTGACCGTCACCGCGGGGCGGCAGCTCCACCGCGAGGCGGTAGGAAAGTGCCGCGGGGCAGTGAGAAAGGCTGGGCACTTCATCTTTTCTCGGGTTTACTTTCGTACCTGAAATGTGATTAACAGGCGAACGAAACAAAGCAAAATAAACTACAAAAATAATCTAATAAAAAGAAAAAGAGATCAAAGAAATACAAATACGGGTTGCCTCCCGGACAGCGCCTTGGTTATCGTCGTCGGCTCGACGTATTGTAGATCAACTACCATTTTGGGTAGGATTCTTTCGGAATCCTCCAACTTGTCTCTTCCTGGTGAGACCTTTCATGGAAAGGTTTGAACCTTAGACCATGGTCTTCCTTCGCCACCCATTCCATGTGCATTCTCTTCGGAGTGTCGCCCCCATACTTAGAACGATGCGGGGGCCGATATGGCTCAACCTGAACATGCTGCACATCACTAGATAAAGGCTTGCAGCCTTGTGTGGTTAGTGCAGGGGGGCAAGTGCCCAAAGTAGAGGAATCTCCTAAATTAGCTAATAAGACATCATCCACAGGCAAATCATGAAAATCATGCAACTCAATGGGTCCATCACTAGTGGAACACTCAACTACGGCCTCTACTGCTTCAATCTTAACATTATCATGCACAGAATCATCAAAGTCATTAATGCAGAGAGGAGGAGGAGACTTAATGGAATTAGCTTTATGAATATCATGCTGAAAAATTATTCCATCAAACTCCATAGTCAGGGTACCACTATCAACATCTATCTTAGTCATGGAAGTCTTCATAAAAGGTCGCCCTAGCATAACCGGGGCAACTTGCTCATCATAATCCATATCCATAACAAAGAAATCAGCAGGAAATATCAAAGGACCTATCCTAACAAAGACATCTTCTACAACACCCTTAGGGGGTACACACGATCCATCAGCAAGTTGTATCACAATACTAGACTCACGTAAGGGTCCTAATTCCAATTTCACAAGTAAAAAATAGGGTAAAACATTAATTGAGGCACCCAAATCAAGTAGGGATTTCTCAAAAACATGCTCACCTATAGTAATAGGAATAGTAAACGTACCTGGATCCTTGCACTTCGCAAGTAGACGCTTCTGAACCACAGCTGACACTTGTTCGCCCACTGGACTCTTCTTTCGAGTCTTCTGCCTTTGAGCTTTCTTCACCGTGCAGAGCTCCTTTAAGAACTTGGCATATCGCGGGATAGCCTTGATAAGTTTCAGCAGGGGAATGTTCACCTCACAGTTCTGGAACGTGTCGAACAGGTCTCTGTCATCGACAACTCTTTTAGCCTTTAGCGCCTCTGGAAAAGGTGCTGGGGGCTTCTCTGAACGTAGGAGAGGAAACACTGGACGAACGTAGGTATCAAAATAGACATCGTCAGTAGGAACAGATTTCCGAGGAGCAGCTCGCGGTGAGCCCACCGCGGGGCGTAAATCGTCACCGCGGGGTGGTGGGGTCGCGTTGACATTACTGGGCATAGGCACCGGGTTGCGGCGGGAATTGCCGCGGGGCGGTGCGGTGAGTTCCTTTTTCTCGGAAATTTCTTTCTCCTCTTCAGCAATAGGAGACATAACTTCTTTACCACTTCTCAGCGTGATAGCACTCACGTTCTCTCTGGGATTCACAGTGGTCTGGGATGGCAGGGAGTTTGAGGTCCTCTGGTTGATTTTAGTCACCTCGTCGGCTAACTGGCCAATCTGCCTCTCTATATTCTTGATACTCGACTCAGTAGCCTGCACATGCGTAGCAAAGTGCTGAGTCAAGGTCTTCAGCATATCCTCAGTAGAGGCTCCAGAAGTTTGGCCTTGGGGCCTCTGTTGGTACTGAGCTCGTTGCTGGTACTGTTGTTGCTGAGCCAGCTGATATTGCTGTTGTGCTGGCTGCTGACCACCTTGAGGGTCACTCCATCTAAATCCTGGATGGTCACACCCTCTCTGGTTGTAATTGGGCTGGCCACCGTACTGTTGTCTAGGGGTTCCATAGCCTCCTACAGCATTAACTTTAGCAACACCATCCTCTTGCAGTTGAGGACAGGTATCTATGTGGTGGGCCTGGCTAGGTAAAAGGCCACACGGTCTGGCTTGTTGAGGAGCATTTTGATTCGCCATCTCATGACTATCTCCTTCAACTCGGCTAACTCAGATAATACCGGACTCGGTCCTGCAGGGGTCACAGCATTGACCGCCTTTCTTTGGTAAGTTTTTCCGAAGTTCCGGGTGCTTTCACTCATCTCTTGGATTCGGTCCATGGCTTCCTTCGGTGTCAGATTCAGAATACTGTCACCGCATGCAGCATCGACCAATCTCCTCTCTTGGTCCTGTAGACCGTTGTGTAAATAAAGGACAATATCCTGCTAGGCGTATCCATGGAATGGACAGCTGAAGCAGATCCTCTTGAACCTCTCCAAATAATCATACAGTGTCTCATCACAAGCCTGCTCAATGTTGGCAATTGCCTTCTTCAAAGCATTCGCCTTCTTCGTCGGAAAATACTTATCCAGGAACGCCTTGTGCAATTTCGCCCATGTATCTATGGTTCCTGGTGGCAAGTGATAGTACCAGTCGCTCGCATTGTCGAGTAAGGAAAAGCCAAAAGCTCTCATCTTGAACTGCTCTTCAGTCACGTTCCTGGGCTTCATCGTCATACAGACATTGTGGAACTTGCCCAGGTGAGAAATCAGATCATCTCCACTCAGACCGTGGAACTTAGGCAGGTAGTTAACAATTCCAGTCTTCAATTCAAAGTTCACCCCTTGATCCAGCGCAGGGATGATCACAGCTAGGGGTTCAGCCCCAATATTCGGTGCCGTAAGCTCTCGTAGAGTTCCGTTTCCAGCCATAGCAGCAGCTGGGATAGTAGCAACTTCAACGGTTTCAGTCTCAACGTTCTCGGTCGTGTCAGTCTCAGCGGCCGACACAGTCTCAATCTCGGCTTCTTCCCTTCGATCGTGTAGACGTCCCAGGAACGATCTTTCAATCTCTGGATCAAAAGCTAAGAGTGGGGAGTCAGTAGCACGGGTATCGACCATAAGATAGGTCTCCACCCAAAAATCAAACACGAAAACACACAACAAACATAAACCTTCCCCGACAACGGCGCCAAATTTGACGGGGCTAAAGATGCACAAGCAAATGTCGTTGATTAGCCTTATCAAAATAAATTATCCTAACAAACCTACTAAACAAAGTATAGCAGACAATTAAGGGTCGAATCCCACAGAGAAGGTATGATGTAATATGCAATCGTGAATGACAAGTAACCAGCAACTGGGGGTTTTGTAGTCAAGAGAACGAAGCAAATAAGCATGCAGATTGAGTAAAATCGAGAGAATAATATGAAGGAAAGTAGTCCTGTTAGAGGGAAATCCACAGTACAAAGAAAGAGTTTGATCCCTGAAATATATTCAATCCAAGTTCAATTATTTATCCTCACAGTTGTCAATAGACTTATCACTATGCCAATGATAAAGTACAACTGATTCTCACAGTTGTCAGCGTACTTTAGCACCAACACAGCAATAGCGATGCACACAAGGATTTAGGATACATGCAAGTAGAAAGACGTACAAGTACTTACTCCCCTACTTAACATGCAATTGATTCTCACACACAAGTGTACGCTCGGAACCCCTATACGCACAAACATGTTTGCCACTAGATATGCACTCGGAACCCCTATATGCAATCCTAGCAATTGATAACAAGCATTCAACCTAGGTGATCAGGCTAAGAAGAACAACTAGAAATCGTAGACGTGGTAAGCAAGAGAATCAATCCAACAATTATAAGGATAAGAACAAGAAATAGAAATCTCACAAACACATCAAAGTACTGCTTCAGTCGTCTAACAGAACAAAGGAAAGTTAGTTCTCCATCAAAGGGGATGAAAAACTATAATATGAAAATAACGATCAAAAGTAGTTCGATAACAAGATGTGTCTAAGTGTTCGCCGACTGGCTTGGAGGCTGTGGAACATTAGGTTAAATAGAGTTAACCTAAAGCCCAAGATCACAAAACCAATCCAAAAGGAAACAAATAAAATAACAAAGTCCGAAATAGAAATAAAAGGAAATAAATATAATCTGGCACGAGGCAATAAACACGTCCACCGCGGGGCGGTAAAGATCCACCGCGGGGCTTCTGCTCTCCACCGCTGGGCGGTGGCCTCCTCTCACGCGGGGCTTCATCATCACTGGGAGTCATCACCGTGGGGCGTCACTGCTAACGCGGGGCGGTGAACTCCAGACTTCAACTCTCATCTTCTTCTATTCTCCAGCTGCTCTCCAAATACTACCAAGTGTTGGTAGCCTTCTCCATAGATGTTCCAGCAGCTCCATCTCCAAGCTCCCACTAAGCTGCCAATCCTTGGATTTCTTCACTTCTCTCCATAATATCTGGATCGCAGACTTAGCACTAAAACAACTCCAAAACTCCTCCAAATCATTCCAATAGATGCTAGAAAAGGTGTATGAAATAACACCTATCAAAGCATCCACAACATGATTTCCGAATTTGTGGTCCCTCAGCTTGGCATTAAGATCTATCCACATGCTATACCATATACTATGGGGAGGGTTAACAATGAGCACCATATGCATGTGATGAAGAAAGCATATGTGAAGTTCGAGACGGGTACTTACTCGAAAACCCGAATGTCTGATGTGGTACCTCTAACCGCATGTGATCTTCTAATGGGCCATCCTTGGAAGTTTGACTATGATGTTACCCATGAGGGGCAACAAAATTTTGTCTTTCTTGTGAAGGATGGTAGGCGTCACTGATTGGAACCTATGACCGCAGGTGAGCTGCACCGATCAAGGAGAGAAACGCGTGAACTCCCCAATGGTGTAGCCATCACTTTGCGTTCACCAAGACCATACCTTCTGCCTCATGAGTTTTTCCACAAGATCAAGGTTGTCATTGAAGTCAAGAGAAGATTCCAATGCCTCATGAACTCGTTTCACCTAAACCAAGATCTAAGGGAGTTTTCTTATCTTTTGTTTTGTTTTATAACTAAGTTTTAGGGCGCATTTTGTTGATTATAATGTGCATGTTGAATATTTCCTTGTAATAGAGTCAATGTTTCCTAATTGTATTTCTCCTAGCTTTACCAAGAAGATAGGATCAATTTCAAGGAGTGTCCCTTCCAAGTACTGTTTGTGCATGCAAATCGCATTGATAAAATCCATGTGTGTCCTAAGTTGCATGATTATGTTGGATTGTTTGGTGTACCTAATTTCTTATGTTTTCTTCTTATAGGTTGTCCATATTCGAGGTTGAATCCTTTTCAATGAGGGAGAGATGATGTGATCCATGACCACATAAATGCACAAGCCACGCCACCCACCAAGCACGCGCGCCTCTCGCCGCTCAAGATAGGGTTTTTCAAAACCCCCACACCAAATTCCTCCAAACCGAGCCAAGCTGGTTCCATCCTTAAATTAGGACCAAATGATGTTACCACGCCAAATACTAGATCAATTGGAGGAGAAATGCTCGGAGGAACCACGAGGGGTACCCTTCCCACCGCGCGGGCGTCGAGCCACAAATGAGGGCATTGGGAAGCCCTCGAACAATCAATGAAGAAACCAAGTCTTGATCTTGCCAAGGGTCATCATTATATACAAGGATTTGACTCACCAAATTTGGGGTCATTTGGAGCACAAGTGCGTAGAGGTTTGAGGCAGCGTGCTGATCAACACTACTTTGGATGTGTTTAGAGCGTTATTGTGGAGTATGGAGTTGAGGAGAAGAAGTATGATTATGGTGGTTTGGAGAAGCTTAAATGAAGATTATGAAGATGGAAGAGAAAGCCACTTGAGAAGACCAGAGAAGACGAAAAAAGGAGCTGGAGAAGAGCTACAAGAGTTTTTCTGCGATCGCGGAATTCACTGCCGCGGTCGCGGAACATTTCGAGGCGAAGAAGAGAAACAGTGAAGAATCCGCGGTCGCAGAACCCAAAGCCGCGATCGCGGAAAAATGCAAGACATCGAGGCTTTACAGAGATATTTCCGCGGTCGCGGAAAATCCTCCGCGGTCGCGGAAAATCCTCCGCGGTCGCGGAAACGAGTCATCAGGCACACCGAGAAGTTTCGTCCGAAGATCTGCTTTTTATATTTTATTTCCTTTTCCTTTAGTTCTTATATTCAGATTAGTTTATTTTATTTCCTTTTAGATTTTAATTGTTATCTTTAGTTATAGGTTTGCTAGGGTTATTTAACCTAGTTCCTAGCAGCCACTTTTGATTAGCATTCAGACTACGATTCATCATTGTTTTTCCCTTAGAGTTTTTGTGTTTCAAGACTATGAAGAACTAAGCAACATTTGCTTAGTCCGACGATTGAAGCCTTCATTTGATATATGGTTGTGAGATTATAACTCTATTTTCTTTCCTTTGATTATATATCTTCTCTTTGTGCTTATTCCTATTGATTCTTGCTGATTTGACTAGATTGATCACCTAGTTGATATTAGAATTGTCTGTTGCTAGGGTTTGGATATTTCGAGTTGAAATCCCTTATCTTGTGTAGCAAACATGATACTCTAGGACTAGTTGGACTAGTTTATTGTGAAGAGATTTGATTATGTGTTAAATGCTGTGAGTTGTGGTGTTGCATGAATCCTGGTTAATTCATATGCTTATTGCTGCTATTGTTCTAAATCTTGATAGTTTCTTGTGCGTTTGATAGTTAGGGTTATCAGGACTAGGTGGACTGATAACTATTTCAGAATATGGACAGGAATATTCATAGGAAGGAATAGAGATAATCTAGGATCAATCAATCAAATGAATGGTGGATATTTGTCTGGCTAAGTACTTTTTCCCAATTGATTACAACATTTGCTTTACTTTACTTAGTTTAATTGCAAACAAACCAACAAAACCCCCTTTGTTACTTTGGCATCCATTTGTGCACTTAGAAAGATTACCTCCTCCCTGTGGGATTCGACCCTTGCTTGCCTACTTTACTTTGTTAGGTTTCTAAGGATTTACTTTGATTGGGCATCACAACTTTAGCCCCTATCAAATTGGCACCGTTGCCGGGGAGGCAAGTTTTGATTTATCTGTATGTGTTTTTGTGTGTCAATTTTTGTGTGGACCTATCTTATGGTCCACACCCATGCTACTGACTATCCGCTTCTAGCTTGTGATACAGAAATTGAGAGAACCCTTTGTAGGAACCGCATGACAAACATATCATTGTGCTTTGACAATCCGTGTTTCGAGATGGCTGACGAACAACCGACGTTGAGGTAGTTGACTTCCCCGAATCTGCAACAACAACCGCTGGCTGTGCAGTTCCCTGAGCTAGCGGATGGCGTAAACTTTGAGCTGAAATCCGAGCTGATTCACTTATTACCCCACTTCCATGGGATGAGTGGAGAAGACCCCAATAAAGATCTGTCTGAGTTCCATGCCGTCTGCACCAGCATGAAACCAAGAGGCGTTACTGAGGACCAAATCAAGCTAAGGGCCTTTCCTTTGTCTCTGAAGGATACGGCCAATGATTGGTTCTATTATTTGGCTCCAAGAAGCATAGACACATGGGCTAAGATGACGAAAGCCTTCCTGGAGAAGTACTTCCCTGTGACCAAGCTCAATAGCCTAAAGAGGAGCATCATCAATATTGAACAGAAGGCTACTGAGACGTTGTATGAGTACTACGAGAGGTTCAAGAGGTTGATCTCTAGCTGTCCCTACCATGGGTATTCAGAACAAGACCTCGTACTTTATTTGTACGGAGGACTTCTTGACGAGGAGCGTCCGATGGTGAATGCAGCCTGCGGAGGAAATATTTTGAACAAGACGCCTGCTACAGCTTTTGAAGTATTCTTTGAGCTATCTGAGGGCTCAAGACAATTCAGTAAGAGGGCGAGCGCCCAATCAATCAAGGCTGCAGACTCTCAGCCAAATTCCTCACTACTTTCTGACATGACTGAGATGAAGGAGATGATGAGAAGATACATGATGAAGGGTGGCCAGCAGCAAGTCAAATCTTGTGGGATATGATATGACACGATGCATCCTACTGATGAATGTCCCACGCTGTAGGAACCCGCTGCTGAGGTGAACGTTGTTGGAGGTTTTGGTCCTCCTAGACCAAGATATGACCCGTACTCCAGCACATACAATCCAGGGTGGAGAGATCACCCCAATTTGAGATACGGAAATCAGCAGAATCCTCTTCAAAGCCAGGACAATCAAGAGTTTCAACAAAGGCCACCACAGTTCCTATCGCGCCCACAATAATATCAGTAGCCTGGGGGTCAACAACAACAATTTAGAGCTCAATATGACCCAAGACCTCAAGGCCAAAGCTCAAGTTCCTCTATGTCCAGTGATGACATGATCAGGTCTCTCGCTTAGAGCGTAACGACGTTGGTGAACAATATGGCCCAACAACATAGTGCTCTCGCTCAGAGCGTATCGACGTTGGCAAACACTATGGTCCAACAAAATCAAGAGATGCGGTCAAGTATAACGAATTTGGAAAAGCAGGTGGGACAGATCTCCATCGCAGTGAGCAAACTGGAAGTCTGGGACTCGGGAAAACTACCATCTCAAAGGGTAGTAAACCCAAGGGAGAAAGTATGCGCCATGACGCTGAGAAGCGAAACACAAGTGGAAGAAGGTCGAGGCCAACAGAAAGTTTTCCGCGACCGCGAATGATGTGTTCTTGCCTCCGATGACAAGCCAATTGTCAAAGGTGACACCTTTGGATCTAGTCTTGGTTGGGAAGTCACTCAGCGTCGTCAAGCCTGCCGTGGAACGCGGTGTTTGTGGCGGTTCGCGAGCGAGAGATCGCGATGATTGGTGCGATGGCAGCGATTGATGGGGTGAATGGATTGCGGTGGCGGAAGCGATTGATGAGGGATAAATGACTTGAAAAGACAAGTCTTTGGTGTCGTAGCGTCGACTGCGAATGAAGGGAGATGCGAAGGAGGACTTGGCTTGAGGGTTCAAGCAATTGTTATAGCGTCGGCGGTGGGGTGAAGGGGATGCGAAGATAGAGGGTTTTGACATCCGATCAAGGGAAAGAGGATACACACTCGACTTGAAACCTTGAATTGAATTGAACGTGAGAAAACTAATAACATAGTTTGACTTATATACTAGGGCGAGACGTCGGATGGGCTGAGTCGAGCCTAGTGGGCTAGCCCATGCAAGCATGCAAAAGGCACAAACCCTAAAATAGAAAAGACTATAAAAGGAAACTATCTAAAACAAGCAATAATACCAAATATAGAAAATGTCTCAAAACTACGCGTTAAAAGGCATTGAATACGAGAATCTTTAGATAGAACGCGATCAACATTGAAGGAGGTAGAGTCGCTTGAAGGAGATCGCATTCAACATTGAGTCGCTTGAAGGAAGACGCGTCGAGGCACGCGATCTTTGGTCTTGGGTAGAGACGCTTGAATGAGATCGCGAACTCTGTTCCAGATGCGAGGAGTATGACGAAGATCGTGATCTTCGTACTTGGATTTTCTGAGCTCACAGTCATGGATTCTTCCTCGTCTTGGGCCGTCATGGGAGGCAGGGTCACATCACCCTCCCCCACTTGGCTGTGAAGCGTCCCCGCTTCACCATCGTTGATCTTTTGCTCGGCATTCTCGTGCAAGTGCTCCCACGCGAGGTGTCCGGTGTCAAACATGAATATTGGGCCGAAGCGTGGCAGATAGGCACCAAACACCCAGTTGATTGTGTGTTGAATGCTTCGCAAGGGTGGTAGCGTGTTTGGTGGCACTTTGCATACGATTGAGTTGTGGTGGATGATGAGACGTCGAAGGCATGATCCCTTTGCCTTTGTCGACTCTTGTCTTCGATGGACCGGCATCGGTGGCTCATGGTTGATCTAGCGCGTCCATAGTACTCAGGGGTGTTGGAGCGGGCACGAGTTGTGCGGAGCATTGTTGGGCTCTCAAAGCTGCGTTCTCTTGTCGAAGGGCTTGGATCTCTCTTTGCTCCTCGGACAACGCGATGAGCGGTTCTTGTTGTGGGGTGTCAATCGGTGGTTGGTCTTGGGGTAGACCTAACGGTGGTTGATGTTGGTTGGTGTGGTCTACTCCAAGTTGGTCTTCACCGTGTTCAACCGTCATGGTACCTATAATAATATGGCCAGACATGGGAGTAAAAACGAACCAAAAGACAACGAAGCACAACAACCAAGAAAATCACTAGTCAAGTCACAAAGTTCACGTAGGTAGGGTTAGTTTGGCTTGCCGTGAGGGCGGTTTGGCTTGCACAAGAGATGGTGTATCAAGCAAGTTGCAATCAAACAAACAAGAACAAATTGAAACCCTAAAACAAACGTAAACAAAGCTACCAAATTAGCAAGAAAATACCTTCTAGGAAGCTTGACCTAGACGGCGGAGAGAGATAGAAGATGAGCTTAGACCGAGAGTGGGTTAGGGTTGCCTTATTTTGGCTTTACCTAACTTTGGAAACTTTTTTTTTTAATATCTTTGTGATATCTTTTTTTTTATATAATATCTGAGATCTTATCTTTTGATCTTTTTGGATTGCAAAAGGAAACAAAAGAAAAAACGGTCTAAGTAACTAGAATATCACAAGTGTGATCTTTAGAGATAAGAGAGAGAAGATAAGATTTGATATGATATCTTATAAAAGGAAATTCGGCTAACTTAACTAAAAAGTAAACTCTAGCAAACCAGGAAACTCTATCCACACGTGAAATAAGGAAACAAAATATTATAGCATGCAAGATAACAAATTACCTAACACACCAAAACTTAGGGAACAAGGAAAAAAAAATCGGCCAAGATAAAATCTTGTAGAAACCGATGAGGTGTTGCAAGGATGGAAACTTTGGTTTTTCTTTCTTTCTCGCGAGATCTTATGAAAGCAAACGATGGGGGTAAAATAAAAAATTGTGAACAAGATGCAAACTTGAGTTCGTGACTTACAAGACTACTGGGCTCTGATACCAGTTGATGTGTTCTTGCCTCCGATGACAAGCTAATTGTCAAAGGTGACACCTTTGGATCCAGTCTTGGTTGGGAAGTCACTCGGCGTCATCAAGCCTGATGTGGAACGCGGTGTTTGTGGTGGTTCGCGAGCGAGAGATCGCGATGATTGGTGCGATGGCAGCGATTGATGGGGTGAATGGATAGCGGTGGCGGAAGCGATTGATGAGGGATAGATGACTTGAAAAGACAAGTCACTGGTGTCGTAGCATCGATTGCGGATGAAGGGAGATGCGAAGGAAGACTTGGCTTGAGGGTTCAAGCAATTATCGTAGCCCCAGACCCTTTCGAAGATGTCCATGATGACTACGTTCGCCCCAATTTTCCCCCGCTCAGTTCATTGAAGGCGCCCGCTCCCTTTCCTGAGGCTCTGAAGGACACGAGAAGGCTGGAAAATGACAAGGAATTATTTGAAACCTTCAGTAACTGCGAGGTAAATATTCCCTTGATAAAACTTGTTAAAAGCATTCCTTGCTATACCAAATTCTTGAAAGAGTTGTGCAAGATAAAGAGGAAGAAGGCTGTGAAAGAGAAGAAGAAGGTCCAGGTCAGTGAGAATGTATCCGCTATGCTGCAAAAGCGGTTACCAAAGAAGTGCAGTGATCCAGGAATGTTCACTATTCCCTGCAAGATAGGTGGCGCCATGTTCGATAAAGCCATGCTAGATTTGGGTGCCTCTATCAATGTTTTGCCTTTCTCGTTGTACGAGTCTTTAGAGGTTGGGCCATTACAAAAGACGGGGATTGTGATCCAGCTAGCAGACAATTCATATGTGTATCCCAAAGGAGTGGTGTAGGATGTGTTGGTAGAAGTTGATAAATTGCTCTTCCCTGCGGACTTCTTTGTGGTGGATACGGGGCACGATAAAAACGTAGCCCCTGTGATGCTGGGAAGGCCGTTCATGAACACGGCGAGCACAAAGATTGATGTGAGCAATGGTTCGCTCATAATGGAATTTGACGGGGTGAGGGTCGGATTCAACATCGACAATGCAAAGCGACACCCTCTTGATATTGACCCCGAGTGTTCGGTTGATGTGAGCAACCCAAGATGAGTGGGAGAGCACTATGTGGAGCCACGACAATAACTAAGGCGCTGCTCGGGAGGCAACCCGAGGTATGTATTTATTTTCATGTCTTTTCGTTTTCATCTTTTTATTGTTATTGTTTTGTTTTGTTTCGTTTTGTTTTTAGACTAACCTGTAGGTAGGAGACCCGAAGCCAAAAATTAAAGACGGTGTTTTCGCACCAGAAATTTTTCCGTGGGCGCAAATAATTTTCCGCGACCGTGGAAATATCATTGTAAGTCTCACTTACCTAAAAAAAAAACAAAAACAAACAAGTTTTACCGACGGCCAGCTGTCCGAGTTCTACTACGAGAGGTGGTGCGCATCATGCTGCCAAGGAGGAGACATTCTCCCCACATTTTTATTTGGCACCGATGATGGCCCGACATTCGACAGCTGATGAGGATGAACACCAGAGCCCACCACACGATTACATCTGGGCTCCCATTCTATGTTCGTTGAAGGCCGTGCAACCCCGATTCTTTGATATACCACTACACCTTACATTGGATTTATTTGGTTGCACGGTGGAGTTTGATTGAGTTTGAAGGCCGCCACAACACATGTGACATGTTCTTTTATTGATATACTGCCAGCACCAACTTCCAAGTCCAAGCCACCTCGGCGACGTTCGTGAGTACTTTTCTGCTCTTCCATGTGCTTCATTTTTTTTTTGTCTTAAATTACATTGAGCACAATGCAATGTTTAAGCATGGGGGAGTGTTCTATACTTGCTAGTCGTCTGAGGAGGAAAAGAAAAAATCAATGAAAAAGAAAAAAGTCAAAAATAAGAAGAAAAAAAACAAAAATAGAAATCCTGGGATAAGTCGAAAACCTGAAAGGGCGGCTTAGGCAATAAGCAGATGGCTTGGACCAGCATTAGGCTCGGGTAATAATTGGTCAAGAGTGATGTAAGTTTTATGTGAGCCCATCTATTGAAAAATGAAATGAGTGGCTTGGTGAAAATCCGAAAGGGCGCCTTGGCAAAATGAGTGAAAAGAAGAGGAGTAATTATTAGGATTCCTCATTTTTCTAGCGTGGTGACATAAGAAGAGGTGATATAAGGAGGATTCGGGTTGTTCACTCTGGGAGGCATAAGAAGATAGATGGAGACTAGGATTAGATGTTTTTTTTTACTCTATGTTGTGTGTGTTGATTGATTGTGTTGGTGCCTTGAGGATTCATGATTAGGTGTAGTTCTTAGTAGAGAGAGTTTTGATGTGCTTCCTGAGACCTTGGGGAATTGATTGGAGGAGTAGGTTTATATTAGCTTACTCAAGGATGCGCAAGGTTTAAGCATGGGGGAATTTGATCAGCGCTACTTTGTAGGGTCTAACTAGGAGTTGTTACCGGAGTTTTAGGTACCATTTGGATGTGTTTAGAGCGTTATTATGGAGTATGGAGTTGAGGAGAAGAAGTATGATTATGGTGGTTTGGAGAAACTTAAATGAAGATTATGAAGATGGAGGAGAAAGCCACTTGAGAAGACCAGAGAAGACAAAGAAAGGAGCTGGAGAATAGCTACAGGAGTTTTTCCGCGGTCGCGGAATTCACCGCCGCGGTCGCGGAACATTTCGAGGCGAAGAAGAGCAACAATGAAGAATCCGCGGTCACGGAAGCCAAAGCCGCGATCGCGGAAAAATGCAAGATAGCAAGGCTTTACAGAGATATTTCTGCGGTCGCGGAAAATCCTCCGCGGTCGCGGAAACGAGTCATCAGGCGCGCCGAGAAGTTTCGTCCGAAGATCTGCTTTTTATATTTTATTTCCTTTTCCTTTAATTTATTTATTCCGATTAGTTTATTTTATTTCCTTTTAGATTTTAATTGTTATCTTTAGTTTTAGGTTTGCTAGGGTTATTTAACCTAGTTCCTAGCAGCCACTTTTGATTAGCATTCAGACTATGATTCAACATTGTTTTTCCCTTAGAATTTTTGTGTTTTAAGACTATGAAGAACTAAGCAACCTTTGCTTAGTCCAACGATTGAAGCCTTCATTTGATATATGGTTGTGAGATTATAACTCTATTTCCTTTCCTTTGATTATATCTCTTCTCTTTGTGCTCATTCCTATTGATTCTTGCTGATTTGACTGGATTGATCACCTAGTTGATATTAGAATTGTCTATTGCTAGGGTTTGGATATTTCGAGTTGAAATCCCTTATCTTGTATAGCAAACATGATACTCTAGGACTAGTTGGACTAGTTTATTGTGAACAGAATTGATTATGTCTTAAATGCTGCGAGTTGTGGTGTTGCATGTATCCTGTTTAATTCCTATGCTTCTTGCTGCTATTGTTCTAAATCTTGATAGTTTCTTGTGCGTTCGATAGTTAAGGTTATCAGGACTAGTTGGACTGATAACTATTTCAGAATAGGGACAGGAATATTCATAGGAAGGAATAGAGATAATCTAGGATCAATCAATCAAATGAATGGTGGATATTTGTCTGGCTAAGTACTTTTTCCCAATTGATTACAACCTTTGCTTTACTTTAATTAGTTTAATTGCAAACAAACCAACAAAACCCCCTTTGTTACTTTGGCATCCATTTGTGCACTTAGAAAGATTACCTCCTCCCTGTGGGATTCGACCCTTGCTTGCCTACTTTACTTTGTTAGGTTTTTAAGGATTTATTTTGTTTAGGTGTCACGACAACCCTTATCACGCGCATACGCACAATGAGCCACCGTACATCGACTAGCTCGAGACAGATTTGGATGCACATATGGCGGTCCACTGCACTCCTATGGACTCAAGATATACCATGCTCAAGTTTGGCTCGAAGTACACGAGCAAATTGATCTAGGACTCGAGGCGGCTTCACGCGCCACATCCGCCAAAGCCGAAGGTTATAAGGTTGTCATTGGAACATAGGCACGTGGGCTGGCTCGTGGGATTGGGCCTGGGATTTGGATCATATGAGGAAGCCCATTCAGTAGTTATTTTATCTATAAAAGCCAAACATTTTCTCTTGTTGAAGGGTTGGCTAAAACTTGAGAAAAACCTTGTTATCTTGTTGTTGTCTTTCATTTCAATCCAATTTTCATATTTCAATTCAGTTTTAATTTGATCTCGTGGACATATCAAGATCTATGATTTCTTTCTTTGGTGGATCTATCCAAAGATCGTGATCAAGCCCGATCGCTTGCGATGACGGTGACCTTATCCTTCGCTTGCTCATATTCAAACCTCGTCAAGACTTGGTGGATTTATCCAGGCGTTTGAAGAGTCCTTCAAGCTCCCTTTGTGGATTCAATTGGAGTGATGGTCGCCTATCCCTCCTATCACACAACCACGTGAAGATCTACATCCAATTCCCACGCATTTCCTCCAAAGATCCACTCCAAGCATTGTTGTCTTCCAAGATCATCAATCCCTTCTACAAGAGTTCAAGTTCACTTCAAGAACCGTCAATCAAGGATCCTTAGGGATGCACCAACTGGTATTAGATCCATCTATTGGAAGAATCCAAGGAGAAAGGTAAGAGAATGGCCGAAGACGTGGAGACTTCATATTTGAGCATGGCTGATATTAGTGCGGTCATGGAAGGAATGGTGAAAAGCCTTGAGAATAAGATTGAGGTGATGCCTTCCTCAAGGATATGTTTAGGATCTTACAGTAGGGTGACAATTGAGTAAAATAATTGATGCCTCACACAACACGCAATGAGAATGGTGCGCACACCATAGTGACAATTAGGGCTCTGGAGATGGATGGGCACAACGCGTCCAAACCCATTCAAATTTTGACACCACCGACCATACCCTTAGTATACAAAAGGGAGGAGGAGAAACCGGGAGAAAATGAGGTTGCGCCAAGCAGCTATGGAATCCCTAGGAATCGAATGCACGTCGTGCCAGCGACTACTGAGGAAGGGGCGATGTTGTCGTTGTTTTTCTCCCAAAATGAAGATTTCTCGCGTCCAACTTTGCCAGCAAATGAAACCACTCAAGATCAACCTTCAAATGAAAATTCAACTT
This sequence comes from Rheum nobile, assembly GCA_027886185.1. Classification (NCBI taxonomy): domain Eukaryota; kingdom Viridiplantae; phylum Streptophyta; class Magnoliopsida; order Caryophyllales; family Polygonaceae; genus Rheum; species Rheum nobile. Next base: position 609,277 of record WOAB01000363.1, on the reverse strand, counting down.
TGTTTGAAGGTGTTAAAGATTAGAAGAAAGAGCTCCAACAAATCAGCCACCCTTGCTTTCTAGTGTCTATGGCAACTTCTTGGTTGTACACTCTAAGGCTTTCTACATGTTTGCCACTCTATTTGCGGGACAAGGAAGATATCAAGCCCGCCTTTATGGCTATCAAGATGGGTTTCGTTACTAATGAGAAAGATTCACAGACGGAGCTACTAGCATCACCATTGTAGGTTTCGCATGACAATGAAGCCTCGGATATGAAGTTACAACACAACGAGATCACCTCTTGTGCTAATATAGGTACCTCAGATTCGAGGAAGAATAATTTTGAAGAAGGGGAGGATGATTTGATCAAGGCTATCATCAATACTCAAGAAGAACACGCAGTGTTCGAGCATTGGAAAAGACGCCCCCAAATTAATACGAAAGAAGCTTTGTCTTGGATTCCACATAAAGGTGTTGAAGATGAAGAGTGTTGTCATAAAGATGGTCCTATGAAGAGTTTCGCCATGAATTCTATCAGATGAAGAGTCTTGTCATCAAGAGCCATCATGAGGGATATTTCAAGAGTTTTGCTTTATAAGACTATTGTTAGGGACCCAGGATCGTGTCCACATGCAAGGTTTAGAAGTGTCGAGATAGAGGGACATAGAGGGATATGCTTCGTACTAAGAAAATCCCTCACAATAGGGATTTTCTTAGTATGACGCATCTTGGTCGACAACAGTAGTCGGCAACTTAGCGGACATCATGATGATCGAATCCCTCTACAGTCTTGGCTTGACTCGAGAAGATAATATCAAGAAATCAGTCTCCTTAGTAGGGTTCAACGGTGAAGTAAGCAGCACACTGGGGGAGATCACACTAGCCACCTACGCAAGCGGGGTGAACCTCCAAGTTCAATTCTTAATAATGGATTGTCTTTCACCTTTCAACGTTATCTTTGGACGCCCTTGGATACATGGCATGAGAGAAATTTCATTAATGTACCATTAGACCATCAAGTTCTTTACAAAGTGGGGAGTGCAAGATATCAAGAGAGAACATAGGTTAGCAAGAGAGTGCTACAAAATCTCCATGAAGTTGACGGTCACACAAAATCAAATCAAAGGGCATACATCATAGCAATGAACGGGCTGTAGGACATCGACCTAATACACAAAGTTGGAGCCACCTAAACTCAATGAAGTAATATTGGATCCTGCTAAGCCTTATCAAGTTGTAAAGATTGGCTTGGATATTCTCGGCGAAACCAGAAAGCAATTGGTCGAGTTCATGTGGTCCCATTTAGAATGTTTTGCATGGACACATGATGACATGACTACCATTAATCCCAACGTGATCGTCCACAAACTCAACATGGATCCTCGACATCCATCAGTCAAGCAGAAACGGAGAAAGTTTGCACCTGAGAGAACAAAGTGATAGACGAAGAAGTACGAGCACTATTGGAGATGGGTAAGATCATAGAAGCCCGGTACCCAGAATGATTAGCCAATGTGGTGGTGGACCCGAAAAAGAATGGGAAGTGGGTGTCTGCGTCAACTTCACCGACCTCAATAAGGCATGTCCTACAGATTTCTTTCCCCTACCTCATATCAACGTCACTACCGTCATAAAATACTAACCTTTATGGATGCGTTTAGCTGTTATCACCAAACTCAGATGAGTCTAGAAGATCAAGAGAAGACCGCCTTCATCGCCAACTAAGGGATCTATTGCTACAAGGTCATGCCATTTGGCCATACGAATGCTAAAGCCACTTACCAAATAATGGTTAACAAGATGTTCGAAGACCAAATCTGACACATGATGGAAGTCTACATCGGCGATATGCTAGTCATGTCGAAGAAGATGGTCGACCACATCCAACATCTGAGGACATCCTTCAAAATCCTAGAGAAATTTGATATGAAGCAAAATCCCACCAAATGCTCATTTGGAGTCTCATCAGTCAAGTTCTTGGGATACATGGTGATGTAACGGGGGATCAAAACAAGTCCTGATCAAATCAAAGCAATCTTATATCTCCAATCTCCGCTATGCATAAAAGATGTCCAGAAGATGACAAGCAGAGTCGCCGTGCTCAACAGGTTCATCTCCAAGGCATCATACATGAATCATTTTTTCTACGAAATCTTGAATGACAACAATTCATTCGAATGCACAAGTGAACACGAAGAAGCTTTCCAAGAATTAAAAAGGTACCGAACATGTCCCCTCCTACTTTCAAAGCTAAAAGACAGCGAATCCCTATATATATACTTGGTAGTCACGTAAACGGCAGTAAGCGCCGTCGTAGTAAGAGAGGAAGACGGTGACCAACTACCCGTCTACTATGTGTGCAAGACATTACAAGACACGGAGACAAGATATTCACCCTGGAGAAACTCACATTGGCCCTCATCACCGCATCCATCAAGCTAAGGCCCTATTTTGAGGCTCATACCATCACATCAAGAATGTGATGAGCAAGACGGAGCTATCTAGAAGGATGATGAAGTGGGCAGTACATATTAGTGGTTAAGACATGCAGTATGAGACGCACACGACAATCAGGTCACAATCTCTGGCAGATTTTGTGGCCGATTTCAGCCCAACCTACGAAGAACGTAACGCATGAGAGTTATTGCAGGTCGAGAATCCTACTCCCTTGAAGTGGAACTTGTTCACCGACGGCGCTTCCAATCAGAACGGCATAGGACTAGGGGTTGTCCTAAAATCTTCACAGGGGGGTAGGATAGCCCAAGTTGTGCGATACGAATTGAAAGCAACAAACTATGAGGTAGAATATGAAGCACTATGACCGTCATCACCTTGGCAAAGGAGACATGCGTGAAGGACTTAGTAGTAATCTACGACTCTATGCTCATCGTGAATCCAATCAATGAAGCATATGCGGCACGCGACTCGAAGTTGATGGCTTACTTGGAAGTCCTCCACAACATCATCAAATCTTTCGGCACGTTCAACATCAAGCAAGTTCCCATGCACACCAACGCAGAGGCGGACGCATTAGCAAATCTTGGTTCTATCATCGATCCCAGAGAATACCAAAAGATTCCTTTTCTATATATAGAGGTGCCCGCCATCAGCAAACTATCCAACTTGTCGACGCCCATGCAGGTCAAATACTTAACGAATCTAGATTTTTGATCACTCCATTCTATAATTGGCTCAAGCATGGAAAACTGACAGTCGACAAGAATGAGGCACGATGACTTCGTGTCAAGGAGTCCACTTTTATCCTCAAAGATGACATTTTGCCCAAGTGGTCCACCACTGGATATTACCTACGTTGTCTTTGCGAGGAAGAAATCCATAATGGGTTGCACAAAGTCCATGACGAATAATGTGGCAACCATTATGGAGGAAGGAACCTCACTTTGCGTGCTCATGCGTTCCAAAGATACAACCCAGTTTCTCATCAACCATCCAAAGATCTACATCCAATCTCATCCCATTGGCCTTTCATGAAATGGGGGATGGACATCGTCAAAAAGCTATCGGTTGCGTCTGGTCAACGCGTCTTCATGCTCGCCATGACTGAGTATTTCTCAAATTGGATCAAAGACGAAGCATTCAAAGAGATCAAAGATTCACACGTCATTTCTTTCCTAGGAAGGAACATCGTACGCATAATTGGCATCCTTGACACCATCGTGTGAGACAATGGATCTCAATTTATAAGCAACCGGATTCGTGAGTTCTACAAGGAGCAAGGCATAAAGCTCGTCACGTCAACAATGCGCTACCCACAATCCAATGGGCAAGCCGAATCTAGTAACTCGGCTAGAAGGCCAAGGGAACCTCCTTTAGAGGTTCCTTGGCTAGTTGAGCTTGAATCCAATGGTTTGAGTGAGTTTTCTTGAGAGTAGATAAGATTGAGAGGAAGAAGGAGAGATTTGAATGCTTGGGGTTGATAGAAGTAAGTGGAGGCCTTAGGGAGATATACTCAACCTAAGGAAAATATTCCACTTCTATAATCTTCAACCAAATAAAAAAGGTAGCCACAAGTTGGCTTAAATAGTCATGGCATTGAACCAACAAGGGAAAGCTTCTAATGGGCCTTAGTGAGTTGAAGCCCATGTGCAAATGGCTCTTCACACTCACTAAGGCAAGACTAGACTAAATAAACTAAATAACCAAAAATACAAAGAGGATAAAAGCCATAAGGCTTGGATATAGACGTGCATATAAATGCCTTGGAATCAGAGCATTGTCGATGCTTGAGTGTCGTGGCATTGATGCACCGACGTCTTGGTGGTCAAGGCCTTGACTCCTTGTTGATGGGTGGTTGGCACTCATCACTCTCCCCTTCTTGAGGGAGAATTGTCCCCAATTCGATCATCGGGGACCGAGGGCACGTAAGGGACAAAGTCCGCCACAAGTAATGCGGTGTGGGTCTCGAGAAGCGTTGGCATAAAAGCATCATCGACGAGCCTCTTGAGCACGTGGGATGCATCACAACCGTATGGGCGAGGCTTGGAGCGGCGCCCGGTTGGAATCTGTGCGAACGGTGGAGGCATGTGCGCCGAGGGCCTAAAACAAGCAATCTTTACAAGCAATGGAAAAGTTAGCCAACGGTGCGGTGGATTCCTAAGAATGGCTCTAAGTAAGACATCGGGGTGGAGGTGGCAACTAATGTCAAGGAGAATGCCTTTCCCAAATTTCAGCCACCAAAGTTTCCAAAAACGATCCACAAGGCTAGGGTCCCAAGCCAACACAATAGTATATAGGATTCCATAGAAGTTCGCCTCAGTGTCAAATATAAGGGTAGCTAGCTCGGTGGTAGGGTGCGGAAGTAGACAAGGAATGCCATGAACTCTCCTAGGGGGTTTCTTACCCAACACATAAATCCTCAAAAGAGGCCATGGGTATTGTGTTCCCAAACTCGATACGGCACTCGATGGCTTCCTTAAGCAACAATTTCCCACATGGGGCCCTAAGGACACCAAACTCACCCTCTCGGATAAGGAAAACGTAAACCCAAGAATGTCTCGCAAGGTCACCCAAAGTGGCGCATGCCGATAAGAGATGACTAAGGAGGGTCTCGGGTGCATGCAAAGACAAAGAAATGAGAATCATAAAATTGTGAGCATGAAAAGGAGAGGGAAGCATATACCTCGGAGACAAGATGTTGGCAATGTTGTCTCGGCCCTTCTTGTGTCAGTCATCAAAAGGAAAAGGCTCCACAAAGGCCGGCCTATGGACATGGCGCCGACCAAGAAAGATGTGAGTCGCATGGTGGGCGTGGAGGGAGAGCTCCTTGTGTGGGGAAGGGATGAGGCGCCAACCTCCTTAGTAAAGGGGCAATGGTGATGCCCCAAGCGGAAAAGAGGGCGCCGGCCAAGGCGGGAGCAAGGCCACCCCTATGGTGGGGCGGCCAAAAAGAGGCCCCAAGGGAGAACAAAGCCGCCGGTCAGGAGGGGCCGATGGAAACTGGCGACGGCGAGCCAAAAGAAGCTTCGGGGAGTGGCCGAAGAGGGAGGCCTCTAATTGGGTGTGAGGCACCGAGGTTAACAATGGCGCCGACCATGGTGGTGACAAGGTACAACCCTCCGTCGGTGGTGCGGCCATGGGGCACCGGCCTCCGTTGGGGGGGGTCGATGGACACCCACCAAGAGGCGACAAGGGGCCTCCCGCGGTGATGGGCGGCGGCCAAACAAGTCACGGCGGAGCCAAGGGGTGCCCTATGGCGGCCATGCGGTTTTCGATCGCCTCCGCTGCTAGTTGCTCCCCGGTGGCCATGACCTTCGCCTCTCGGTGCTGCTCGGCCTCGACGATGGTCTCGTCACGGCCTCCCGCGGTGAGGGTGAAAGCTGGAGGAGGGGGATGCTCCAGGGAAATTGTGGGCTCCGCAGGCGCGGGGAGAAAGGCGGCCAAGTGGTGCTCAACGGCGGCCATCCGAGCGTCGGTGGCCTTGGCATGCACCTTTTCTTGGCGGAGGGCCACACGCAAATCCTCGGCGGTGGCCATGCTGAGGTCAAGGGCGGCCGCGTGAGATTTGGCGGCTTCCACCTCACAGCGGAGCCTAGCCACTTCGGCGTGGGTAGCGCTTAAGGCTTTGGCGGCAGCTTCCGCACGGCGAATGTCAGCCTCCGTGGCACGGCGTTGCACTGGCAAGCCGCATGTCAAACGAATCGGGGAAAGGTGTGGGTGGCAGCCACCCCGGATCATTAACCTCCGACGTGGAGGTTGGCGCGGGGAAGCGGCAGGCAGCCCGAGACATGGCGGGTTTGATGTGATTCTGTCCCATCTTCAAGACTTGGAGAAGCTCAACAAGGAGGAAGGCATGGAGGACCAGCCAAGGAGCAAGGTAGCAAGCCCAAGGATGAGGAGCCCAAGGAAGAGGATCCCAAGGAAGAGAAGGACAAACCCATATGCATCACTCGAGCAAAGGCCAATTAGGAGCTCCAACGATCACTTGATCTAGGCCTATTTTCTAATGGGCTTTTGGCAAGCAAGGAGGACGGCCCATCCACTCTCCTAATCACCAAAGAAGAGGCCTACAACAAGCCATCTAGGAGACTTCTTCTCCTTGATGACAATCTCGGTGCCAAACGAGACTTAAGGCACTTTTCAAGGGCCTTTTTAAGGCATTGATTGAATGACATTTTTAAGACATTGGTTTAGCATTTTATGCATGGTTTTAGGAGTTAATTTTCTGCAAACAATTGCTTGAGGGCCGGCTGCTAGGGTATAAGGTCGCCATCACCCCTCATTTCTTCTTCAGCTTAATCTTGAATCAAACAAACACTCTCAAGAGAGATTTTCATCCTTAAGCTCATGCTATTTTTCTTCTTTGTGAGTCATATCAAAGCAGCCAAATCGCTCCTTGAATCCCCTTGATGAGTCATATCCAAGCTAGGTTCAAGAACCCTTGTTCAACGTGGTGAGTCACATCCATTGAGAGCAAGCTATCCCTCGGCACTTCCACCGTCGCCGTTTCCACCCTTCAAACTACACCTCATAAGCCACCCAACCAACACCAATCTCCTCCCCCAACGCTTCCACACCTCCCTCAAATCGCAACCCTAATCCACCCTCTACCGCTAGGGTTTCCACCGAAACCACCTTCACTTCCACCCCCGATATCTCGTGGCCCACGTGGGCACCACCAGGCCCCTTCTACACTACCAATCTCAACCTCATCCACCACTACTGTAGCCCAAGTCCGCCGCAAAACGACTCCAACGCCGCCCTACAGCCTGCTTCAAAGATCGCCTCCCCGGATTGCCGAAGGTTGTCAATCGGCCAAGCTCTTGCACCGAAGCTCATCCAAGTCGATCCTTGTCAAGTGGTATCAGAGCCACGCAAGGTTTGGCCATCAAATCTGTCTTTTTAAAGTGCAATTTGCTCATTAGAAGTGCAAGCTTAGGTTGCCTAGACTTTTACTTCCGATTTTTGGCCTTTGTGTTGTGCAAACTCCATTGTTGTCTTGATCTTTGCTAGGTTCGACTTCTGAAATTTTCTGAGGTTGAAGAAGACCTTTTGCATGCTCAAAAAATCCAGTTACAACACAAAAATTCATTACACAACTCAACCATCATTAGCAAGTTAATTGCTTTCCTTATTTGGCTTTATTACCATATTTGTTTGCATTCAATATCTCCTTCTTTGCAGCCAATCCTTATCCACGACTTTGACCTTAACATTGGTGTATATTCTTTCTTACTAAGTTTTTGCATAAATCGAGCTTTGGACTTAGGTTAAGGGAATTTCACTATTACATTTCTTGTGGCTAATACAACACCGAGATTGTGCAAGAAAAAGACGATTGTTGGTGTGATTGGTCTCGAAATTTTGTGAGACTTTGTATGTTATTTCAGTATTGTAATCAGCTTCAAAACTTGTATCTTTGCTCAAAAAAAAAAAAGAGAAGAAAAGTGCTCAAGAAAAACCCGGTCTAAATAGGAGAGACCATAGAAAAAGTGAGCCATTGAAGAGCAAATTTTATTTTATTTTCTTTCTTTTGTTCTACGTGAGGTGTTGAATTGTTTGTGGTTGCTTGGGTGTGATAGTGGTCAGTACCTTCCTTGCCTTTGCTTGTGGTTCCGACTTAGTAGTGAAAATATACACCAATTTTTGCCCTACCCACAAAACCTAGCTCGTAACCTCACTTGAGCTTGCTATTTCTTGTGAATACTTTGTGCTTGAAAATTTCAGATTGTGAGGACCCTTGTGTGTGCTCAAGGGACCATTTGCTTTGATTATCTTCTGGATGTGCTTTGAGTGCTTTTGCTAGGTCTATTATGGGAGACAACTCCAAGGAATCCGGTGGGGGCAAGACCGCCTTGACCATCAACGAGCCCCCCACCTTACAATCCCTAATGGAGGCTATTCAGGGGTGGGCAAGTAGACTTGATGTGCGCCTTTAAGAGACACAACAAAGAAGGCTTGAGGCCTCTCGACCGTGGCATTCCTCTACACCTAGTGCCACTTCCACCCTGCCAAAGGTGCAAGAGTATAAGTGTGAGTTGCCACCCTTGCAGCCTAGGAAATATGCTCCACCACCTCGGCCAAAGCAAGAAAATGAGGAACCGACTGAGCACGTAGAAGAAGAGCCTACGCAAAAGGAGGAGAAAGTTAAAGAACTATCTCTTTCATCTACAAAAGGAACACGTCCACCCATCATTGCCCGTAGCTCACTCAATTCTTTGGCTACTCCATCGATGGATGCAACATCTAAGGTTCCTTCATGTTTGCGATTCCTACTTCAAGAAGAGGTTGACGCTCAGGATGATAAGCCTTCCAAACTCAAGAGCACTTTAGACCATGACAAGAAGGATGTTCAATCCAAGGCTCATTCTAGGGGAGTATCACTTGACTCTACTCAGTTTCTTCTTTTACCCTTGCATCAAACTGAATTCTTTTCAAGGGTTAGAGAGTCCCTAGTTCATGAATCTGTTTTTGAAGGTGAAACTAGATACTCATGCATACATCATAGTTCTCTTGTTCTATTCATGACTTGTGAGATACCTTTAGTTTGTGATCAACATGTATACAAGTCCTTGCATTCAGTTTTTGCATGTACAACTAGACATTCATGTGGGCATCATTGTTCTCATTCACAATTCTTGTTTCATGATAAAAAAAAATGGTCCTATGCATTGCATTTGTTACAAAGTATGTCATGTGCATCTCATGTTCTATACTTAAGCACATCTTTAGGCTGAATTTGGAAAATACTTGTGCATGGAAATTCATCCATGGATACTCAATGGAACTAATCATGCTTGCTTACATGTACCTTGCTTCCCCTAAAGATGTCTTGGTC